>JAFIRS010000881.1:0-513365 GCA_018342105.1 Gonioctena quinquepunctata | reverse complement strand
CCCATCTGCTTTTTAATGAAGACATGCTCAAAAATTAGAACTCATATTAAAAACTAATAAATTATATTTCATTGGGAAAAAATTCCCTATGAAATTTTTTTTTTGCCTAAGGCATAATATATATTCCAAATGATGATAAATGAAACCATGGAACCTTCGAAAATATGTGTGAGTTTCTTATCCATTTTAAATGTTCAAATCCGGACGAATTATAAATATCAAAAAAATAATTTTCTATGTGATTTTCAAATTTTTACGCAAAAAAAAAAGGGACGCAAAAAATATGGTTTTCGCAATAGTGACAACCCTTGTGAAATCACATTTCTTGGGTGAGGCCGAGGGAAAAAAAAGACGTCATTCATATAAGAGTTAGATAAGAACACCACCAATGGAAATTTCTGATTCCAATATTTAGGGGGACATAATTTCAAAATCTGTGAATATATGGAAAAATAAGGAATTTGTGGACTGAAAAAAAAAAACCAGAAAAAAACATTTTTGGGGCGGGATTCAAACCCCGACCTTAGATTACTAGTCCCGCTCTACCAACTGGAGTTATCGAAGACCCGGATTCAACATCTGCTTTTCCCGGATACCGTTCTTTCCAGAATTTAATGTTAGTTGTTGAAACCAGGAAGGTGAAAATATGAAATGTAAAATCACGTGCGTTGTCAATGGTCAAGAACCGATTTTACCCATCGTCGACGCGCCGAATTTCCCGGCTTCAATCGATGTTCAGGCGACTCTGATCTCTTGCCACTGAAAACGAATTTTTCCAAAGCTAATTACAAGGGGAAAATTTTTCAATGCCTTAATATAGAAAAACAAGAATTTATTGCAGACAAATTTTAAATTCCAGTGAAAACCATCTTCGGCAGGTTTTAACTCGACCTCGAATTACGTTTTGCTCTTAAATTGAGCTCGAAACCTGGATTAACATCTCCCGACACCGTTTCCCAGTTCACGATTGTGAAAGATGGAAGTGGTTATGAAATGAAAAACCTACGGGGTTGCGGATAATCTGTTCTTGATGACCATTGACAAAATGTGATTTTACTTTTCTATTTTCATTTCTGTTTCAAAACCTAACATTAAATTCTGGGAAAACGATATCATGAAATGCAGAAGTTGAACAAGATTTTCGATAGTTGGTAGAGCAAGACCAGTAATTTTTTAAGGTCGTTTTTTTAAGGATTTAAAAAATGTGTCTGAATGCCAATCCTTCTAATATATATATATATATATATATATATATATATATATATATATATATATATATATATATATATATATATATATATATATATATTTTTATTTTATATATATATATATATATTTATATATATAAAATATAAATATATATGATATATATATATATATGCAGAATATAGTTGAAGTTGAATGCAGGATCTTCGATGTTGGTAGGGGAGCATAAGACCAGTAATCTTAAGGTCGTTTGTTTAAGGATTTTAAAAATGTGTCTGCAATGCCACACAGTCCTTCTATACATATATATATATATATATATATATATATTTATATATATTTATATATATATATATATATATCTACAAAGACCAACTCAGCTTCCGTTTCATACTTGGCCCACCAAGCATCCACGTGTTTATACAAAGCAAATAGTTAATAGCCCACTCAGCCTCCGCCACTATCTCAGGCTAGTTAGCCTCCTCTGTATATGTTACATACGTTTTTTTGGGAGTTTATGTAACTTGGCCTCCTTTTGAAGCTATTGTGTATTTACTGGGCCTCCCGACACTGTTGCCAATTTTTCAGTCAATATTCAATTCCACAGCATGATAACAAATCACACGGCCTGTTGAAAAAGTTTATCCGGTAGTTGGAAGTTTGAATTTTGCCTCATACTCTGAAATGAAATTTATTTCAGTAGTATCGTATAACGAGAATATATAATCTACCTTGATCATTCTGAAAATATTCAAGGAATAGTGGCTTAGAAGAGTTCCTAAAAAAATTTTACTGACAATAAGTATTCCATGATGAAAGCAGGAACTATATTGGGTATATTTTGTGCTTATTAGTCTTCATTAATAGTAAAAATTCCCTGATTCAAATTCTAACGTTCCAGATCTTCCACTACGGTTGACCACCCTTATTTTATTTTTTTTCAGAATTTACCAAAAATCCAGTTGGTATCTATACATCAGTAAAATCCAGGAGGTTCTTAAACTGACAGATCCAAAGCTCTATACTTGGTCACTGTTTCCCGGTCTTGGTCTTTACTGGTAAAAGAAAAGTGCAAACTTAAGTACTATCAAAAGACACAGGCGATGGAAATTTTAAATACTAAATTCAATTGGGGATTCGTTGATTATTAGTAAAATATTGCCAAAAGCCTCTCTTTGAAGGCGGCCACTACTGTTCATTCCATCCCTCCTACAAAGAATACTTAATGACAAAAAAAACATAGGAAGTGCAGAAGGAATATTTCTAGTTGTTTCAGATTGTATAATAAATATTAATGTCAATAAAATTCAAAAAAACATTTGAATGTTATATATATTTGTAAATAATAAAAATGTAAAGAAAATTGTTTTACTATTAACACCAGCATCTGAAGTAATCAACTTTCAATTCAACTGTTGACTTGAAAATTACATTTCTAAAACTTACTTTGAAATTTATACTTTCAACACTTCCCTCTAATAAAATCATAAAAACGCGCCGCCGATAGCAATTAGTTGGTAAATAGCCGCCACTAGTGAAACATTTATATTTTAGTGTTGCATTTCGAGAAAAAAGTGACATAACTGCCTCAGTGATTGTAGCGATCCACGCAATGGCGCCTCTCGAACAAAAATGTATTTTCGCCCCAATACATACCTAATATTTGAACTCGTAGTCAAACTGCAATGCTCATATCATACACTTCCCCATTAAATAAAGTGCGATCCATTAAAACCTCGAACTATACCATTGAAGGTTGATTCTGGGGTATTAATAAATAAATTATTTAGATTTGGAGAGATTTCCATGACTTTAACTTCAAAACTAACGGTATTTTCATTTTCACCTTTGGGGATGAAGTATCAAAAACCTTCATAGTGGTTACTCATGTCATCGTAGTCTAGTAGAGAAGTGAGTTTCCTGCAAAAAAATTGTTCCAAGCCTTCTGAATATATGAGCGATGACTCATTCGATTCGGGATGTCATTCTGACGTAAAATGCTGGTTTTTTAACACAAAACAAAAAAAAAAAACAGCCTTAGTTTTTTGGTAGTAACTCAAGAACTCTTGATGATAGATGAAATAAAAAAACAGATTCTTGAAGACGAGACTATTTACTATGAAAAATTTTGTCACGGAAATCTATATCAATTATTTATAATTTTGATTCAACGTTGAAAATAGGGCTACGCGCGGGCGTTACGGCAGGAGTACAGCACCTCTTGAGAGAGCAATTCAAATACAATTTTTTTTATACTATCAAATATAAATAAAAAAATTCAAAAATCAAAGTACAGCTGAACACCTGAAAGAATAAAATTTTTCGTTATTTTGTTTCATTGAATTTTGATAATCGGAGGCTATTGTTAATTAAGTAGTTTTGTGGGAATCACCGTTTTTAAAAACCGAATAATTGTTTAGAGAATGACTCCATATGTTTTTTTTTCTGAGCACATTTTCATGTGTACTCAATGATATCATGCAGAAATTGATAAAAAATTGATTATTTTGTTAATTATAAATTTCTAAAAATTACAAAATATGAGATATCGAATAAACATTGTATTTTTTTTGATATTCCACATTATTATCAGTTTTATGTCTGACAAAGACATTTCACAACGTTTATTATATTCTTTTCAAAATTGTTTTTTTTTTTAATTTTCTCATTATTGAAATGATATATTTAGAATTTTTTTCTTCCAGAATGCGGAATTGGTTATTCTCCACCTAATAGGAAAAAATTTTATTTTTTTATCAATAATTCTTTATTTAGTTAACAATTAGTTATAAACAAACTTTGATTGGCGTTGATTTTTTTTGAGAAGTACAAAAATTAACAAGAACAACCATATACAACACACTGTGTGTGTTTCCATATTTTTTTCTTTAGAAATTTATAATTACCAAACTAGTAACTTTTAAACAATTTTATAGGTGATATAATCGGATTACACTGTAAAATGTTCTTCAGGAAGCAAGAAATCATGGAGTCATTCTGTGAACAATTATTCGGTTTTTAATGAAATCGGCGGTTCCAAAAAAACTACTCATATAACGATAGCCTTACATTATCAAAATTGAATGAAAAAAAAAATTCCCAAAATTACATTTTTCCAATGATACATAATAGAATAATATAAAAAATATGTTATGTGAATTGCTCTTTCGAGAGGTGCTAAAGTTCAGCGTAACGCCCACGCGAAGCCCTGTTTTAATTCATTGTTGAATTAAAATAATTAATGATTGGGATAGAGTTGCGAGAACAACATCATCACGGGAAATTTCTCCTCTTCTTTAGTTTTCCCGATAGTCGATAGTGTTTGAGCTTTTTCCAAAAAACTGGAACCGTTTTTATTTTTATTTCCGTTTTTTGTTAAAAAAATCGAAAAATACGACTTTTTTAGAATGTTATCCCGAATCGATTGATTTTCAACAAAATAATATTATCATTTGTTAAGGAAAATATTTTTATTTGTGGAAATATTGGTTGAGGATTCAGTAATATATATTGATATTACTTATCATTTCATTATGAAAAAAAAAAAACTTCTCGATACCTACTTTCAATTTCAAAAATGTGTTTTTAATGGTACCCCAGTTTATTTGGATCTATTTTCCTTAGTTTCCTTTCAAGAAGAATTGAATATATTATTCATTGAGCATAATGATTTCTATTCAATTTCCTTATTTCCTATTCCTTAAAATCCTCAATAACACAGTGAATAATTTTCTTCGGTAATATAAATAAATAATTTTGAGTAGTTTTCAAGATCTGTGAAAGAATGTTCCTCTTCCATTCGATTTTCTGTACCATTTAGAACTCTCACTTATAAGGTTTTCTTCCTAAAATATATTATTGTATTGTTATATTATTATCAACTAGCATTTTTCCATATGTTTTCATCTAGCTTATGGCTCAGGCTATTCCGTGATTTCGTTTCCCGTTATCCTGTTATCCCGTTATCTCCCGTTTGGGTGGCATAATTGATTTGACAGCGGAAGTAATGCTTTGTAACGACTATTACAAATTCACCAATCCCTTTCCACCCCTGTAGATATGGCATTTTGAATGAAGTTTAACACGATTTATTTATTCGTCACAGAGAGCCAAAACACCAATTTTCATTATTCTAACTCAAAAACTCACGAAACCCTAATAAACATTTTCAGCCCCCATTTCGCCCCTTTAGTAGTTGAATTTCTGAAAACACTGGAAAACAAATGTCTTCATATGTAAAAAGACCTCAAATATCAATTTTCATGATCCTAACTTATAATGTTTCACCCCCCATTTGACCCCTTTAGGGTTTGGATTGCTGAAGACACTGAAATACCAATTTTTATGAACCCAAGTCGAAAACTAAGGGTACTCCAGTACAAACTTTCGAACCCCATTTAACCCTTTTACCCCTTTAGGGGTTGAATTTCCAATAATCTAAAAATACGTGTTTCGTTATTTGAGAAGAAAAGGTCAAAAATAGCAGTTTCCATGACTTCAAAACTAACGGTATTGTGATTTTCACCCCTTCAGGGATGGAGTATTGAAAAAAACTTGGTTATATACTCATGACATCATAGGAATACGCTATCAAAATTTCAGCTCTTTGTGTTGAGTTATTTGGTCTGGGCGTTGAAGTTAGTGAATCAGTCAGTCAGGACATGGAATTATATATGTATAGATTATTTCAATTCATTAGTGTCTATATGTATATGTTCTGTTGACTATTTTTTGTTGGTATATTTCTAAAACAATGGGCTATTGATTTTATAACATTACTTGTGTCACACACCCAAAAAATTCCATCCTTTTTTTGTACATTTGAACAGTAGCATGTTCTGATTAAAATTGAATTCATTTGAGTCGTTTACCTGAAAATTTTTCATGATTTATCTGTGATCTTGAACCTTGGAATACCCCAGATTCCTACATTCAGTTAATTAATAATCCATTCTAAGCAACCTCATTCAGTAACTTTCGTGGTACACAATATAATAACCGAAACTGAATAATACAAATCAAATATAAGACACATTACGAGAATATAGATTTTCTGATATGTGGAAAACAATGCAAGCATTTTTTCAGGTTCACAAAATACTCAACTCACACGAGAATATATTCAAGTAGGGATTCTATATGAAGATTGTTTTCATTCAATGAAAGAAAGAAATTAATTTTTTTTTGCTTGAGAAGATAGCGAAAGTTTAGTGTCCTTTTGTTGAATCTTGCATGAGAAATTGTTTGAGTGATTTGTGTATTACATTGTCAAAGTACCTTTTCTGAAATGGTGAAATATCGCAATATTTCAGTGGACTCCCGAATAAATCTTGACGTAATCGCAGTTATATAAATTGCGGAATCAATGAGAAAAAGTATTTACCAGGCTCATTCTCAAATATTTGGGAGGCAATTGCAGCTTCCAGAATTTATTTCGTTCGTGCGCGGAAAGAATACATGTTTCTTGATGACAATCTAAAATGAATGATATTTGTGTGCATCCCCTGTGTTGCCAAATTGGGGGAAGCCCAGTGACCTTCGAAAGTATACGTTTCAAACACTATAATATAAAAAAAGTATATAAGCAGCGCACTTCAGCGGCGAGGGACTGCACTAAATTTTAAATGGCTATCGAAAATCGGGCAACTTGGACTCCTCCATATTTTTGTGGCAAAGTGTTTGTTACTATGTTACATGTCGTATGCGACCATTTTTAAAGGGTGGTTACCGGGCGTCCGTATATCGGAGTCTCAGTGAACCTCAAAATTAACAAGGCCGGAGGCCCACTTATACCGTATATATATATATATATATATATATATATATATATATATATATATATATATATATATATATATATATATATATATATTTATATATATATATATATATAAATATATCAGAATAAGACTGACGAACTACGACTACAGATTCCTCACCTCATTTCGAGGTGAAAAGTTGACATCAAGGTATGTCCTGAAATGCATCCCCTCTGAGGGAGGGTGTCGAAAGTACGAAAAAAATTCAGATTTAATTTGTTTTCTCCAAAATTCATGAAGGAAATAATTTTGAACGTGGTACATTTACCAAGGTTCATCAATGTCAAATTTGAAGTTATAATTTTTTTTTTCGTAAACCAGTGGCGTAGTTACGATGGTATGTGGTCATATGTTCCTTCATATTTTCTTGGGACAATGAGCGTTCGATATCAGTTCGGCTCATCGATACCCAACCTAAAAGTCATGACATTCCATGTGCCTAAAAGTGGAGGTTTCTGAGATAATTGAGAAAAACTGAAGATATGCCCTTAGTAGAGACATAATTTCCTCTGTGCAATAATCGCATAATGCTAATTCCTTACAACATATTACAACATATCGGAATATGTGTCAACCTCCCAAACATTTTTCAATTTTGGGAGAATCGGAAACATAGTACGGGTGAGTCAGAATGAGACCAATTTTTCCATTCATCATATTATTTGATCGAATCGATGTCACGGATTCACTGATATGTTACCATACCTTCTTGCATATGATTGTTTCGACAGATCAACTGTCAAACAAACCCTACCTCTAATTCATAATACTCCACTTAGATAAGAGTTATAGTCTGAAATACTTTTCGCGCAAATCTGTGGATGAGTACTCTTAATTCGTTGAAGTTTATGTTGGAGTATCAGTATCATGATTTCATGATCGGTGGATAGGTAGACGTGGTCCCATACATTGGCCAGCACGTTCTCCGGATTCAACTTCACTAGACTTTTTTTGTGGGGATACCTTATATCCCTAGTATATGAAACACCTGTAGAATCTGTGGAAGATGTACCTGCAAGAATTTTAGCAGCAAGTACGTTAATACAGGGTGCACCAGGAATATTCCAAAGCGTGCGACAGTCGATGATACGTAGATGGCAATTGCTTATTGAACAAAATTGTGGTCCATGTGAATATTTGCTTCAATGCCCTGTTTGTTTCTATGTAGTGTACCCACTAAACAGATTTTTTCAATTAAGTAGAAATTAATACACAATATTTTTTTCTACATCAACAACATGTTGATTGGATAATATTTTCTTAGATAATTCAATCAGAAATGGCTTTGATAAGGATACTCCAACATAAACTTCAACAAATTAAGAGTACTTATCTTCAGTTTTGCGCGAAAAGTATTTCAGACGTTAACTCTTATCTAAGTGGAGTATTATGAATTTGAGGTTGGGTTTGTTTGACAGTTGATCTGACAAAACAATCATATGCAAGAAAGTAACATATCAGTGAATCCGCGACATCGATTCGATCAAACAATATGATGAATGAAAAAAGGGAGTTATCGGTCCCATTCTGACTCACATGTACTATGTTTCCGATTCTCTCAACATTAAAAAATGTTCAGGAGGTTGACACATATCCGATATATAAGAAATTAGCATTATGCGATTATTGCACATAGGAAATTATGTTTCTACTAAGGACATATCTTCAGTTTTTCTGAATTATCTCAGAAATCTCCACTTTTAGGCACATGGAATGTAATGACTTTTAGGTTGTGTATCGATGAGCCGTACTGATTTCAAACGCTGGAGGAGACCCTATTCTTTACCAACATTTATTTTGATTTTTTGAACATCCTGAAGTTTACATTTTAATTTGTCCATTCACCTGTCCCAAGAAAATATGAAGGAACATATGACCACATAGCATCGTAACTACGCCACTGGTTCTCGAAAATAAAAAATTATAACTTCAAATTAGCCCGTTAATGAACATCGATGAATTTACCAAGTTCCAGATTTTTTCCTTCAGGAATTTTGGAGAAAACAAATTAAATCTCAATTTTTTTCGTATTTCTGACACCCTGTATCTGAGAGGCTATGCATTTTAGGATATACCTTGATAGCAACTTTTCACCTCAAAATGAGGTGAGGAATCTGTAGTCGGAGTTTTTCGGTCTTATTCTGACTCACCCTGTGTAAACATGTTGTCCCATATACAACTCCGCCGGCAAATATCTGGGAAATGAAATGTCTTTCATTTCAAGAAGTAGTACCGGTGATATCATTCAAAATGGTTTTCGTCCCATTGTTTTACGACGAACCTTTCAAAAGTTAACAGGGAGAAACTATAAAAAGCAGCACTGTACACATATTTATATACTGCCAATTTCGTCGGTGGTGTAGGGGATAAAATCTTTATGTAATTGGATATATGTTAGGTTTTTGGAAATTGGAGAATGGGTTTCTTGATAGTGGAAAGATCTGCAGATTTCGGTATTGTTATAGCCGTTCTGAAGTTGATCGGTTTTGAGCTTGTTCAACTTTTATGGTTGGTTGTGATTGAGGTTTATTTAAATAGATCTGTAGATGAGAGAACTCAAGACGGAATTGACCGGATGGTGATGAGAGCTGGCGGCTGATGTGGGTAGGTTTTCTGTATACTGTGTAGGTGAAGGAGCCATTAGTTTTTGTGACGAGGATATCTTAGAAGGGAGGTGATTTGTCAGCTTCGGTTTCTATAGGGAATTTCATGATGCGGTGGATGTTATTTGGTTGATCAAGGAATGCATGAAGAGGTTCCATCTGAACCAACAAGTGGGCTTGTGGCCAAATGTCTCTCAGGCCTTAATCTCGAATTCCTCCATGTAAAGACTTTCAAGCACTGGAAAAAGGGAATATCCCATTGGTGCACATCTATCTCTTATTTATCCCATGAACCCTGAAAGAGGAAGTATGTACTATTCAACTACAATGGGTGTTGAGGTTGAGGGCATCTTCTGGAATGTTATGTTTGGATGAAAAAAATTAAACCTTCATTTTGGGAAGTTTCATGAGGTGTTGTATCGGGAAAGTTGTGCACTAGAACTGGAGGTATGTGGTTGTGGGTGGAATAGTGGCTTGTTTCTGCTCGATTTTTCTTGAGATATTCTAGAGAAAGTGTCCCAGATTATGGGACGGACGTTCGCGATAGATAGTTTTCCCAAACACTGATATAAAGAGCAATTGGTGATATCGAAGTTTCGTCTGATATCGTGGATGGTTTTCCAAATCAAGGCTTGGCTGCAGTTGTTGTGGATGCGTTGGGCTGATGGGACTTACCTTGATGTTTCAAACGGAAGGCTTCAGACTAGGGAGTAGGCAGATTGAGACGCCGCCACGGGCGTCAAGTCTCGATATCCTCAGTGACTACATCTGAGGGGGGCAAGATTGAGGCATCAGTATGAAATCACTTTCTTTCCTCCTTGAGTGACTCCACCTGAGGAGTAGGCAGATTGAGACCTCAGTGTGAAAATCACTCACGTACTATACCGTTATTGATTGTTTCTGTCAGTTAGCTTGAAAATTGCTCCAAAATGGGAGCCGAAACGTCGGAATCATCAGATTTCCAGACATGGTTCAATCCGAACTTCGCATATTCAGAATAGTCATGACTTCGGAATCGTCTCCAAACATTATTATACCACTGCCGAGGAGTCGACTTATTACCGGGTGGGGGCTATGAGAAGACGTATCTAGGTCTAACAAATAGGAGAATCGAAATTCGCAAACAAGAACACAAAAATCCCTAATAAGAAACCACCGTTCAAATATCAAAAAAATGTATTTCGTGAAATAAACGTACCCACAAACTAATTAAACACACTTGATATCCATGCCGATCTTGTAATTTCTCGAATTCATCGAAGTACCTGAAAACTATTGTTATATTTTTTCTTCCACAGAACTCCCGGGAGAAGCCAGAAAAAAGCACAAGGACGAGTACACCATGCCAATTATACTAGCAGCTCTAATGGTAAAAGCCATCCTTTTTCCTCTCGCATTTAAGGCCATGGCAGTCATGTCCAGTATAGCAGTACTCTTCAGTACAATGAGCCTTATAGCTTCCTCCATAATAGGATATACCAAGCTAGCAAGGAGTTCACAGAACTCCCTCAAAGTGATTCACGTGAAGGACACGACGTTTGCCAAAGACGATGACTTGATAAATTATGCTGGGGAGTTCGACTACCACCCATACCACCCAGATAGTTGGGATTTTCCCATCGAACCAAGTATTTCGACGCCAGAACATCATGTTCATTACTATCAGTAGTTGGATTTCGAGAATATTAAGGTCAATTTGCCTCGGAATACATAGAATTTGTTGACTATATTCGATTGATTGAAATAAATGCTATTTTGTCCTTTTAAAAAACACTTATATTATTTGTATACATATGTGTGGTATTTAATGGACATACTATTCAAAATTGTATGTATTTTGGTGCCAAATGTAAACGGCAGACGGTCATTGGTATACAAAATATAGGGTGTTAAGGGACGACAATCAAAATCAATGTTTAGATGTTTTTTTTTTCATTTCAGGTATTTTTTTGCCTCCCTGATGCGAAACGGGTATTTTTTGTCCCCAACGCAGTCCGAAAAGTAAAATTTTTTCATTGCTATCAAAAATAACGGCCACCAAACTAATAGTCAATTTTGACATTTTAGGTTTAGATTTTTCAGGTATTAAGTCAGAAAGTACTGAGTTTATATCTTTCAGCGTTGGAGGAATGCAAAAACATTCAAATATCTCTATTGGTGATAAATTGTTTCATTCAAAAGTTCAGAAGTGTTTTAATCGGTTTCTTAATTGTTTTATCAAACCCTCAGGAGTTAACAAAAAAACTAGAACGAGTTGAGATCATGGGAGCCTTACCTATTATAGTGGGATCCAAAACCACTCTTCAGGCCTTGAAATATTTTCCACCAGCACTGGGAGTCGAACCCTGGTCAGGTGAAAATAGTGGGTTCAATACTAACGCTCATACAACTAAGCCAATCGTCCCGACATTATTTTAAGGAACTGTCATAATATTTGGCATACATGAGAAAGATGTATTTATTCGGATGAGCGTGTTGATATTTAGACCACCATCTCACTTTTCTATTTACACTGAAGTGTTTTTCTTATAGTAACATATTTGAGAAGTAGAAAAAGTCAGTTGTCTATTCCAACAAAGGCAAATGACTTAATTTGTCCCGATACATAGATATAGTACTGCAATACTTCTAAGAGACTCATTATTATTCATTACCGATGAATCTAAGCCGTCGATCAACCACAAGCAGGGACGTACTCGATATAATGAAATTTTCACACGACGATATGTTTTATTGACGGCTTGGTTTAACAAATTAAGTGGTACTTTATATTGAATTCGTGGACAATGAGTTTCCTTAACTACTATTTCTTCAAACTGAAATATCCTTTCTATCTTTTAGTAGGCAGAAAAGTACAGTTTTCCAAATACCAGTAAAAAAAAAGGTACTTATTCTTGATGTAATTTATCTATATGCACGTGATAATATGCACCTTGTAAATATACTTGCCTGTAGAATGTAAAAACTAACTACATTTCGGGTACAGATATGACTGAATTGTTCAACAGGTACAAATACAATACGAAAAAATGGAGTGTCATAAAAATAATTAGTAAAGAAAGAGGGAATTTTGTGTCATAGTGGACAAATTATTTAATTTAATTAAGGAAAAAAAGCATCCTCAAGTGGGAGTTGAACCCACGACCTTGTGATTTCTAGCCATACGCCCTACCATCTGAGCCATTCGAGGATATAGGAATCGACACACACTCGTGAATCTTTTCCTTCCACAATTCAATACTCATGTCAGAAATGAATCTAAAATCAAACGTACTCATCACTGGCCGTCGAAATCCATTACCCGTACTTTTTGTACGCGCTACACAATTTTTCCAGCTTTCATTTGGGATATTTTGCATTTCTGACTGAATCGAAGCTACCACAGATGAATTTAAAATTGGCGAAACATTATTCCTCCTTGCCGATGCTTTCAGCTCGTGCCATATGTATTCAATTTGATTGGATATGCAATGGTAAGGAGAAAGTCTCACCACTGTATGACCCATTTGTCCTCGTTGAAACTCCACGACACGAAAAAATATTTTTTCGGTAAATTTTCGAGCTGCACAAATCCTACCGACTGCGCCAATTGAATACTTTGGACGAGAAAATATCTTTCAAAAAACAATATATTTCGATACACTAAATACAACTGTCTCTGAGAAGAGTTACAAAAAGAATGATTGATATTGTTCGGATTATTTTCTCTCCGAGATCCAAGATGAGAAGATTCTTGGAATGCTGCCTGGTCAGCGTCGCTTCGTCAGCGTATCCCATAGGAACATATATTCCGTGAGAACTGTGGCTATGTAACTCTCGCCTCCTGCGTACGCTTATGAGAGCATTTTATAGTATGGTTGAAAAATTGAAAAAAGTTTCCAGTAAAAATCAGATTTCGACAAGTAGGAGGAAGAGAGGATTCTCAAAATTTCAAGAGCGATTGAAAAATAAAAAAAACCTTGGATTTGAGAAATAGAAGAGAAATTTTTCTTAAACGTCATCAAAGGAAGTATATTTTGTATTGATAATTCCTAACATTCCTATTTTTATATTTTGGCAAATTATTCTCAAACGGTCCGTAAAACAAATAAGTTTTTTCCAGTTTATTTTTGAGTCCAGATTAGTAAAACCACATGTGTCCAAATTGAATTTTTTTGGAAAAACTGACCTTTTTCACGACCAGAGGGAGATAAAACTCAGAATATGGAAATAAATAATCCACTACTTCCCCATTTTTTTTTAGAAATTATTAGCATTCAAATTGTTTCTAGATCTGAGGTTCTTCGAAAACCAAAACTGATATTTCTGTAGGAAACGTCCAAATACTCGAAGTGGACTGGTTGCGAATTTCCGAAAGAAAAGTATGAAGCCATCTCCACAAATTCAATGGGGCCCAGAGGGTTGTTTCAAAAGTTGTTAATGATAATGATACATGTTTCGAACCCTTTAGGGTTCATTTCCAGTCGTGGTTAGAGCTACAATACAAGAAAATACCACGATAGTCACATATAGAACATATTCCCAAACAAGAGGGGGCTTGAGTTTATACTACATGAAAAATAATGAAATAATACTATTGAGTAGATTGATAGTTAAAATACACAAGATGAGTGTGATGGAAATACCAACACTAGAGTTATGGTGAATAATCATGTCGAATAATGGTGAATTCAACAAAATTGATGTGAACATTGACCAACAATGCGATCAAATGACATTCTACAGTAGCGCTGCCAAGTGTGGAAGCAATGAAGCTATTCATAAGATGAAATGGTTCAAAAGGGAAACATTCTCAATTAATTTTATGAACATCCTGTTCATATTCTCAAACAAATCAATGAAATGGTTATCGTGGCACCATCTAATGAGATAGTGTTAAACAGACTAAGAGTGGAAAAGGAACAAGTTAATTTAAATATTAAAATTGAAGGTAAGAAAAAACACTGTTTTGGGTAGAATGTAATTAGATATTGTATGAATCAACAATAATTTTTACAGAAATTGTAAAGAATTGAAGAAAGGTATACAATCAAAGTTGATTTGTTCGTTTCATGATCTTACGAGAGGATTTCTCATGTTACAATTAATTTCGGAAATTTCCAGGAAGTTTAACAAGTGACCTTTGTTAGAGCGGTGGAGTATTTTTATATCTTTTTCAATGTTGAAAGAGCGATTGGAGATAACATTATGATTAGCGGAGGAGCTGTTAGAATTGATCTCTACCAAGGCAGTGTTTTGATATTATACCAAATGTTTGTCGATGATTTTCCTATGTTCCTTCACCCTGATGATGATTTGTCTACCACTTTGGTCAATGTTGCAGAGTACATGTTCACAATTTTGTTGAATTTTTAAATATTCGACATGATTATTCACCATAACTCTAGGTGTTGATATTTCCATCAACACCTCATCTGTGTACTTTCAACTTTTTATCAATCTACTTAATATGAAATTATTTCATATTTTTTCATGTGAGTATAACATTTACAGCACCCTCTCGTTTGGGAATATGACTATTGTGGTTTTTTCTTGTATTGTAGCTCTAACCACGACTGAAGATGAACCCTTAATGGTTCGAATCATGTATAATTATCATTTACAATTTGTTGGAATTACCCTCTGAAACGAATACCAATCAAAATAGTATTCCAAAGTTGATTCGTGTGTTGAAAAGGGAAATATTCTCATGCTGTTCATATTTTCAACAAATTGATTCGTGTGTATTTTGTCTTCTCGAAATCGAATGAGCAATATACAGATGTCCCATTGTTTTTCTCAATTTACATCTATATCGGAAGTCGACAATTTCGTTTTTTCATCACTTATTCATTTTATTCAATATTCATAAATTTTAGAAAAAAAAATGGGTGCTGCTATGTTGTGTCATCAGGTAAAGAGAGAGAATCTGATTGAAACAAACATGATGGTATTCACATCCATACTGAATAACCACAAAATGAAACTCTTTTCATCGAACAAAATACTTATTTCATGGTACAACGAGCATGAACGTGATTTACCGGTGAACCTATTCAAAATGAGTTGTGGAATGCATACCAAAAAATATTCATTCAGTTATGCTGTTGATTAAATTTGGTCATTCAGAGAATATGCTTATGATTTACTGTTTGAATTCAATATCCAGTAGTTCTCAGAATTATTGATAGTTATCAACATTTTTGTCACAAAAATGGATTGGTAAATAAATAATTTTCAGAAGCAAGTATTTTCAAGGTATTTGAAAAAGGTAACTCATTTAACGTTTATAAACTCTGATTATTTTTTGACATTTCTAGAAACCAAGGAAAACTTTCAATTCAAATCATTCATGTACGCTTTGGCCAATCAAAACATCATTATAGTGAGAATAATCTACCTAGAAAATTGCCGCGGGAATAATTTGAGGTATTCAGTTTTTATTCTTTGACAACCTATATTTTTAATTTGACGTCTGTTGTCAATTCGCATGAAAAGTGAGAGATGAATCGAATCCGGTTTAGTTCGTTATTTCATTTTCGAGAAAGTGTGTTTATGATCGTAAATTCAATAAATAATCTACAGAATACCACAAGAAAGTTCGATGAAGTAGAAAATAATTCTCCAGATTTCTTTCTCAAATTTGTTGCCATTTGGCAATAGCCACTCCAGCCCGTCGGGCTCTCGTGTCTATTGCTAGGCAACAAGTATTCGAAAATCTGTCGAATCATATTCACTTTTTTCTCGCTCTCTTGTGGTATTACAACTGATAATATTCATATTCGTTGATACCGCATGGATATAACCAAGGTGAATTCTTACTAATAATTTTACTTGTCGAGTATAATGCTAGAGTATTGAATGTTATTTCAAATCAAAAATTAAAATTCGGTATTTCGTGTGAAATTTTGTATTAATTTGCTTAAATATACAAAATTTCATAAAAAATACAGAATTTTAATTTTCGATTTGGAACGTCATGTACAAGCAGTACTGAATTTTCAAATATTATTTCATTTTTATTACCACCTGGAAAAATATTTTTTCAATTTGTAGCCTATAAACAAAATTCAAAAAATTTGTCAATTTGTTATTTTTGCTCCTGCTCCACTAGTCATGGTAATGTAATGGATATGGGTAAGGAATGTTGTTGGTGGTGTTTTTCTCCTTATTTTTTATCAGTACGACTCTCTGAGCTCAGATAGCAATTTGGATAGAATTCAGGATTCACTGGAAGTTAAATTGTACTCAAACTATCCTCTTCCAGTAGGATATGTATGTTTCCCAAAAAAGGATTGTTGATTTCATGTGATATAATGACCCAATAAACAACATTTGGAAATTTGTATAGAAATTTATCAAAAATTCAATCAACTTCCCAAATTTTAATGTCACAGGGCTTTGAGTTCGTTATTTTAGAAAGGAATTAACAACGAATGAAAAACTTTCAAAGCCTGTTTAGGCTGATATTTCAGGTTGATAAATTCAAAATACTGTAAGGACAATGCATTGCTCGAACATTACAGATGATCATGAGTTAAGTAAGTCAATAAATACCTATATAAAAATCTGACGGTGATTTCAAATTGGATACCCTTTTTCGATTGTCGCCAGAATGAATATATGCATCAATTTTTCATGGTACGTAACCTATTCGAAGGTTTTTCAATAACTGTTATCACTCACGTTCTCGGAATCTACGACACCTTTGTTCTTGGGTATACCTGTTGGAACTGGTATAGCGTGCTGGTTAATAACGGTAGGAGGATCCAAATACGATATAGGTACTCCGAAGAAGAAAGTATTATTTTCCTTTCTTCAGTTATCTCTAATAACTTCTTCAATGCGTTGTGTCTGAACATCAATGATACAAAATTTGATTTACTGCAAGGTGAGTCGTTTTCTAACAACGGGGTTCCATGAAATAAACAGCAGCCTATACACGCAAAGAGAGAACACATTATAGATAATCAATAAAATATTGCACTCGTAGAAAAGATTTTGATTCTATTTGCCAATGAGACTTTCCTTGATTAGTGGTTTGATCTGACTTTACCCAATTAGTGTAATAGAAAACATGTATACGCACCGTGTGAATGTTGGATTTTTGCTCTGAAGTTCAGATCCTCTATTAAAGCATAAATTCAGATTATTCAATGGATGGCCATGTCATATGCTAACTAAACCTAATCAACTTAAAAAATACGGGAGTAATTTCTATCAGATGTAAAAAATCGGAAATCTTTTCTTTATTTTACATGGTTTGTTATTTCAATTTTGACATATTATTCTGAATAATGTTAGTATCTCTCTGACTTCAACCTAATTCCTTTCTTTTTTTAACAGTTGAGTACAAATAAACTAGGTGGACTCTAAGATATTCATGTCACAGTGACATTCGGACCTGGGCTTGCACCAAATCCAAAACCTCACATGAATTGAATAGAGAAATGTAGCGGAACGATACAAGTTTATGGAGTACGAATGTCTGATGGCCATTATTTTTTTCACGTTGGTCAATCAGGAAAAATAGACTCACAATAATTCATTCGTTTGTTTATTCTCATCCCAATATATCAGCGTCGCCCTTTGACTTCTTTAATCGTTTAAAGGGTGGCGGGAATTTGACCCAGTTTGATATATTTTCAAACATCCCTTTGACTTCTGAATTGATCTGACTTTTGGATTCTTCGAGACAATCTACAATTATTTTCTATCACTGAAACAATTTCGTATGCCCCAGGTATCAGGGCCGGTATTACACTCTAAGTATTTTTGTAACAGAACTTAGGTCAAACGATATCTCGTTTGGGATATGTTCTGGATCTGATTAAAACAATTTTAATTTTCACTGGGCAATAAAATGATTTCATCCATATCATTATAGAAAAGTACGAGTGATACATCACTTGTACTAGGAGTTGAATATTATCATTAGTTTCTAAATCAACACAACAAAGACAAATTCTGAGAAACACAGACCAAATGAAGTGGATGATTTCGAAGGTTTTCCTTTGCTGTAGAACTAACACAGTTTTGGTGAATAAAGTAAAAGAAAACGCTTGTGAAATGCTTCATGGAAAAATTTCCAATTTTCGAATTGAGTGAGGTATACCAGAACCTTTATAGGATCATTTTTATCGACAATTTCTATACTTTTGTCATCATACAATTTATAGAAACATTTCCATCATTGAGTTCTGCACCTTCCCCATTTCACATTTTCCATAGAGGCGTTCTTTGTAAATTAACATATTTCAATAGGTTCCAGATAATACAATACAATTTTAAAATATATTTGGACCATTTCACTAACTTATTGTATAAATATGCTCTCCTAATATAATCACAGCATCTTCCATTGAAATTCATGGAACCGCACTAAAAATTTCTACATCCGCCCTCAGAAGATATAATGGGTGATGCTTGATTGGAGCGTGCTATGGTGTACCATAGCACACTCAAATTATACTCGAACAGCTAAGAAAGATCTAACAGATGATTCCTCCAAATGTTAGGCTCATCTGAATACAATAAAAGCAGTTCAGCTATTCCTGATTCTCTGAACTATTGAAATAGTAGTCTATCTGATCCCCAACGTATAGGCGATGCCTTTGCCACCTACTTGAAGCACAAATCGTCCAATTACCGACAATCTGAAATCAAAAATGATTTTAACACTCCAACTTTGTCAATTCCTGAAATAAATGAAGATGATGTGCTGAAGACTCTAAAAAATGCGTACAAAAAACTGACAACGGGGCCTGGTGGTATTCCATCATTTCTTCAGAAAGACTGTGTTGTCAGCTTCGCTAAACGTTTATCCGTCATTTTCAATCTATCACTGACAACACTTTGTTTTCCGGATGTCTGGAAAGATGGGAAAATATGTGAGGTCCTCAAAAAAGAAGATAATATGTATACATGGTGATTCAAAAGTACTCTGACAAATTTCGGGAGGTCATTCCTCACAATATTCTGATATGAATTGTCTTATTAAACATATGTCCGGAAACGCTTCGTTTCCAAGATACAGGGTGTTGAAGTTTTATTTTTATTTTAGATTTTTATAAATAACCATCGAAATACTTACCTCAATTGAACGATAAAATGGGCCGGAGCCCCATCATGCATAAACCACATGCAGATACAAATTTCTAATGGTACATTCTGAAGTAGTCCCGGCAATTCATTTTCTAAAAAGTCTCTGTAAGTTGCGCCATTCAGTCAGAACGGAAGAAAGAAAGGACCTATAAATTCGTTATCAATTATTGCACTAACTGCGTGCAGATTTCCGAGAGCCCAAATATAGTTTTTATGAAAGTTTGTGAAAGCATTTCGGGAGGAATTTGCCTCGTCCGTGAAGAGTACATATCTTTGAAATTGAGGATTTCCAGCCAATTTTCTCAAAAACCACTGACACATAGTGATGTGTTGGGTAAAGTCTCGTGGCAAAGAGCTCGTACTCTTTGAAAATGGTATGGATAAAATTGTTGATCGTGGATAATTTCCAAACTGTGGACTGAGTAGAATTGAGAGCTTCAGCAATTATTCTTGTACTTGTTTCTGGATTCTCCTCGAGAGCGATCAAAACAGCTTCTTCCAATTCTGGGTTCGGACTGCTCGTGGTTCTTCCAATAATATCAGCTGTCCTCTTGAAGCTACCTATTTCTGCAAACGACGGTGGAGACTGGTATATGTTGGAGTTGAAGGCAGCACTCGATTAGGAAATCGCGCCTGGTAAATACGTCTTGCTTCGCGCGCATTGACATCCGCAAGGCCATAAACGACATGCATGTCGGCTACATAAGCATTATTGTTTAAATAATCCATATTTTCAAAATTAGTGTTTTAAAACTTTCAAAAACTTCAACAAAACAACAAATCGTTTAACTGTCACATAATATCTAATTAGCAAAACTACTCACTTAAACGTCAAATTCATTTCCTAAGAATTCTTGTGAAAAATGAAAAAATAATGGTTATAACTTCAACACGCATCGATTAACAAATAATCGACTTGAAATTTTCAAGTCCAAATATCTAGAAAACGGTTGCTTATAGCGACTTGTAACAGGGCAAGCTTTTTTACGTGGATATGATAGAAAATGTGCTAAAAGTACGCTCAAAAAGTTATGAATCTTTAAAAACGAAAAAGACGTGTAGGTGGCGCTTCCTACGAGTAAGAGCAATAATAACATGAGGTTCGTATTTGACACCTCAAAAAACCTCTCAATACCAATTTCGTTTAATTAAGGTCAGTATTTCGTAAGTTATTTGAAAAAAACTAAAATAAAATTATAACATCCTGTATCTTGGAAACGAAGCGTTTCCGGGCATATATTTATTCGGACAATTTGTATTAGAATATTGTGAAAATCACCTCCAGAAGTTTGTCAAAGTACTTTTGAATCACCCTGTATGATTGAAAAACACAGACCAATCGTTACATTATGCAACTTCAGTAAACTCTTCGAAATATAAGCACATGTGAGATGTCAGATTGTCGATAATCAGCATGGATTTGTTAAGGGTCCTTCGACCACTAGTATTTTACATTAAAATATTATTATAGAAATATGAAGGAGGCGCCTAAGATGTATATGCGATACTAGTACTCTTTTTTTTGCCTAGGTGGCTGTGATTTCAAATCTGAATCTTTTTTCCAACAACAACATTTTTTCTAAATACACTTTTTTGATAATGTCGATGTCGAAAATAAATATAGTTTACTATTGCTCATGCAATGTAAATTTTCCGTCTACTATCAGGAATAAATTTTTTTGACAAATGGATGATAGAAAAGTTTCCCATATGGTGCAAACTGTATCATTGATTTTTATATGCGCAATACTACTTTATCACCATTTCCTATTGATTTTCCCATTGCTCCTATTTTTTATTTACCCATATAATGATTCGAAAGGAATAAAAAACATGAGACTCTTGCTATTTTGAGTATGGATATTCAAGTCTTTTCTTCGAAAAATATAGAAAGTTGATAAAATAAATGAATAATTTACTAAATATTAGTTCGGTACATATTATAAACTAATACTAGGCTTCTATGACCACCTTGACTCGACTTCAATCCCATTACTGCGGCAAACAGCGCGAAGAAGAACCCTGCCAGTCCTGTAGCTCCTGTAAGTAGCACCAATCCCCCTATAAGCACTGGAATGAGCGTGAAGAATTTGAGTTTGTAAGCCAGCAGGAGAGGCATCATAAATCTTCTCAATCTCTTTTTGTACTTGAATTTTCCACGCTCTTGTCGACTCGAGTCAGCGAAATCTAAAAAAAAAAAAGGGAAAAATTGGAATTAACCTGAGAATAGTTGGATTAAATATACAGTAAAAATAAATGCCAATAAAACTGATTAGTATGACTACTTTTATTATAAGGTTTCTGGTAATATAATCTTGAGTTTCCTAAAAATCATTGGAGCCAAAATAATAGCAGTTGTCTCCCTGTACCTTTGTGAACTGGGAAAAACACTGTTCTTCAACAAACTATTATTAGCTTCCACTTGTAACTAACAAACAATGTAATCTCTCCCTGTACCTTTGTGAATTGGATTGAATAGTACTTCCATCTCTATAGTATGATGGATGAGGACTCAATCGAAGAGTTTTCCCCCCGTATTAATCTTTTCTAGTCGTCTGTAGCAATATGGACTAAAAGGTTGAAATAAAAGTATAGTTTGAAAAACTTAAAAAGCACCATGTAAGGCAATAATTACGGAGTTGAAAATAATAAGAATGAAGTCATTGATTGAAAAAAATTATTTTATGTAAAAAAAGCGTGAGGTGTTCTTCAACCACTTTTCATAATGATGTTAAGATAACTGAGATCAAGCACCTCACGCTTTTTTTACATTAAAAGAAAATTTTTTGGTCAATGACTTTATTCTGAATATTTTCAACTTTTTAGTCCTTATTGTTTTTTTAGTTTCTTCAAAATATAATTGTATTCACAATATAAGTGCCAGTAGAAAAAAAAAATTATGAGCTTAAGACTTGCAAGATTTATATATAAACTTTTTATTGAAGGAAGGTTGAGAAGAATTGATTTTGAGAGTATATATAAATGTATATACAGGGTGAGTCAGAATAGGACCGACAAACTCCGACTACAGGGTGTCAAAAGTACGAAAAAAATTGAAATTGAATTTATTTTCTCCTAAATTCCTGAAAGAAAAAAATTGAAACTTTGTACACCAATCAATGGTCATATGTTCCTTCATATTTTCTTGGGACAAGTGAATGGACAGATGAGCATTTGATTAGTTCGGCTCATCGATACTGAACCTAAAAGTGGAGTATTATGAATTTGAGGTTGGGTTTGTTTGTCAAGTGATCTGTCAAAACAATCATAACATATCAGTGAATCCGCGACATCGATTCGATCAAATAATATGATGAATGAAAAAATGGAGTTATGGGTCTCATTCTGACTCACCCGTACTATGTTTCCGATTCTACCAACATCGAAATTTTAGGAGGTTGACACATATTCCGATATGTTGTAAGAAATCAGCATTATGCGATTATTGCACATAGGAAATTATGTCTCTACTGCAGACATATCTTTTCTCAATCATCTCAGAAACCTCCACTTTTGGACATATGGAATGTTATGACTTTTAGGTTGAGTAACGATGGGCCGAATTGATGTCAAACGCTCATTTGTCCATTCACTTGTTCCAAGAAAATATGAAGGAACATATTACAACATAACTACGCCACTGGTTTACGAAAATAAAAAATTATAACTTCAAATTGGTACATTGATAAACCTTGATCAGTCTACCAAGTTTAAAATTTTTTTGTTTCAGAAATTTTGGAGAAAACAAAATAAATCTAAATTTTTTTCGTACTTTCGACACCCTGTATCTCAGAGGGGATCCATTTTAGCACATACCTTGATAGAAACTTTTCACCTCGAAATGAGGTGATGAATCTGTATATTATGTGTAAATAAATAGATTCGAGTCTTCAGAACGATCTCTGATAAATCCGTGTTCCTGGGTATTCAATATATCACTTATACCGAAAAATATGATATCAAATTTAATACTCTCAAACATTTCAGCAATCATATATAGTTTTGGAATAGACCTGCAATTTTCAATAATATGTCTATCACCGGATTTGAAAATGGGTGTGATATAGACAGTTTTCCAGATCTGCGGATAATATTTTTCACGTAATGATTTGTTGTATAAAATGTGGACATCATCTGGACCAGGTCTTTTATAAGGTAGGTTATTGAGCTTCTTCATGATATCGTTCTGGCTGATGCTATATTTTGTAATGTTTAAGGGTGTATTATTTTTCAGTTCTAGTTGAACATTACGCTGAGGAAAAAGCACCACTACTTTTATTGTGGATTTCGAAAACATGGTGGTGTATGATTTACTGTAGTTCGCATATTTTGGAACTAATTCACATATCAATTCGTTAATGATTGAGTAATATCTCTCACCTGCATTTTTGGTATCCAAATCTACGAGTACCCTATTTGGCTTTATTAAAATTGAATTCATGTGGATTACCGGTTTTTCTGCAGTTGGGCTGGGCGTAGTTGATATTATATTCTATTGTGGTGTGGTAAGGGTCTTCTGGCACCTATTGATATTTCTTATCTTGTAATTAATAATGAAGTGGTGGATAGCGTCTGTAATTAAATATTATCAAAAATTCATTTTCATTTCTTGTCTGATATGCCACAACTATTTTGATTAATATTTATTACAGACGCTATCCACCACTTCATAATTATATTTACTGAGTCATGCACATTGAAATTTCGGGTATGAAGTTGGTCGATAACCCTATATGTGATTGACACTAGCTGGCAAAACCAATATAATCCAATTAGGTGTGCATGCTTGAATGTTTTCATAGTTACATTAACCGTCATCATCTTCGCATACTAATACAGAGCTGAATTTAAAATGTGAATCGCCGCTTTCCGAATAAGGATACATGGCACAGTTGGTAGTGCGTTCGACTAGAAATCGAGAGGTCCCAGGTTCGAATCCTGGTTGGTCCACATTTTTTTATTCAATTCTATTTTTAATTTTTTTGTCCGATATGCCACAAACTATTTTCGATTAACTTGTAATTAATATTGAAAATTAAATCTAGGGTATTACATGATATGTTCAAGGGGGTTGTTAAATTGGAAGGACCTGCTAAGGATATCATATGGTATCATTCAGCTTGGAGCAAAACATTTTCAGTGCAGCTCTTGGAGGGCTGTAGACACAACCAATATGGCAATTTGAAACACTATCGTTTGGAAAAATGGTTACCCACGTATCTTCCGCTTCGGAGTTCCATGAAATTTGTGAACAACTTCTGATTTTTTTGTTAACAGTAATGGACACCTCCACCGATCACTTTGCTACAAGAAGAGTTTTCTCGATCACGACCATACACATTGAGGAAGTAAGAAAAAGTTCGGAGTTAAATACATATTGCTCAAGCCACGTCTCTGTTAAGCAGATGAGGCCACGCACCTTTTGAAACAGAAGGGAAATATCCATGGATGAGTTTATTCGGTGTTTATAACTATGATTGCTTTCAAATTGAATTAACGGGATTCATTCAATTTTTCCAATGTCATTGTCGCTCAAGAGCTCCATAACTTTGGATCTGTCGTATTTTTTGGCAGATGTCCATTGATATAGAGTTTTTTGGATATGTTTTCGATGCTCAAACCCTTAGTAGATGCACTTACCCGGCGTTTGAATTTAGCTGTTCAGCTGCGCGCTTTTGAGTTGAAAATAGTTTTACAACTATAGCTTTTGGTCTTCTTCAATATTTTTAGTGAATTGTTTGTAAAACTTATCTTGATAACGAGTATTTCTACTTGAATATACGTTTATCTTCGGATATACAAATAAATACTTCGAAAATTAATAAGAAGAAAGTTTCAATACTCCATAAGCGATAAACAGAAAATGCATCTGATTATTTTTCTGGAATGAAAAAACATTAGTAAAATTTCGAATGAAGTCTCCATCCAGTTTCTTACATTATCATGAAATCATAGGTGCTGTCTTTTCGGCTACATCTTTCCAACGTTTCATAGGGATGTTTAGAAACAATGACAGAGGATTGTCGGTAATTATTTAGTTCAGTAATACTATGAACATATAATTGTTCCTTGAACAGGACGTAAAATATATTTGGATTTCCATAATTTATCGTCAAAAATATAATTAACTCCCAAAAAATTTTACCATGACTTAAATTACCCATCCATAAAAATGAAGTGATGACTCCACCGAATCCACAAGGTGTATCAAGTAGTGATTTCTTGGTGGGTGCTTCCTCAAATGATAGTACGAAAAGTGGTGTAGTATATCATTTGATGTCGAATTAAATTCGGTCGGAATGTTTCTATGCTCTGTTAATCAAGTGACAAGCACGCCTCACACGAGCAATATTGTCACAAAAAGCGAGTGACCAAATACACAGAAGTTGGCGTGAGCTTCAACACGATATGAATATTCCATGAAGGAAGTACGGATAACATACACAGGCTTATAATTTTTTGGTGTATGCCTTCACAAATTATGATGCCAATATTTGGCTATATGATTTGATGACGAATTGAGTATATGCTCCATCAATCCAGTTGACCATTATATCGTTAGGTAGTACGACTTCTTTCTGTTGCCCAATTTCTATTGGGCTATTCTAAATAACAGATATTTATTTGAATGATTTACTCTAGGTTATGATAGGTCAAGAGTTATAATTCAGATTGTAGAAACTATGGATCCGACCAATAATTTCTAAAATATAAATCTACATAGACAAAATACATGGTGCTGCATCACTTATCAGTAATGCATCACTTACTACTAACATATCCTCTCATTCCATGGGAAAATATAGTGATTCAACACTTTTTACAAATTCTAGCCAAACCGACATATGTCTAGATGGATATTTTTGTTGTCGGACTCCCAATAGAGTTCTCTTTCCTTCAATGGGCGAGATCACAAACTCACAAATTTGATTCATATGTGCTTGATGTTGAAATATAGTTATAAAATATTATACAGGGTATCCCTGGACGTCCTCTTTCCCTCTCGGGAATGTATAGATGGGGTCAAAATATCACCAGTACTTCATTTAACTTTCGTTCCTGAAAGCCTTCGTTACCAAGTTACGGGCCCTCAAAATTACAAAATGAAAAATGTTCTTATTTGATAACTTTCAAAGTGAATATTCAAAATCATCTTAATTTTGGTGATTGACTAAACAAATGAATTCCTTCGATGAGCTTTCATGCAGGAGTCAGTTGTTTTGCTACAAAGTCAGGAACGGACTACCCCCGATGATCCACACCTCAAAACTTTGAAATGACTGGGATTTGTCAATATGTTTGAACAGAACAAGATTACCTGGACAATTTCCTGAATGAAAGTACTTTCGTAGAAAATCGATCGGAGCAACGATTCTTGATAAAAATGCAGTTTTATTCGACAACATCAAACCCGATCGTCCACGATTATTTAAAATGAAAAATATACATAGTTTTTCCTGGAAGATCTTGTATAATATTCTCTTAAACCCTCAAATTCAGTGAGACATTCAAACACTGCGTTATTGCCGCTTCTTTTGACGTCATAAATCCATTGATTTGGTATTTTCCTGAGTTGCCAGTGTCACTATGAAACAGAACTTATGTCAATATGTTATATTGAAATGTAGACTTCGTATTCGATAGCTGTCCTTGATTTAGTCATTCCTGAATAATATGTATGTATACCAAGTGCTATGTCATTCTTTTTTCGGCCTGTTCTTATTGTCAAGAAATATTAAGGATAACGCTTGGCAACGACGTAATTCCTGGAACTCTCCGCGATCGGCGAGTTGCCAGTGTCACTATTTTGCGGAACTTCTGAGGAAATGTTATTCTGTTTCATCCTATGAATGAATGAGAACTTGTGTCAGCATATGTTATAGATAGTTAGATAGATAGATCTTTTATTTGCTCCGGTTACATATAATGTACACATATAAACTCCGAGGAGTGTGGAACATGTCAGTAATTGAAATGAAGACTCCTCATTTGATAGCGGCTCTTGATTTAGTTATTCTTGAATGATATATACGTATACCAAGTGTTATATCATCATTTATTCGGCCTACTCACATTGTAAAGAAATATTATGAAGAACACTTGACAACTCTGTAATTATCTTGCGCTGTCAGCAATCGGCTATAGATCTGAACATGTTGTCACTTCCTGGCGCGGTTTTCACAGTGTTCAAACAGGAGCATTTCTTTGGGAATTTGTCTTAGAAAAACTACTTCGAAAAAAAAATCCAACCACTTTTCTCATCGTTCTGGACATTGTGGTATTTTTTTCCAGGAATTAGTGATCTCGCCTATTATCGAAACAAAAATAAGATAGGTTTGATCTTCAGCCCACGAAGCACATTTTGACATATCATTTCTATTTTTAGTTTGGTCGGCAAAATATACCATTTTTCCAAATTTTGAATGGAATGCTCCAAAAAACTTCTGGGTCTGAAGAGTCCAAAAAATAACAGTTACTTGAAGAACGTCCTCAAGACTCACAAAACTCTAGGCATGCCAATGGGCAGTCCAGTGTCTTTCTATTTTAGCACATTATGTTATGGATGATCTCTTAGGAAATAGCATGAATAAAACTATCTTTTCCCATACCTTTCCCAAAAAATTATGTGGATGACATAATACTAAGCATACCTTTCTAGATATAAAATTGATAAGTAGAGACGATAACAAGTTAATCACAACCTTGTATACAAAACCAGGCTCTTCAGGCAGATTTCTGCATCATGAAACATTCCACCAAAAACAAAAAAAATTAACTTGGCATAAGCCATAAAAGACGTTAATTGTTGGATCGGAACTAAGTAGATGGACTTATGTAACCGAGCTCAAAAAAGTACTAGAAAAAAAGAAAGAACAGTATAACGAGTGACATAGACTCCTGTTACATGATTGTTTATGTTCTCAATGATCTCCAGCCGAACAGAACATGTTCTCAATTTATTTTTACAGCAAGTTTTTTATCTAACTGTACCGTCCGAAATTCATGTTTTACAATAAATAACTTATGTTTCGTACAAGAATGGAGAACTCGATTCCACACTGTTATATTTAGCTATTTTATAACCTCACATTTGTAAGTGAGATAATTTTAGCGTTCCTAAAGAAGAGATAAATAACTCGAAAGCTTAAACATATATATTTAGGCGCTATATATCTACAATTATAGATAGGATTCTATTGAATATAGACAATATTCTGATTCGATTATCGATGTCCAATGAATCATAGTCCCAATTTTCATTTTATATAGATTTGGAGTTATTATTAACATACTTTATTTACTTCAAACACCAAAAAATGGGATTGGAAATAATGAAAGACCAATGAGTTTAGTTTGCATTAACAAAAATAGCACAATTTTTCAGACATTATTCCAAATGGTTCACATAAAGCGGATTATTTTCGTATTTGAAATACTGAGTAGTCTAATGTAAAACAAACTATCTTGACTAGGAAAGTGTTCATCGAACGAATTTTCCAATATACCATTGTAATTTTGTTTTTCAATAGGGCTGTCAATTATTTTTTTGTTGTTAACGATTTCATATCATATTATATATTTAAGATCTGAAGAAGATGTGAAATAAAACCGAAAACATCGGCATTTTTTAAAATTAGAGCACTTTTCGTTGGCTTGATCCCGATAAGTAAACTCGTTCGTGCTAAACCTTATTACTCCAGGTGATATTTATGATGTTATTCTTGGCCTAAAAAATTCAAACGCTTGTGATACTTCAGAATTAAATAGCAAAATTATCAAATCCCTTGCGGATATTATTGCTGAACCTTCATCTTCCCTTATTAATGACTGTTTCTGTGCAGGAATTTTCCCTAATGCCCTGAAATTTTCTTGTGTTATACCTGTATTCAAAAAAGGAAGCACTGATGATGGAAATAACTTTCGTCCAATATCTATTGTTCCAATAATTGGCAAAATCATTGAAATCATCGTCAAAAAACAACTATATAACTTCATGGAAATGCACTCTCTGTTTTGTCCAGGTCAATATGGTTTTTAAAAAAAATATGTCAACAACAAAAGCTCTTCTCCAAGTAGTGTCGGACATTGTCGAGGGCCTTGAGGAAGGTAAACACTCACAACTTGAATTGTGTGATCTTTCCAAGGCCTTCGACTGTGTCTCACATGATATACTATTGGAAAAACTACACTGCTATGGCATCAGGGGCTTAGCTCAGTGAACGATCTCAATGTGTCAAACTAAATGGTGTTCTATCAAATAGTAAGACAGTAAATCACGGTATTCCCCAAGGCTCGGTTCTGGGCCCCCTTCTGTTTTTAATCTATATAAATGATTTATATTTCTCCATTCTTCCAACGAGAAGCGTTTTTTTTTGCAGATGATACAATATTTATTTGTCAGAGTAATAATGTTGGCAATCTGTCCACGTTATCTAATAATATAATGGATCTAGCCAAAACCTGGTTCACTAGTAATAAACTTTAACTCAATTTGGAGAAGAATCAATCCATTCTTATATCGTCCAAATCAAATCTCACTCGAGGTAGCTGCGTGAAATTACTTGGTATGCGACTTGACGATAGACTCAACTGGGGCCCTCATATCGCAGCATTAGCGAAGAAACTGTCTAGTATTACCTTTCTGATTCGACGTTTGAAAAATATCGTCAGTATTAACGTACTCAAATCATGTTATTTTGGTTTGTTCCATAGTCATCTGTCCTATGGTATTCTTCTATGGGAAGAATCGTGCCACTCTCTCAAGGCATTCATTCTTCAAAAGAGAGTGATCAGAGTAATGGCGGGAGCTCACTATCGTGAACATTGTCGTCCTCTCTTCATCAGTTATCAAATAATGCCACTTCCTACTCTATTTATTTACTCATGTTTACTTGAAATTCATGAAACTTAACATAAATACTCGACTCAATCCGATGTCAATGGCTACACCACTCGCCATGCTGATCTAATTTCTACTCCTCGGTTCAGGCTTCAAATGTCACAAAATAACTCTCTGAACCTTCATTCGTACAACAGATTACCTTCTAGGATAAGGAGTCTAGGTTTCTTTCAATTCAAGGTGCAAATCAAAACTTTTCTATTGAAACATTGTCTTTATAGTGTCAATGAGTATCTTGATTTGAATAAAAATGAATTTGAATGTATATGATGGACACTCCTCACCTGAATGATTTCATCCAGATAATTTATGTAATATTTATGTTATATTTATGTTCTTTACTGTGTGTATTTACATTTTATATACATATCCTTTCTGTTCCGTTCTGACGTTCTACTATTACTTATGTATACTGTAGAGAAATAAATACTTCTACTTCTTCTACTTCTATTCCAATTTCTGGTTATAATGGAGGAAATTGATTATTTTTTCCCATATTAGTAAATTTGACGGATTTACTTCACCAAATTTTACGTATAATGTTCGGTGGGTCGTTATACTAACATGTGAAAACATAAATTTAATCTCCATATTTTTCCATATTACCAAAAAATTCGAAAACTAATGCGTCTTCCCCAAAATCATAATTTTTGGTCTCGAAATAATGTGTCGTTCATTTTGATTTATTTTTTTCAATATATTTCACTGACTATCAAATAATTAACATAATTTGTCAGAAACTTCTAACAAGTGACTCGCTTTCGAAAAAATGTATTTTTTTGTTTCGATTATCGTCGGTAGTCTTGGGGTATTAGGAGAAAAAAATTTACGTCATATTGTTGAACTAGCCTCTCAAATTTCGTAAGTAGTTTGTGAATGTTTTTTCATAAGCATAATGTGATGAAGAGTATTTTACTCAAATACAAAAGATCGAAATTGTTTTTTAACCGACGAAATCAAAAAGGAGGAGGTTTTCTAGTCAACGCGTATATGTTTTTTATGTATGAACACGCATAACTGTTTACAGAAGAGTCCGATTCCGATGATTCTTTTTTCATTGATAGGATGTTCTTCAAAATTCGTCCCATTTGAATTTGAAAAAATTATCCACCCCTAAGGGTAGCAAAATGGAGGATATTGATCGTTCACCCTCTGAATTTTGGTCCGTTAACTGATTCTATAAGGCATAACTTTGTAATGGGTTTTCCGATTTGGATGATTCTTTTTTTATTAGATAGGGTATATCATAGTTGATCATATTTGAATTTGTAATGGAATAATCCACCCTTGTGGGTAGAAAAATGGGGGATGATTGATTTTTCACTTGTAAACCTTGGCACATATATGTAGGTAGTTGACATTGACAGATCGCTATTGTCATTATTTTTGTTCTCCTACATCCGTCACAATGATTACATTCTATAAAAGGATGGAATATACAGAGTGATGAAATAAACCAAACAGAACTATCAAAAATGATTTATATTATACACGGTGTCCCTGGACTTCCTCTTTTCCTCTTGGGAATGTATAGATGTCGTCAGAATATTACCAGTACTTCCTATGATGTTTGTTCCTAAAAGCCTTCGTTACCAAGTTACGGGCCCTCAAAGTTACAAAATGAAAAATGTTTTTTTTTTTTTAACTTTCAAAGTGAATATTTAAAATCATCTAAATTTTGGTGATTGACTAAACAAATGAATTCCTTCGATGAGCTTTCATGCAGGAGTCAGTTGTTTTGCTACAAAGTCAGGAACGGACTACCCCTGATGGTCCACACCCCAAAACTTTGAAATGACAGATAATTTTTCAATAGTTTTCAACAAAATAAGGTTACGTAGACAATTTTCTGAATGAAAGTACTCGTGTGGAAAGTCGATCGGAGCAACGATTCTTAATAAAAATGCAGTTTTTCTCGACGACATCAAACCCGATCGTCCACCATTATTTGAAATGAAAATTTTTCTCTGTAGAAATACTAATGCTAACGTTAATTCAACAACATTTATAACAGGGATAATACAAAACATGCTGAAATAAAGTCCTAAACAAAAAGTACAGTACCTAGTTTAAAGTTTCATTCACAATGTAGATATTTTTTCAAATGAAATATCAAGTTATGTAGATTCGTGGTGTTTTTGAACTAACAAGCTATTCCACTATGAAATATCGAATTCAGTCCATATTTTGTATGTACGCGTGGAATAAGCACGTTTCGTGTTTTGTTATCTGAATCTCTTGAAACTCAACATTTGGATGTTGCAAATTCGTATTCACAGCTTAAATGTTGAGGAGTTTCACTGATAAGTATAATTTCAAGGGGGAAAATCTTCAACCCGAAGATGAATTTACCTGGAAAAATGCACATCGGAAGACATAACTGATAAAAAGCAAACGAATAAACTACAAAAACGGCTGCACATGAATAGGTGAAAAATATCCGGTGAATAAATTTATGTTCCATTTCTTCCACAGATGTTGACAAAAACACCTTGTAGAAAGAAATAAATATAGTGTGGATGAAAAATGACAACTGGAAATGACCTTGGCATGCTATTCCATGTGCAGAGGGTGTTGGCGCCGACTAAGAAAATGTATTGAGAGAGACGGGAGTCATATCGAGCAGTTTTTTTAGCGGATTTTGCATTTCTGTTTGCGCTTGAGGCTTGCGATTATTATTATTATTACATATGAGTGAAGGCCAAGAACAGAGTCCTATGTAAGCCTTAAAAAAAACTGAAGAGATCAACAAGATTATACAATGCATGCAAAAGGAAGAGAAAAATAATTAATATATGCGTAGGAACAATTATGCAAATAAGCAAATGTCTATTTTGTTTTTAAAACTATCCACTGGGTCAGAATTCACAACATCGTTGGGTTAGTTATTCCATATTTCGAAAATACGATTCACCAAGAAATATTGTCTCTGCCTAGTGGCAAATTTCTCCTTTTTTGATTTGAGATTATGACCACGTAATGGATTGATTATTTACACCATGAGTTTTGTTAGGTAAACGTGTTTGCGTGATAAAAATTCGTTATGAACATTGTACCTATCATTTCTATTTTCATTACAAATTAATCTTTTCGAATAATGGTAGACATCTCAGGTTGGATGTCGTCGAACAAAATCAAATCAAAAATCGTTGCTCCGATCGATTTTCCACACGACTACTTTTATCGAGTAAATTATCGAGGTAACCTTGTTTTGTTAAAACATATCAACAAATCCCAGTCATTTCAAAGTTTTGGGGTGTGGACCATCGGGGGTAGTCCGTTCCTGACTTTGTAGCAAAACAACTGACTTCTGCATGAAAGCTCATCGAAGGAATTAATTTGTTCACTCAATCACCGAAATTTAGATGATTTTGAATATTCACTTCGAAAGTTATCAAAGAAAACCTTTTTCATTTTGTAACTTTGAGGGCCCGTAACTTGGTAACGAATGCTGTCAGGAACAAAAGTGATATGAAGTACTGGTGATATTTTGATCCCATCTATACATTCCCGAAAGGAAAAGAGGAAGCCCAGGGACACCCTGTATAACAATAAGTAGTTGAAGTAGATAATCATATTATTCATTTGTTAATAGTTGAAGTAAGGTGAGTAAGTAAGCATTTTGGAAGTAATTAAAAATTAATTGGTAGTAATTACTAAATTTCAGCTTTAAAAAATTTAAAAATAAAAATTTTTAACAAACAATGAAACCGACGAAAACAAAACCGAAAAGTAAAAAATTAATATTCTTATTAATAACTAATCTCCTAAACGATTGTAAGTAACTAATTTTGAGTCGTCGCCAAACAAACTAGCAATTGAATTAAGTAAAGCGTAAAGTGATGGCAGCAGGATGGCGGTGGCGTTTTGATTTTTTTTCCAGAAATTCAATGATCTTCTTTGTTTGTTCGTTTGGGCCGACTCAAAATTGGTTACTTACATTAGTTTAGGAGTTTAGTTATTAATAAGTATGTTCATTTTTCACTTTTCAGTTTCTATTTTCGTCGGTTTAATTTTTTGTTAAAAAGTTTTAATTTTTTAGTACTTATATATCATTATGTTCCTATGTATTGTTATTGACCACTAGAACGTTGTCCTAATCATGACATTATTTTATCTGAAATTTTGGTTCAACATGCCATTGACATATATCAACTCTAAAAGTGGGTTGAAACGGTTCCTTAGGAGATGTTAAACAAATTTTTTCCACTTGAGTCACTTTCTAAGGCCATAGTTTGTTTCGTTCGGGACATTCGGAACATTTTCCTCGAATACTGATGATTTTGTGGGTGTAAAGTAACTTTCTATTTTTGTTCATATTGCAGCGTCTCAAATTTCAGAAAACGGCACCAACTATGGAAGAACAATTCGTGACAAAATGCGATATGAAACTACACAATTGTTGTTATTGAGATCATACTTCTTAATGGGCGATACAGTTATGGAAAATATATACCACCGGTTCATTTCACCAGATAACGAATATGTTTTTGCTGTTGGTTTGTTCGTTCATCCAACAGATGTGAAGGCGAAACCCATTATGTGCAATGAGCGAGATAAATTATCTTGTCTATCTGTGTTAGAATTTTGATGAAACACTTTACAATATACAGGAAAGAGAAAAAAAATACCACCTGAACTTTCGTATGCTACGAACCAAAAATTCAATCTGAAACAGGTCGATTTCTAATTTTAATGGTGCATTTTCTGTAACAATGTTGAGATGAGTATTTCTGGTGACGTCGTTTATTTCTTTGAAAAAACGTGGATAATATCCAACAAACCTTTCATATTCTAATAACTTGTGAGTTTGGTGATCCTGAGTTTACTTTTCTAGAGGTTTGGTTGGGATGTGGATCAATAAATTCGGAGAAAAACTATTGTTTTTGTTGTCAACGTTTCGAATTACATTTATTTCATAATCAGGGCTCTGTAACAATGGAGTTTGTTTGTATTATTTGCCACGGTATGTTATAGTTTGACGATGATGAGAGTTTAAAAATTTGGGAGGATTTACCAATAGTTAGTTTTTCTGTGTTTGAAATCCTTAACAAAATTTTAAAAACAGATACATCGAAAGAGGAAACAATAACACATACAACTACTAAATATAAACGAATACTGAGAATAAAATGGGGAACCCTTCATTTTATATTATTTTCATTCTAAGAATACTCACGATATGAACAATATGATTACATGCTGGTCGTGTGACCATCCGAAACTTCGTTTGCTAGTGGCCGATGATCCATAAAATAGCTATCGAAAATACTACAGATCTGAATTCTGTTCAAAATGGAAACATCCTCAACTGAATAGTGAAAAAAAATATTTTTCTGTGAATTGAAAAAATCCACGATAAAAATCAAGTTATTCTTGTGAATATCTGACAGAAAACAACTACTTCTCTCCAATGTTCTGTAAGGAAGCATTTTTTCCAAGCGCCGTTACAAAGAACGGCTAACCAAAAGTATGAAGTAACTTTGGCACGTCACTGCTTATTTGGGGATTGATATCAATTATGGATTGGCAACAAAATAATACACCGTTTAGAAAATAAGTGTAAACAATCGCAGCTCCTGGATCGATCATAAAACCAAGCAAAAGAAAGTTATAATGCCTTTTTGCACTGTACAAAAAGACTAAAATACTTTTCTGACTGTTTTTACTATGAGAGTAGAAAAAGCTAGATTCATATTAGTAAAAACGTAGGTACGCTTCTTCATAAGGGCACAAAAACATTAGCTGCTTGTTGGTCCAGTTCTTATGTCAATCAGACAAAAAGAGGGCCTTTCTTCAAATGGTTTCTGTCCGATATTTCTTTCAAACCCGGTGGATATAAAATCCGAGATTTAATTAGGATCGCTCTATTTCCTTCCATGTCGAGCACAAGCTCTTTCACTTCCCTTCAGGGAGCGAGCTCTTTTAGCTTCCGTTCCGAGAACAAGTTTGTTATTCTCCAGAACAAGTGCTTGAAATCAATCTGCGAGTCGCGAGTTGAAGAAAATAGTTTTGCGTAAAGTATCAGCAATCATGCAAAAGTTTTTGAGGTAACCGTAAGTAAAACATTGTGTATGAACGTTTGATAACCTGTTGATTTGATTGGGTCATCAAGACACATTGATGCCCATTGTATATATTTTTCCCCACTGTGTTTGGAAACGGTTTGAGATTATCAGGTTGGCGAAACGCCCAATTGATTTTATTGCGTGCATTGTAAATACTTCATGAAAAGTACGATTCAGCTGTGCAGAATCGCATAAGTGTAAAATATCCCAGTCCCGTGACTTTCACGATGAATCAAGTTATGCATTATTTGTTATTTCGGATTGATTTATGTCGAGGGATATTGAAGAGAAGAAGATAGATCAATAATTCCTATCACTACGATAGAAGGCTGTCTCTCCAATTGACCGTCTTAACTTCATTTATTTTGTATTAATTGACAATGCTTTCGTACTCGGGGGGATTGCCACCGGCATTTGTTTCATTACTGATTCCGGCAGGTTTAGAGTTTGATAGAATTCATAGCGTCCTGGTACTCGATTGAAATAAATAGTGAATTTGACATTTTGCATCTATTTTGCTGCTGTGGAATTTCCATATCCTATAGCACGAGATCGATGAATCATTCAAACTCATAGTACATCGACTTTACGATCTCAGGTTTCTTCGAGGGTCACAATATGTCAGTTTTTCTAGATGCTCAAGTTGTGAAGCATGGCGCGTTAATAAAATAGATCTCAAGTTGACAAACATTTTTCGTTTCCCTCAAGATACTTGCAGAGTAGAGCTTTCAATCTTGAATTGATAATAAGACTAATATACAGCTATTGAGGCTTTTTAATTAAGGAGAAAGTTCCTGAATGTGGTTATATAAGATACTCGAATTTTCTATATTGAAGCAATTATGAATCTAGCAAGTAATACACGTTGATGTCTCGTACGCAGAATCCTAGCCATATAACTGCTTCCTGCTGAGTTGGTATTTAGCTAGGGGTAGATCGGGAGTTTGATAACGCCATAGTTTGGGCTTTGACAAAGGGTGGGTCGAGATATCAAAGTGATTCTGTTTTCCTTCCTCGAAGCTCAAAGTAAATATTACGAGTAGGCCGTAAAGTCTTATTTTTATATTGAGACGAGTTTATAAAGTGATTTTATGAACACTCGGTTCATATTTTCAAACAAATCTATCTGGAGTTACATATGCAGTATTGGTTAAATATGCAGTTCTCGTTGATTAAGACATATCAACTTCAATTCACTTCCAGAAAATCCTCACTTCACTAAATGATTTTCACTTCTCCCTAGCAGCAGAACTATTACCGATAATTTTTCTCAAGGTCACGAAACATGAGTGAAACCGAGAAAAAAATTATCGGGAATTAATTCTGCTGCGTGGGAGATTCGGTAAGAAAATTTCATAAATTGGAGTTGATTTTAAAATGATGAGAAGATGAACCCTACGACCCATTCTGCGTAGATATCAAATTTTTTATGGGTAAAATTTGACACTTAGGTATAATTCTACGACTTAATCTTAATTCAAATGTCAAGTCATTTCCGATGAGTTTAGTTTAATATGACGCACTGTATTTTTACAGTAGAAGTTGATTTCACTTGTCAGTAACTAAGGATTATTACTAAAATTTCAGGAACATTGAAAATATTAATTCGTTTTCAACCATAACATCTGATATTACATGTCTACATAGTTTCAAATGAAACTTCAAAAGACATATTTCCGATGAGTTTAGTTAAATATGACGCACTATATTTTTACAATAGAAGTTGATTTCACTTGTTAGTAACTAAGGTTTATTCCTAAAATTTCAGGAACATTTGACATAAAAATTATCAAGTTAATAGGAACTAACGAAATTATCGCGATAATCTCCCGTTGCTATAAGCAACGTAAATAAAAAGGAGCCTCCTAATTGGTTGAGAATAAATTTATGAAATTTTCAGTAGTAAAATCCCTAGGACATTGATAATAGACGAGATAATTTTATGCCAATCGAAAGCTCGTTCCTTGTTGGTAACAGCCCGAAGCCGAAGGCTAAGGGCTGTTGCCAAGCAACGAGCTTGAGAAATTTGTCATAAAATTATGAGGCATTTGTCAATGTCCGAGGGATATTCGGCGGAAAATTTTTTGACAAAAAAATGTATAACTCAACACAATGAAACATTTATTCATTTATTAAAAGTACAGTTAGTGAAAGTACAATTATTAAAATTTAGCCCAACATTAGATTCGTTGCTGTTCTCTACTATAGAAGATCTATTACCACGCATAATATTTATGATCTTGTTGTGGTGTTCTTGGTCGAGATTCAGGTATGATTTTATAGAATTTTGATTGCTATGACCAGTCATTTTCAGCAATTGTTGTTCTTCTACACCACTTTTTGCCAATTCGCTAACAACAGTTGATCTATTCGAGTGATTTGTTATCTTTTTGTTCTTTACATTCAAGCCAATTAATTGCCTCAGCAGCAGATTTAGTCCATCCATTCATTGTATTTCTTCTAACAGGTACATTATCGTACCATTTGTCAGTTTCATTTTTCCAGTGTCGATTCCATTTTGAGAACAGTCGTGGTGAGGTAATATTGTCGCCTAGTTTTTTATATCAGTTTATGAAAAAGACGTACAGGGCAGCTTTGCCTTTCACTATCGGAAACCAATCATTTACTACTTGTACAGCTTTCAGAACCACCTTGGCACGTTTTACTGAACACCTGATTGTATTCAATGCGATTTGTTGGAGAGTCATCGTTGGTTTTCTCGATTTGAAAAAAATCCACCAGACAAGCAACTGCCTCTCCCTCCTCGCCACGCTTATTCTACAGCAACAATATGGTAAAATTTACGCATAAGACCTTCAGGAGTATTTCCATCCCATAGCAATATTATTCTGTTAACTTCAGACAAATTTAACGAAACTGAACTGGACTTACGTTTACATGGATCTGCTTGTAGTTTTTTCCTGATTGCATCGCGGGCATCTCGGGCTGGTTTAAATACTATATTGTTGAAAGGGTCAATCATAATATTATAGTCATTATAGTACTTTTCTTGCAAAAAATTGCACGAAACGTTCCACATTGTCTTCACCGTTGCTTCTTTAAATTCGATCCCGTCTTTCTTTCTCATATTGACCGCCCAATCTTTTAGTATCAACGCCAATTCTTCTAGGGCTTCTATGTTCAATTAATTCATATTCTCGTTCGTAGCAAAATTCCATGAATATTTCCCAAATATATTTGTGACTGTAAGTTGTATTTCTGGGAATTTTTTAGAAGGTCGAGTTTATGTAATATTTCGAAATCGTTAGCGAAACAATGTAATTCAGTCGACAAGTGAGTAGCAAAAGTTGAATTTGTTTTTCCATTGACAAAACAGTTCCTATGATCTGATAATCGTGTTTTAAATGTTGTGCATGTTTTGCCTATGTAAAAACTAGCACAAGAGCCACAAGTTAATTTATATACTCCAGATTTATCATATTTCTCAGTTTAATCTTTATTGTTTCTAATGGATATACTCAAATTATTATCTGTTTTATATGCGATATTGATGTTATTTTTGCGCAAAAAGTAGAATTTTTTTCGGTAGGATGGCCTAAATATTTGATAATTTTGAAATTATGTTTAACGTTTTGAGTAGGAAACACTTCTATTATATATAGCTTTTTTATATGGTTTTCTTGAAAGAATATTATCCATGAGGTTTGGACTATAACCGTTAGTAATAGCAATTTGTTCAATTATATTCAAATCTTCATTGAAGTTTTCTTCTGAAAGCGGAATATTAATTAATCTATGTATCAAACTGTTATATAGGGCTTATTAATGTTGGTATGGATTCGTTGATGTTCTGTGTAGTGTGATGTCTGTATATGAAGGGTCAGGGAAAATTGAAAAGGTATGTTTATTACTGATTTTTGTTATAGTTAGGTCTGAAAAGTTTATAGAATTTTCTGTTTCATTTCCTTTGTGAATTGCAATTCACCATTCAATTAAAACGTTTCGATTTGCTGCGTTCCTCTCCATTTCCTTTAAGGACTGACGAATATTGCAACATATTCCATTCAATTGAGTCAATTGAAAATATGAACAGAATGTTTATTGAATCAGATGTGGGATCATCTGTGACTGAAAGATAAACTTTAGTCACTATCTTCCATCGTTCAAGTTAACCTCTTGTGTGGTATTCATGTTGAAAAGGGAAACATTCTCAATTGAATAGTTTTTTTTTTGTGAATTGAAGAATCCACGACAAAAGTATTTTTCTGTGAATATCTAACGGAAAACAACTACTTCCACAGCTAAAACTACGCTGGATATTGAACTACATCTGATAGACCCTAACTCAAACGAAAAAAATCTGAAATTGAATATTTACATTTTTATTCAGATAGTTATTTGATTTTATATTCCAGTCTCAATTAGGAACTCATATAGATATTCATAAAAATGAACTGATTTTTCAATTCACTGCAAAATCTTATTATTCAATATTCAATTGAGAATGTTTTCCATCTCAATATCTCATTTAGGTTCCTCTCAGATTGTGAACAGTTCTTCAATATAATTGCGTTTCAATTTGCATTTTTAAGAATAAGCCTGAAGAAATTAGATTATTGTTTTTTTTCAAACTGATTCTTACGATAAAAATCTCTCTAAGAATCGTGTGAACTATTTCACTGTGGTTGATCATCGATAATTAGTGATTCAAATCACTTTCACACGAATTCCAAACAAATTTAGGACAAGAAATCAATTTTGATGTGATGATTGATTCAAATTTTATTATTCGTTCATGCATTTACCCAAGTCATTCACGGTGGTTACCAATATTTCTTTTTTAATCGCCCGCCACAAAGCGGCCAAATATACAGCGCATTGTGTAACAAAAATATAAAATTCATATGAAAACTGTAGTGATTGAACACCTAGCAGCGATTTCAGAAGACTTCTCATATATATATATATATATATATATATATATATATATATATATATATATATATATATATGAAATGTGGTCCAGTGGTATTACTGCAACAATAAAGGCGGAAAAATATCAAAGTATACTCTACCTGAAATATCTATCACGAGTGTTATACGACCAGATTATATATCGAGCTAGATATTACAAACGTACCTACACTTGAAAAAATTATGTTTGTCCACGTTTTTTCAAATTCGGTCGGTCGGACATCATTTTTTAATTTGACAGTGACTGAATTATTTTGATAGGTTTGGTATAAACAATTGTAAATGCCTACTTGTTTTATAGCAAGTAGCGTGTATATTCAGTAGTAATTCTATAAGTACTTCAAAATAAACAGGTTTTTAAAATTGGATCTCATCTTATTCATTATGTTTTGGTGATGTTGTTCATCTAACTGTAGGTAGGGTTTGATAGAATTGCTATCACCATGTCCTGTTATTTTAATAAGTTCTGGGATACACCTGCTTTTGCCAATTGTGAAACGGCAGTGGCTCGGTGAGAATGATTCGAAAATGTTCTGTTTGTCATATTTAAATTTTGCAAATCTGCAGACTCTTTGGTCCATTTACTGATTTCATGCACTCCAATAGACATAGTTTTGTACCAGCCAAGGGTTTTTTGTTTTCTCCAGTTAGGATTTACTGTCAGAAATGTCCTATCCGCTTTAAAATTGATGTTTTCGCTTCTTTTTATCATTAGTTCATCTATAAGTCCCACTGGACAACGACTTACTTCATTATGGTTGGGTACAAGCCATTTATTATTAGCACACGGTTTTGCTCCTCCCTGTGTGGTTTTGGTGAAAATAGGATTATATTGTATGCTACCAGTTGGAGTATCATCATTTTCAGTTACCAGTTACCAGTCAAGCATGACGCTCCTCCATTTCCTCTCCAAGCAAGTTCTACAGAAGCATTTGAGAATTTTTTTATTTGTAATCCTTTCGGTGTATTTTTATCCCACGCTTTTATCTCTTGTCCAGTAACATTTTAAGTTCCCTTCTTTTTGAATCTCCTGCGTGTCGTGCGGCTAAAAATATGGGACTAGAGAATGGATCAATTACTCTATAAACTCCTGCATATATTTTTCTTGTATTTGTTTTTCCGTTACGTTCCACATCGTTTCAACCACATTTTCTTTATGATTTTCTTCATTACCTTTTCGCATATTGAAAGCCCAATCTTTCAAAATGGATGCTATCATTTCAGTGGAAGTTGATTCATTTAGTAGAGAATTTCTTTCACTACAAACCGCAAGAAATCGTTTTCACTGTATTATGAGGCAGTATGTTGTATACTATCGTCTATTGCATTTAATGATGAATCTCCGAATCAACCATTTTTGAACAATTATTGATAAACTAAAAGGAACGTTCTGATTGGTTAAAAATCACACGAATAAAATAATCACCAATATAACACTACAATAATTTACCTATGTCACATATCTGAAGAAAAAAAATACTTCCGTGGTAAAATGTGTAGTACGCGCCTTCAGAATCCCCAAGAAACCATATTTCGTTCCAATTCTTCAAAAGCGAATTGTTACGGTTCATTAGTGTTCAATCGTTACAAGCATTTTACAGAGAGTAATTTTTATTGCAATACAAATTTGCCTTTTTAAAGAAGTTTATTGAAGCTGCCTTTCTAAATGTTTTTGATTTTGACAACAAAATTTTAATCTCCGACCCCGAAAAACTCGGACTATAAATAACAAAACCCATTCCCCTGAAAACCTCAAAGATCAAGGCGCAAAAATACCTTCTATGTATTCGCGGCAAGCTTATATATATATATATATATATATATATATATATATATATATATATATATATATATATATATATATATATATATATATATGTTATTTATAGAAGGACCTAGGTCAAACAATTAGAGAAATATGTGTTTCCTTTTAAGTGCATTTGTATAAAAACTTGTCTTGTCACAATATTTTTGTATTTAGTTTTGTTATAATTTTTAGATAATTCTTTCTTGTCATTCATAAAATCTAAATTCTGACAAAAAATTGATAATTTTCGACCCCAAAAATTCGAGAATCTGGCCATAATCACAAAACTCATAGTGTCCGATTGATAAATACATGCACGACAAAGTTGTGAGTCCCCAAAAGAGACAAATACTTTTAGGCGGCGCCCCCTACAATTAATGGCCAAACTAATATCAAATTTGAATTTCTCATATTAGAAAATCCTCAAATACCAATTTTTGTCCAAATATCGTCATTATTTTGAAATTATTTACAAAAAAACAAAATAAAAATAATTTTTTAACACTTTGTATATCAAAAATGAAGGCCTTGCGGACCCATGCTTATATGATCTTTTCACCTCATAAATAACTGAGGATTCGTCCTGTAAAATATCGGACACTTATTACATAACACCCAGTATACAGATTTGAAAAAGGCATTTTACACTGACAACCGCGACATACTGCTGAAGATGCTTTATTATATGGGAACTACCTGACCGACAGACGTTTTCCTATATTCTCTATTTCTTTTTGAAAACTCTCTTTAGTGCAAATTTGTTTTTTCCTATGTTTTTTTTTGTAGTTCCATCTGGGTCATGCCTTTGACTCTGCCCGCTTCCCGTTATCCCGTTTTCCCTCCATCCCATTTTTCCAATATCCCGTTACAAGTTATCCCGTTTTCTCGTTTTCCCGTTTCCGTTATCCCGTTTTCTTGTTATTCCGTTTTCCCGTTATACCATTTTCCAGTTAACCCTTTTTTTTTGTAACGTTGTCTCGTTATCACGTTTCTCATTAACCCGTTTTCCGTTATTTTCCCTTTTCCTACCTTTCCTGTTTTTCCTTTCTCATCTCCCGTTATCCCATTATCCCGTAATCCCGTTTTACCGTTTTCCTGTTATCTCGTTTTCCTGTTATCCCAGCTTTCCCTTCGTTGTCCCGTTTTCTCGAAAAAAATTGACAAATCGATCCATCCGCTCTCAAGTAATGAGCTTACCAAATTTATTTTCATTATATATTATATATTTCCGAAAACTCTTCCAGGACAAAGAAATTTCCAATAACTTCTTTCCTTTCTTTTCCTCAAAACCTTAGTCGGCATTCGAGAAAAACAATTAGCCAAATCAAAATAGCTGTTTTTTTTTTATAAAATATAAAATTTGTTACCCTGAGCGGGATTCATTCCTGTGACCTTCTGCTAGGTGGGCGACAGTATAACCGCTGAGCTATTTTCTTTTCGGTAATGAATGACTCGATAGTCTTTTTGTGCGCCGAATTTCTTATATACTTGAATTTTCCAATTTCCGGACAACTTTCCTAATTGCATTTTCCGTATCAACCATCCTCGGGCTATTGCGAGCATTTGAAAGAAATAGTCAAATCGGTCCAGCCGTTCTCACGGTTTGCGCTTAGAAAGAAACGAGAATATTTTTTTTATACAGTGTCCGGCATAAAGTTCGCAGCATATGGAAAACTTTTTTATTATTGATTTCTCAAAAAAAATCAATCGAGATAAAAACCTCTGCTTCATCCCAAACCTGAATTGCAAACACCAAAATTGAATTTTATACGACCCTATACGAGGGAGATAAAAAGCATGCTTTGTTTTCAAAATAATATGATCCCATCACTTCATTTCTCAAGGTAGAATTCAAATTAATGGGGAAATTTTGTTCAAAATCGAATGTTGATCCAGAAATTCGAATCATAGCCACCCACCTATGACCAATTTCATATTTCAACTTTTTTTCCCATATTTTCCTCATCGCCCTGAATATCATTATTTTATTGCTAGATATAATGACATCACTCTCTGAATGTTCTCTCATTTCTCCCTCCCATCGGAAAATCACATTAATTGAATTATGTGACGGATTTTCACAAAATCTTGCTGCAAATAGTAAATAAAACTGAATTGTCTCCAAGGTATGATGCCAGAATGCCAATTGATTTATTTTCACAATACAAATAACATTTTTTCAAATAAATATGTCCTATGCTTTATTCTACGCGGAGTCCTCCATTCTCAATACACTGCATAGTACGGCGGTGCATTTCATCATGAACATTTCTAGTATCTGGGGAGCTATTCCCCGAATACAATCCCTGATGGTATTCTCCAAATGATGTATATTTTGGAATGGTCTTCTTGAATATACCTTCTGTTTGAGATATCCATAAGAAAACATCCAAAGGAGTGAGGTCTGGTGACCGGACGGGCCAAGCATTATTGGAATATCTTCCAATCCATCGATTTGGAAATGTTCCGTTTAACCACCTTCTCACTTCTATCGTTGAATGAACGGATACACCGTCTTGTTGAAAATACATTCCAGCTCTCATGTCCAGAGGAATATCATCTGAATAATCGGAGAGAAACGTCTGCAGCATTCTTGAGTATCTTGCAGTATTCAGTGGTGGTCTGAAAAATACTGGTCCAACAATTATGCCATTAAGAATTCCGCACCAAACGTTGACTTTGAAGTGATATTGGTCTCTACATTGTATCCTAAAATGGGGATTATTATCTGCCCACCACCTGCAATTCTGGGTGCTGACTACCCCATTTGATGTGAAGGTTGACTCGTCACTGTAAATATTTTTTTCGAAAACTGTCTATTATCTTCCATCATAGACTGAAACCAGAAACAGAAATCCAAGCGATTATCCGGATCTCTCGGTTTCAAAGTGTGTATGAATTTTGGTTTATACGGTTTGAATTTATTATTACCTAGAACTCTTCCCATTGATCGATCGGATATACCAAAATTTTCTCCTCTTTGCGATGACATTCTTGGATTTTCAATCGTAGACAGCATAATATTCATAACAGTTTCTTCACCTTCAGTTATCGGTTGTTTATGTGTCACTTTGTATTTTTTCAAAACCGATCCAGATTCCCTGAATGTTTTCAAAATTCTTGTAATTGTCGAATTATGAACGTTTTTACCTGGATGTCTTTCATTAAAAATATTGGCAGTGTCCCTACAAGTATGATAATTGTCATTACAATCTCCACTCTCTCCTGTATACTTAGTCGAGCAGCCATGATTGAATTGAAAAACTACTGAAATTGCTCTACAGATGTGTGAGTTATTCTTGATGCGTCAAAAATGGTTTGTTTACAATTAGAAATGAATTTGTTTTCAAAGCCAACTGTGATTGGCAAATGTTCTGTATCTCAATCATTTACAGTAAAATTCATAGAACAAAACTATGGAAGCTGGGTATTGCTAGGGAAGTCGAATGTAACAACTTACGATATTTCGTAATTCATAAATAATATGTGAATACATTTTTCGAGTGGATTAAAACCTTAATTTTGTACGTTGAATGCTGCAAAAAATTCAATAAAATATTGTAGATGCATTCTGATGTCTTTCTTGAAAAAAAACTATAAAAAAATTACAATTCCTCATTGTTTAAAAAAATGTAATTCGTATTGTGAAAATAAATTCATTTTCATACTGGCATCATACCTTGGAGACAATTCAGTTTTATTTACTATTTGCAGCAAGATTCTGTGAAATTTCGTCACATAATTCAATTAATGTGATTTTCCGATGGGAGGGAGGAATGAGAAAACATTCAGAGAGTGATATCATCATATCTAAGAATATACCATTCGTCTAGCTCTAATATTCTTTATGGTGTACAGGGCGATGAGGAAAAAATGGGGAAAAAAGTTGAAATATGAAATTGGTCATAGGTGGCTATGATTCGAATTTCTAGATCGAAATTCGATTTTGAACAATATTTTGCCATGAATTTAAATTCTACCGTGAGAAATAAAGTGATGGGATCATTTTATTTCGAAAACAAAGCATACTTTCCTATCTCCCTCGTATAGGATCGTATGGAATTCAATTTTGGTGTTTGCATTCCAGGTTTGAGATGGATCAGAGATTTTTATCACGAATTATTTTTTTGTATAAATTAATAATAAAAAAGTTTTCCATATGCTGAGAAACTTCATGCCGGACACTGTATAAATAACATAAGCATTTGAAAATGAATATGAATATGAATAGGAAGCAATATGTGGTATACAAGGGAAAAACGTGTTCAAGTTTCCAGGGAAATTCAAGTGTTTTCCAAGGATAAAGTTTTGGGCCATTGCTTTTTTTATGCACGATGAATGATCTACTGGGATACCTTGAAATACTATTCGCCGATGACCTGAAGAAATAAAGTGTTAAATTTTCCAGGCAAATTCAAGCGTTTCCCAAGGATACAGTGTACCATGAAATACTATTTGCCGAGGACCTGAAGATTTATAGAAAATTTAATCTAATGAAGATTGTTTCAAGATCAATTTGGACTCAAACAACTCAGTGCAATGAGCATTGAAAAATAACATTCCAAGATAAAGTAATATTACTCTCTATATTTTACCAGAAAGATATTCTTCTTTGTACTCATCATAATCAGAAAGCAAACGAGTGGAAATTAAAAAGAAAAAATTGAAAAACGTTTGAGCATAACGATTGCTACTAAATTGACAATCAATACTGACACAAAAAATACTGTTTAACAAGCCCTCAAGTCTGTATAAAATCTACTTATTGGTATTGCTCGTTTATTTGTAGCCCAATATAAAATAATTAAAAACATTATATGGATGAAATTCAGAAAAGATTTCTTTTCTACCTCATATATAATCTGTATAGATTTGACATACCATACTTAGAACTGCTTGATAAATTCAATTTCAGGAAAGTCCAAAGTAGAAGATTAATATCAGGTTCAATGTTTATCTACAAAATAATGTACGGCATGGCTGACTGAACTCAAGATTTCTCAAATTACAGTTTTCAATTCCACAACTCGACTCATTTCGCATTCAGGTCAGAATGCTCCCATTTATCGATTTTGTAATCTAGCTAATAAGTATCTTGACAGCACTAAGTATTTTTTAAATAATTTTAGCAAGAAAACAACCTATTGAAGTTTCCATCTCGATTGCGGAATGCTAATTTTAGGGGCATATCCTGGTCAAATGTTCAATATTTTTTTGTATTAGGTATTGTATTGTGACCTGGTGGTCTGTTCATTATCAAAAAAATTAAATAAATGAATTTCCAAGAAATAAACCCATTATGGAAATTTTCATATATACAGTGAAGGAGGTAAAAATGTAGGAATATATTCACACATTACTGATATCATCCCACCCAAGTATTTTTTCATTATTATCTTAAATTATTTAAATTTAAGGTTGATTAATTTTTGAAATTAATTTCATTGTCATATTTTCAATTTTATTACCTGACGTCATGGGAATCCTAGTTTCCACAGACCAACTGGCAGTGGTGGGAAAAATCGACCACGATTCCTGCCAAGTGGAAAGATCCCTCCTCTCCTCACAGCAATCTTTTCCATTTTCCGCAATCACAAACTTCCATAATAATACCATAAAACCAACACACTCCAGTTCATTTTCTTCCACAGAAAACCGTCAAATCGTTCGAATAATTCACATATCCATGGAGGAAGAAACAGAACATTTAGTCTCTGCAACACCAAGAACTGTAATATCAAATGCGATTTTATTGCGGCAGTGGTACCACTACAACAATATTCCTTGATACTGAAATAATAGCGCTATAGTTTTTCAAGTTGTTCTGTAATGGTCTCCGCTAATGTCAAATATTATCTGGCTTTCCGCATGAATTGTTTTAATCCAACCGACGAGAAATGCGTAGAGTTTGCCGTGAGACAAGGGAGTAGATCGAAAATATTCTTTCGCGGAATAAAAAAAAGTTTAGTTACTTGTTATTTCAGATACTGTTTGTAATATCATAACAAGTGTAAATTTGAACATGAAAACAAGGAATAATTCTGTATCTGTGTGAATTTTCAAGTGAACTCAATTCGAAAATTCAATCGACTATTTGAACAAAAAATGTCCACTTCCATGTTCACAACTTTAAAAATACTCTAAACGATAACACAGACAATTTTTGGTTGATTTAAATCCGACATTTCAATTTTGATTTATATAAACATGACTTGATAATATTATATATATATATATATATATATATATATATATATATATATATATATATATATATATATATATATATTCTTTATTTTCTCGGAATAAGGGCCTTAGTCAGTCTATATATTTTTTATTTCATTCGACGTTTCGACATTGTTTATGTCATCTTCAGGTAAATTTGAAATAATAAAACTTGTAAAGGTTAAAAACATAATACGTTACATAACATCATATACGATTAAAAATTAAAAGGGACATTGAAAACTTACAATATAATTCAACTATTATTCTTTCATTTCATTTGATGTTTCATGATCGAATAAACGTTGTTGAATGTCTCAGATTGCTGGTATCGGTTTTGTTTTATCTGTTATAGTTTTTTTTTCAAATAAAATACATTGGTTTTTTGGGATAGCTATAGTTAGTTTATTATTGTTTTTTCTAATAAATTTATTGTTTGGGTGAGTGTTTAAAATAAGTTATTGTAGATTTGTTTGTATCTTTCTTTATATGAATCATTTCGAGGAAATTTCTAACTTTTTTCTTTTGTCAAAATTTCAACCTTGTCAAAATCGAATTCATGTTGGTTTTTTTTTTTTTTTTGGATTGACCTATATATGTACTTTCGCAATCTTTACATGGTATTTTATATACGGTGTGAGTTTGTTTTTTTTTGAATTTCAGGTTTTAATTTTGAATATAAAATGTTATTTGTATTTTGTAATCGATGTGCTCTACACCGGGAAGTCTTGCATGAATTATAGCTATAGAGCCCTCGTACTATAACTGAATATGTCGAACACTCCAATGTATTTTATTAAAAAAAAAAACGATAACAGATCAAACAAAACCGATACCAGCAATCTGAGACATTCAACAACGTTCATTCGATCATGAAACATCAAATGAAATGAAAGAATAATAGTTGAATCATATTGTAAGTTTTTAATGTCCCTTTTAATTTTTAAATGTATTTGATGTTATGTAACGTATTATGTTTTTAACCTTTGGTTGGTTGGTTGGTTGGTTGGAAGCTGACGAGCCAGAGACAGGGTTGGCACTTGGCTTCCCTTGACACTGCGACCAGCTGGGGTCTATTGTATCACTCTGTCGTCAGTGGTTCCTCATTCAAACAGGTTTGTGCCTTCAATTAGGTTTAGAAGCCTGTTGATAAGGTTCTTCGGATTCATGCCTGTTTCCGGGCTGATCTCTCCAAAGGTTCTGTGTCGCCTACTACTTAGGGCGTCACAGTCGAAGATTGAAAGACAAGAGTTAGACCCGAGGCCTCCTCTTGTCTCTTGATGACAAGCCATTCTTCAGTATCTTTCCCCATGTCCTGGGTTTTGATGAGCTGAAGAATCTTTTTGGTTTCCATTTTACCAAATGACTTTGGGATCCACTCTGTTTACCGGGAGTTTCTCAGTAGGTGTTCGACCATCTGCTGATCCCTCCTCGGTTGGGTTCACGGTTTCTGGTGCCAAGTGTGATTCAACTGGAATCTCCTCGACTTCCATACCCGCTATCGGTGTTGGGTCTTCTTCAACTGGAAGTTTCCCAGGTTTGTTTCTCTGTGTGGTTTCCATTTTGTTCCCACGAGTGTAGGGGAAAGGGTGGTCCACACCTGCGGTGCCCCCTGCGCAGGTGTAAGGCAGATTACTCTGGGAGGTCGCCATGTATCCCAGAGGCTCCGCTTGTGATACCTGACTGGCTCAGGTATCATCCATCCCTCGGCACGGGTCGCTTGACGCCTTGGATTGAGCCATGTTGTGGTGGCATTTGGTTTGAGATTGACTTAGAGATCCGCAGGTTTTGACCATTTCTGGTCATTCCCACTGGATTTTCCTTGTCAACCCCGTTTTCCAGCGATACCACTTGGAGGTAGCCACCTAAGTTTCCGCAACCCATCTTCATCTCTCGTAGGAGGTGAACATGTGTTGACGCAAACTACTCGCCTTTTTTTAACCTTTACATGTTTTACATTATTTTAAAGTTACCTGAAGATGACATAAACAATGTCGAAACGTCGAATGAAATGAAAAATATATAGACTGACTAAGGCCCTTATTCCGAGAAACTAAAGAATATAAACATATGTGGTCAAGAAATTAAGAGAAATATATATATATATATATATATATATATATATATATATACATATATATTGTTATGATATAAAAAATATGTTAAATATAAAAATAATAAAAATTTGATATAATGATATTTATACAGTACAAGAATACCTGCTATGATTGTTTTTACAATTTTTTCTGTGTACTTAGCATCCCTGAAACTTTTGGCCATCTTATAGTCAACGCAGATGATCCAAGAGTTCAGCAGGGTAGCTTTTATATTATCATCATTATGTTTCCAACAATCTATTTAATTTGCACAACCTATAAAAGTATAAAAATTAAAATCCACAAATAAAATTTTAGAATTCAGTTAGACAAAAATAATCCAAAAGCAAGAACATCCTTATGCTAATTTTGAATCACAAGAAACATGACAAGGAAATGTCAAACAATTTTCATTGAAAATCATAAAAACATCAACTTTGTGAACAGAAAATTGCTAGTGTGAATTTTCAACAGTTCTATATAATAACATCATGTATAGATATATAAATTGTAAATGAAATATGTACCATAGGTTAGAATTGGAAAATATGTTTTTGAACAGAGTGTAAAGAGTGAGAAATTGTACTGGAGAACAAAAAATGATGGTTGCCAGGGAAAGCGGAAAATAAGAGTCAAAGAAAAAAATTTTTGGAAAGAAGCTGCGATGGAAAATTTATGAAAGAATCACAAATAAGACAGAAGTTTAGCTGCAATTGGACACATAAAACCAAATCAAGAAACAACCAAGCACAGATTCTACCAAGCACCACTTACCTCCAATTCAGATTAGATTTTCTGTACATGACGTAACCAGCAGCAAGGGGGCTCAACGTTAGCAACTCCACTTCCAATAGCCATAGAATAATCCAGAACTCGCGTGAGTGCACAAGCTGAAAACTCACAACAGGTTCTAAATAAAGTGATAATATTCGGGTCAGACACTTTTTGATTTATTTTTAATAACACCTATTCACAGTGGTGAACAATATAACCTCTAAATATTTATTTTACATTGTTCCTTGATTGCGCATGTGCAAGTGCATCAGATGTTGTTCAATTTGATTGGTTGAATAATATTTACTACTAAGGTAGATATCGCAGGGATAGATATTTTATGAATTGATTTGAATAAAAGAACAATCATTTAACTATATTCTGGACTCATAATTTATCATTTGACCATAAGCTACATTTCCATAAAAACAGTACATTGACTTCAAGCAAAACATCTAGAGGACGCAACTGCAATCCTCCTGAGATAAAGACGATCATCTCTACATGGGCGTACCGACTGAGCTGGAGAAAGGTGATGAAAGATAATAGTGTATTGAAAAAGGGTAAGAGGATCATAGCCGTAGTTTATTGTTGTGATGGGTATTTGTTGAGCATATAATAAAATAATAATATAATAATTATATAAACAATACAACATATATAATAATTTCCCATATTATATATATATATATATATATATATATATATATATATATAATATATATATTTATATATATATATATATATATATCTTTTTGGAATATTTTTCATCTACTTTTCACAGCATCGAAAAAATAAAAAAACAGGAGTTTTTTACATTCATTGATCGGCAGAGGAACAAAAAAGACCGATGCCCTTAGTAATTTCATTTCATCATGTAGGTATACCCTTTATTGTTTTAAAAATCGAGTATTTTTACAATAATTTCCCAATACCTCCAAAATTGTGTACCATTGAAAAACATTTTCAAAAATATTTTCAATGATATATCACACATGGGGGGTTGCTATTCAAACTTTTGAAGTAGGGTTGATGGGGAGGAGAGACTGAGAGTATCGAGGTTCACTCATATACTATTGTGATTCCCCGACCTAACATGTTTGGGTTTGTGCCCCCCGCGCAATAATAGATATTCTTGCGCGGCAAGATTTTGATTCTGCTACTCACACAATAATCTGGGTCAAACAATTAAAGAACTTATTTTTTCCTTAATGGGTGCATTTGTATAAAATCTTGCCACATTTTAGGAAACACTATTTTCATAGATATCCTGCATTTATTCAAATAACAGAGGGTGAAAATTTCCAGACTGTACGAGAAATAGAAAAACGGTTATGGAGTGTATATAGTATTGATTTTTAAAATATTTATTAAATCTAATTTTATCTCCATTTGCTTTCTCAACTGAGTATCGTTCAAAGTGACTTTCCTGTGATGATTATTTGGAATTCGCCGCCTAATTGAGAGATTCAAATATAATTGCGAAATTCAGTCCTGATCTGTCAGTTTCACTTGTCACACCACATAGAGTACACAATTATATCTATATAATTTCAAACAACGCTAATGTGGTTGTAGTAACTTTAAACTTCGTTTTATTCCTTGATCTACGTTTTTTTTCTTTGTATCACTATGTTAGATGTTCAACATCATTGAAACCAACCTCCACAAAGTTTCTCCCTGATGATGGAAATAAACATTTCCGAAAGCTTGGACAAACCTTAAAGAGTGTACCTTAAAGAGTGTACTCTTATATATATATATATATATATATATATATATATATATATAAATTTTCCCAGTGTGTTGACATGAAATTCGCGAGCTCCGTGAAAAAACGACAGATACCAAATTACATGTGAATGAATATTTTTAAATTTCTGTAGAGTGTGGGTGAAAAGTGTTTCAACTGATACACAGAAAGCCAGTTTTGAGGCGTAAAACCGTGAGTACATAATCTTATGGTTTTATATCGCAAACGTTGCTATACCGCTGTCAGTATTCCATTCCACTATTGGTTGTAAAGGATGGGAGATTTAGCCGATATTAATCCAGAACATAGGAAACTGTTTAAATTACTTCTGAAAGCAAACCAAATTCCAACAAATCAGTTACATACGGAGTTCAAACAGACTACTGATCATCTAACAAATAAACTTGGTCAAGCTCAGAAGGCAATCGATTGTCTGAAAGAGGAGTGTTCATTTTTGGAAAGGAAGGTTAATTCAAACAACATTGTCATATTTGGAATCGAGACGAGGGAAAATGAAAACTCGTGCAACCAAACACTCTCAGTAATAAATGAAAATTTTTTGACTCAATCTAAATCAGGATCATTCAAATAATGTATAAGTTGGGAAAAAGGAAAAAATGCACCAGTACTACTAGAATTCGTTTCTTACTTGAACGAACGCAAATTATTCGAAAATCCGCAAAATCTGAGGAATTTCAGAGATGAACGACTATCCATATCGGATGACCTCTCAAAGGACGATAGGGAAGAACTTAAAGTTTTGAAATGTCATTTGAAAATTGCAAGATCACAAAATCATGATGCTAAGATACGTGGACTCAAATTATTCATTCATAAATGAACCCAAAAAAAAGAGAATAATACAGAAGTTTCTTCCGAAGAAGAAAATTCCGATGACGAACAGGAAGTATCATCGAACTTGCCAGGAATACACAAATTAGTCAAACAACTACCAAAAATTCAAACAGATCGGCACTTGAGATGGGATCTTATTACTTATACTACTATATTTACTTATTCTTTACTACACATTATTTTACTAATTACCTTATTACTTAATTATTATCTTACACTATTATTTATTACTTCACTTATTACTTTACTTCACTTATTACTTTACTTATTATCTATGTGTATCACCATATAAAAGTAAATCTATTGAACCTTTTCTATACGTATTATTATCTGTTAACTATTAATAATACTCTTTATTATTATTATTATTATTGCTGCTTACCCCAATATCCCTAGTTTTGTATATATATATATACAAATATATATTTATATATTGCATTTGTGAAAAAGCTTGTCTGAATTTTTTTTAATCATTTTCATTAATTTTTTTTCAGTCATTCATATAATCCTTCATCTTATTGAATTCTGACAAAAAACGATAATCTCCGGCCCCAAAAAATTCCACATACCAATTTTAAATGGAATCGGGCCATGATAACAAAGCACGTCGCCATCTTGGAGCCACCATGATGACCGACTCCAAAAACCCCCACACACCAATATTGGATGGAATCGGGCTATACCACACCTCACCATGTTGGATGACATCTAGAATTTATGAATTCACAAAAATTCGTGAAACGAGTCCGAAACCTCACATACCAATTTTGATTGGAATCGGGCCATTATAACAATAAACGTCGCCATTTTGGAACCGTCATCTTGAATTCATAATTTTGATGAAAACATCATGATATCCTACCCCGAAAACCCCCACCTACAAATTTGAATGGAATCGGGCTATAATCATAAAACTCGTAGGTAGTAGTAACTTAGAGCCGCCATCTTGAATTCGCGAATTTTGACAAATAATCATGATCTTCGATCCCAAAAATCCCTACATACCAAATTTTATTGAAATCGGGCCATAATAACGAAAAACGTCGACATCTTGCATTCATAAATTTTTACAAAAACATGTCCGACCCCAAAAACTCCCACATACACAATTTTGAATGGAATCGGGCATAACCACAAAACTCGTCGCCATATTGGAGTCGTCGCCATATTTAATTTCGTTCATCTCTGTGTCCGAAAACACCCACATACCAATTTTGAATAGAATCGAACCCTAATCACAAAACTCGTCCACCATATTGGAGCCACCCTTCTGTTTTTTCTCTAGTGAAAATTCCATAATGTATTGTCACTGGAATTATGAATCACTGCCAAATTTCGCGTTAATCGGCCAACTAGAAGTAGGTCAAAATTCACTTGCAAACTTTGAACTAAAAATACTTGCATACATACATACATATAACATACAAATATGAATTAAATGAAAGTTTGTAAAAAACAACTTGAATTTTCATGAGTATTAATGGACGTGTGTCGTCACAAATGTCATTCTTGTCAAAAACTGATTCCAAACAAACCTCTGTCAAATTCAAATCATAAGGGTTTTGTTAGAAAACAGATCCTCAAATTCTTTGTTTGGAATCAGTTTTTGACAAGAATGATATTTGTGGCATCATGACTTTCCTCGTCCATTGGAATCTGGAAAAAAACAGCTGGTGAAAACAATAGGGTGATTGTTTGCGGTAGATAGAACGCGATTATAACACAACCTTTCACGTTTGACATGTGTTAGTTTTTCATTCACAAGGAAAGTTTCCTACTGTACAGCGTTTATTTGGAAAACGATTTGTTTCTATAGACCAATCAATGGAGATTTTTTCGTGACAAAAATACCACCAGCAAACCAACTGTGCCATCATACGGAAGAGGGTCCGTAGTTATATCCTGTTATGTTCCCTACTCACAACTGTCATTGCTTACTTTGTAGTAAACATTTAAAGGCATTTTTTTATTTTTTATCATTTTTGACTTGTAACTTGAAAATGAATGGAGAAATCTCGATTGTAGAGATTTAAAATGCAATGAAAATGGCCCAGGCATGACTCGATCAGATTATTAAAAACGGCAAAAAACTGGAAAAACCGGAAAAAAATTGAGTTTTTTAAATTCATAATACCGCCATCTTTCATGTTTTGAAGCAGGCTCTCCACGACATAGTAGTGATTGATATGTAGTTTATGTGTGAAAAACACAGGCACTGTTGGATTATTACTTTTGGCATAATTGCAATTTGATTTTTTAATGCACTTTATTGCAGCAGACCTGGATGCGTCACAGGTGGTCCGGTACCATTAGTTCCAAAAGATTTCGAGGGTTGAAGTATTAGAGTACTACAAAATGACTATTCTCATTCTGCATTAAAATGCTGCGAAAAAAGTGAGAATACTTGCAAACATGACCGAAAACGGGCGAGTACATGAAAGCGGCTGAGGAGTGGGGGATAGAGCAGCAGATTCATAACGCGCGCAGCGCGCTTGTATTACTATGAATACGCTTCCCCAGGTCTGCTGCTCTACCCCCACTACTCAGCCGCTTTCACTCACTCGCCCATTTTCGGTCATGTTTGCAAGTATTTTCCATCTATTTTGCAGCATGTTAACGCAAAATGAGAATATAAGTTGTCTATTACTTCACTTCTGATTTCGAAATCTTTTCAAAAAATTGAAATCGGACCACCTTTGACGTATCCAGGTCTGCTGCAATATAGTGCATTACAAAATTCAGATTGCATTTATGCCCAAACTAATGATGCGACAGCGCCTGAGTTTTTCACACATAAAGTACATATTAATCACTACTATATCGTGGACAGCCTGCACTACATCTCAAAAAAAGTGGCGAAGTTATGAATTTTTCAAATGAAGCTGATTTTTTACGATTTTTCCGGGTTTTCTCCGTTACTAATAATGCGATTGAGTCGCGTTAGGGCCATTTTTTTAAATTTTAATTCTCTACAATTTGTCCACTGAGAGTATTGAGATGGCTTCATTGGTTTTCAAGTGACAAGTCAAAAACAATAAAAAAAATCAAAATTGCTTTTGAATGTTTATAACAACTTGAGCAATGACAGTTGCCAGTAGGAAACATAACAGGATATAACTACGAACCGTATTCCGTATGATGGCACAGTCGGTTACCTGGTAGTATTTTTGTCACAGAATCAATAGAGATTTTCTCTCTGGCCTACTAGTGTATGGAGCAATGCAAAAAAGCCATAGACCGTGTTTTTGCTGTCAGACAGTATCCAAAATATTTTTTTCTGCGTCAAGTATACGATCAGTATGTGTTCATCCATCCGTCATTTTCGGTATCACATACAATTTTCATGATTTTATTACTGTTACAATTTTTTCGAAATAACTCTATTTCTTCTTATAATCATCGCTCCTATTTGTTTACAAGCTTTCATTTAGTTTTACTTGTTAGTTCGTTCATTTGTTAGTTTTGGTCAAATCTTGCAAGTGAATTTTGACTTCTAGTCGTCCGATTGATTCGAAATTTGGCATGTGTTCATTATTTCGGTGACAATGCATAATGGAGTTTTTGTTAGAGAAAAAAACAAAACGGCGGCTCCAAGATGGCGGACGAGTTTTGTGATTATGATCCAAATCGATTCATAATTGGTGTGCAGGGATTATCGGGGTCATAGATTATGAATTTTTTGGCGAAATTCATAAATTCAAGATGACGGCCCCAAGATGGAGGACGAGTTTTGTGATTATGGTCCATTTCGATTCAAAATTGGTATGCGGCGGATTTCGCGGTCGGAGATTTTGAATTTTTTGTCAAAATTTATAAATTTAAGGTGGCGACTTCAGGATGGCGGACTAGTTCTGTGATTATGGTCAGATTCTATTCAAAATTGGTGTATGGAAGTTTTCGGATATCATGATTTCTTCCAGCTCAAAACTTACAGGAAAAAACCTTTTAATAACGATGCTCTATCAGAAATGAACAGATGAAGGAAAACTAACTAAAAAGCAAAAAATAAAATAACCAATAAAAAACATTTTTAAAACCGAGCTTTTATTTGAGTCGTGTACTAAAACGTATAAAATAAGTTTAAGTCATCGCTGACAATGATTTAATAATTTTTTTTACGAAGTAGAAAACCTCAAACTTATCTCCACCATTTAATATCGCAATCGATTAGTTATTGATGGTGGATGAGTAGAAAACCATCGATAAGTACATGTTTCGAACCTCTGTAGGTTCATCATCAGCTAAATGTTAAATTATGGAGAAAAAAAACATTAATTATATGTCACGAATTCCATGTTCAAAACAAACGTCAATGACAAAGTTTGTCATTCAAAAAATTGTTATTCCCCTTTTTTATCTCTAGGGAAGCTAAAGCCATCAGCTGATATAAAAGGATCTATCGACATGTGGATCAATGATAGCAAAGATCTTGAAATGAGGCATCAGTTGAATGCCATTCGGGGCTTGTGTTAATTTTCAAACAAGATAATCATTATTTCTAAGAGTGCACAGCATATTTTTTTTTGTAAAATCTACACATCATTGGCCATCGCAGACTAATTTTGAAAAAAGGTTCAATTTACTATGTTGTTATTCTTGTTTCAGCCATGAAACAAGCTCTCCAAAATAGGGAACCGTTTTTTGTTAAATTATTTGGATTCCAAAAGCTTGTCGCGCCAATTGTGATTAATACTTCGACAAGATGTTACTTACCAACCAATAATTGTCCAATGGAATTAATTGGTACCTACTTTTATGAACACTTCGCGTGACAAGGTTTTTTAAACAAATAATTCAACAAAAAATAATTCAATAATTATCAGCGATGACTTGAACGTATTTTATACGTTTTTTATACTTGAACGTATTTTATACGTTTTAGTACACGGCTTCAATGAAAGCTAGTCTTTAAAAAGGTTTTTTAATAGTTATTTTTCCCAGGATTTTATTTTTTTCCACCTATACCGATGTGTAATGAAATTTCACAAGTTAAATTCGACCCACTTCTAGTTGTTTGAATTTAGTCGAAAAGTATTCCCAAAAAACTTGATCAGTTTTAGAAAATAGCTCAAAATAGTAACGTATACGAATTTTAAGATTTCTACCACACTGAGGCCATTAATATTAATTCGGTTACTAATTATACTATTTTGGGTAAAGAAGTTTCCACGAGTGAACCATATCAGAAGAATCTGCTAGTATACAGTTTTCACCAGATAGTAGAATGAAGGCGGATTCTTCCAGTTTTCTCCCCTTGTTAAGGGGTTCTTTGGCTAGAATTGTCGTTTTATTTCATTCTGCCTTTGGATTTCAAAATATTTTCTGATCATTTTGAACTTGTGATCTGTCGATTCCTGATGTTCGTCTTAGCGCACTTTCAATGGTCTTGATGACTCACCAATATAACTTTTGCCACAAGAACAAGGTTAATTGTATATTCAATATTTTTTATTTTTCTTCCGATTTTCGGATTTGTTTGTGTGGGGATCGATCTTGATGTGTTAGTTGTTCTGAAAGTTCTTTGATGTCATATTTTTGTTGCCAATCCGTTGAATCCTTTCAGATAATCCGGGGACATGAGATATTATGTTATTTTTGAGATATATAGGTGGTTTCATCTGTTCTGAATGTATGACTCGGTTGTTTTGTGTATTGTTGTTTGTGATTTCATTGAGATTGTTTTCTACAAATTTATATGGATACGCATTGTCCTTCAGTATGGATATTATGAACCCATTTTTTTTCAAAGTTTTCTGTGGAATTGCATTTCATTATATCTCTATTGCATTAAACTATACCCTTTTCAACACTAGCGTAATGGTTTGAGTTGTAGTTGAGATATCTATTGGTGTGAGTTTTCTTTCAGAAAACAGTTGTGTTGACATGATCTCATTTTTTCGACCATGACACTGAAAGTTGGTTATTTTCCTCCGATTTCAATGTGAATTTAATTTTGATTTCGGATTGTGAAAGGTTATAACGGCAAAAATGATGTCAAGTATATTAATCAGTATATTTCTATCATGACTCTGATTTCTTCAAAAGTATAGTTCAAACAACAATTTTGCTCCATCTACTCCAAATACCAAAGATAACCATAGTAAATATTTGATAAATTTATTTCAATTTGTTCGAAAATAGCTATAACTCGTCTTTTTGGGAAGTACTCGTGTATCCGTGTTTCGGTACGTAACAAATCATAAAAATAAAAATAAAACATACATTTATGTACTTCGTGATCTTCTGTGTAGGTTGTATTAGTTTCATTCGTATTTTGATGTATTTTCGAAAGTTTGCATAGATTGATCCTGGTGTCCGAATCAATATATTTTTGACACTTAATTGAAAAAATAATGCGATTATAGAAATTATATACCTCTATTCAATTCTACACAACCCTTGTTCATATTCTTCATATCAGTTTTCTAGATAATATAAATAATGGATTCGTATTTATTTTAGTCACTGAGAACAGTAATACATATAAATAGTTATCTTCATTACACTATTATACGTAGATTCCAAGCAAGTATTATTTTGTAATTATATCTATCGCTCCTTGTTTCATAATATATAAGTGGACTCTTATTAACACATCTCTTTTCATCATGAAAATTATTTCAACGGCTCTTATAATATAGCTCTCTGAATGTAAAAAATAAAAATGATGAACATTCTATACCCACCACTGTAAGACACGTCTCAATGTCTGGAATAATGTTCAGTTTGATATGAAAATGGTTGTCGTTTGTAGGAAACTATTATTCAAACGGAGTAACGGGTATACCAAGCGTATCGCTTTACTACGAAGAACCTTTCGTGTTTCGATACCTTGTAATCACCACTTGTGACCATGCCAATGTCATGAAACGTAAAAAACTGTACTTTGTGTGAGAGGCGAGACACAAATTTCGGTACCCTCTGAAGTTTGGAATGAAAATAGAAAAATAGCTTTGAGTTTGAATGGTTACGTATAAAATTTCTACTCATATTTTTCCATTCCATTGTTCAATAATACGATGTTACCGAAAAGTACTACACTCCATATATTCTAAAGTATTTTTTATTGATTGATTGGCTTCCTCTAAACCCCTATCAATGTTCAATAAAAAAAACATCGACATCTGAGCGTATTCATATTTTGGAAATTAATTTTTTTGAGAAAATTGTCACATCAATTCATCTATACTATGGTACAATTCGATCATATGTTCGATTTTTTCTACTGTTTTACGGAAATCGAAAATAGCATGTCTGGACTGACTGACTGATTCATCAATGCCGACCCGAAACCGCTGAAGCTATGAATATGAAATTTATTCAGTAGCCTAATTTTATGATGTAGTCACCCATTAAACCAGGACTTTTCAAAATTCGAATCCTAAAGGATTGAAATTACTCCCTGGATAATTAAAAAATATTTATTTATGAAACTGTCGATCTAACAAGAAACGGGAGAATTTATCATTTTTATTATTTTTTTTTGCTTGCGAGTGAAATTTTTTCATGTCCGAATTTTGCCCCTAACAAGATTTATCCTATGGTTAGATACATACAGAAGAAATGGTATACAAAAGGAAGATTTTTTCGAAAAGCCACAAGCATGAACCAGATGAAGCAACACCAAGAAAGTCATAGATTTATGAAATCAACCTCTGAATATTTGAAATCTTTTTATCTTTTTTTTGAACCCCAGGCGGTGAAGACTACCTTTATCATAAATCAGATTATATCACAAAGATCATCGTTGGGACGATTACATTTTACATGAACGTTATAATGCAGTGGTAAGGAATACCAAGAAAATATCTAAAAATATTCAAATCCTCAGGGGTTAAAATTACACCCAATTTTTTTTGTGAAACGGAGTTTTTCCACGCGATTTGCGGTAGGTGTTGACTGGTAGAAATCGTCACGTAAGGAAAAAGCGTTATGCCCCCTCTTTGCAACTTTATCTCTCCCTCCCTCTCTCTCATGAGCGGTAGAATATCTATGCGAATACATTGAATATGTGACACATCAATTTGATATAATATAACGCATAGTATTATCAGGAATAGAATACCTTTTACTGTGGCGAAGGAGTTTGGAAAAACGATATATAGGTATAGCATTGCATGGTATATTGACAATTAAATATGATGGAATTGAAAACGTCATATTTCAAATGGAAAAATATTGAGAAAAAAAAAGAAACACAAAATGGTGGATAGATGAGATTAATGGCAACATATTCTACCACCTCGATATTAATTGATTTATTTGATCGTTTGGAACCAAGGGGGAGCATAACGCTTTTTCCTTACGTTACGAAAATATACAAATATAAACAATGTAAATCTCCATATCGAATTTTTATGTTTGAAGTCGTTATTTACAATTGGTATTTTTGAGTCTATACTGTTGAGTTCCATATCGTTGTTCAGTGTGGTTTGTGTTGTTTATAGTATCAAATAAGTGATTTCGAAAAGTGATACAATGCAATTGAATTTGTCAAAAGGTTCCGTATAGTTTTGTTCAATCGATAGTAACAACCCCAATACCGTAAACTTCAAAAATGCATATCACAGAAACGCAACATACACATTTGACAACATTTTCCTATATTATAGTCATTATTCTCAAAATAGGATATTGAAACAAGGTCCAAATTAACGTAACAGCTTTTGAGATATCCAATAGAAACTTTATAAATGACCTAAAAATGTATCGCACCCTTTATTCAATGGAAAGTAATAGTGAACAATTGAATTCCTCAGAAAGTTACCTAATTTTTTGTTCAATCAACAGTAGCAATCAATCCTTTCCTTGTAATTACAAACGATCTGTCAATTGCTCTCAGTGAAGGGGTATCCAAAATTTTTAAAATTCAGAATTCGAACAGAGAGAGTCATCAGGAAACAAAACACGTTTTCGTCATATAACTTGTTGGTTTTGGAATAGTGCTGGAAAAAAATCCCGAAAAACTATATTTTTACTATGCCTCGTATACACCCTAATGCACTATCATTATTAAAATTATAATTGGACATGTTTTTGAGTTTCAATTCATTTTCATCCAACGAAGGTATTCACTCGATGGACACCAGGAAAAAAAGGATTTTAATGTACCATTCCTAAAAATGTCTATCAGCTATAATTTACCTGACTATATGGGATTGCGTATTTTCAATAATTTACCTAGTGAAATTAAAAGTATTGATGAAGTGATTAAGTTCAGAAAAACACTTAGGAATTTTTAATAGATAAATGTTTTGACTCTTTGTCTGAGTACTTGGGAGGTGGAGGAAATCCATTACGGACAACACCTTACGGTAGTGTGGGGCTCCTGACACCCACTGAATCCTCTACCCTGTGGGCTCGTCAGGCTGTGACCTCCGACGTCACTTGTAGTCTAATCGAGAAGTTAGTTTCTTGGGAAAAATAGTTCCAAGTCTCCAAAAATTTTTGTTTTTTTCCTGCTGACGAAAATGGCAATTGTTATTAACAAAGTACAAAAACAAACAAAAGGGATAAGTTTATTGAAAATAACTCAAAAACCATAAGAGATAGCAGAAATCAGAAGAAAGATACTTAAAGGACGAAATTTTCACTGGAACTCTATCTCCATTGATTATAATTTTACGCTGAAAATAGGGCTTTCCGCGACCGCGAACGCTACGGCATGCCCGCGCCATCTCTAAAGAGACCACATAAAATATTTTTTTTATGAAATTGAATATCAATTTAAAAAATTTAATGAAGTATGGTGTGTTTTAAACTCTTTAAAGAACAAGATTCCGTTAGAAAAAAAAACTAAGTTTATTTGTCAACAAGGTAGGCATTTGATAATTAGTCCTTATTTTTTGGACATCGGTTTTCATAGAAAACGGCATGAATGTTTATTCATGTATTCATATATATATATATATATATATATATATATATATATATATATATATATATTATATATATATATATATATATATATATACAACAAAATCATCTTATAGTCTAAGAGCCGGTGGGAGATCGACCTTCACCGATCTGATAACTCGATGAGACATATTTTTTATCAAATATAATTTATAAACGAATATGCCTATGATAACTTGCCTATCGAAAAGTGTTCCTAGCTATTTTCGATCGAATTAATTTTAATCAATTTTCTTTCATCACCTTCACTCTTTTGATATCCGAATGAGTTTCATCTCAACTGATAGTTTTTAACACTCAGAATATGCCTAGGTAGCCTTGCCTACTCATTTCTCTGCATGGCTACCTGGCAAGCAGATGTGAACAGGTAAGTCAATATAGGTAACTACACCGATCTGTTAACCAATCGAAATTGATATCATAGGTAAGATAATTTAATTACAAAACCAATCGTATAGGCTTGCCTGCAAAAAATCGTACATAAAATATTATTGCCAAGCTATAAAGTCTTAGAATGTTAGCTTTTTGATAGGTGCGAGAGAGAAAGTAGAGCGTTTGAGGTCTGTGTGATAGAACAGGACACAACATAGCAGCTGGACGCTACCTGACCGTTGAATGTATCAGTGACAGCATTTATTCTCAATCGACAGTAATTTTGAATTCTAATTTATTATAACTCTATTTTCGATCACAATTTTTGTTTTATTTCACACTATATATACTGACAGCTATGAAATAATCAAAAATAAATAATTCAACATATTAATAAATAAAATTATATATAAATTATAAAATGTAGAAATGATAAAAAAATATATATTATTTATTCAAAATTAAATAAAGAATAATTTATTTATTATTTAAAATCAAATAAATGCCGTAAAGCGGGAAAGAATAAGTGTTACTTTCAAAATTTCAGTATAATAAATTGAAAAAATCATCAAGATAAAAAAAAATTTTAATACATTTATGTTGTTAAAAGCGTTTATTACAAAGCATATAAAAGAGTTGAAAATTACTGTCGAGTGTAAATAAATGCTGTCACTGTCACTTACATGTACACGAGCATGCGCACTCGGATACATTCAACGGTCAGGTAGCGTGCAGCTGCTATGTTGTGTCCTGTTCTATCACACGGACCTCGAACGCTCTACTTTCTCTCTCGCACCTATCAAATAGCTAAAATTCTAAGACATTATAGCTTGGCAATAATATTTTATGTACGATTTTTTGCAGGCAAGCCTATACGATTGGTTTTGTAATTGAATTATCTTACCTATGATATCAATTTCGATTGGTTAACAGATCGGTGTAATTACCTATATTGACTTACCTGTTCACATCTGCTTGCCAGGTAGCCATGCACACAAATAAGTAGGCAAGCCTACTAGGCAAATTCTGTGTGTTAAAAACTATCAGTTGAGGTAAAACTCATTCGGTTATCAAAAGAGTGAAGGTAATGAAAGAAAATAGATTAAAATTAATTCAATTAAAAATAGCTATGAACACTTTTCGATAGGCAAGTTATCATGGGCATATTTGTTTATAAATTATATTTGATGAAAAATATGTCACATCGAGTTATCAGATCGGTGAAGGCCGACCTCCCACGGTCTCCTGTACTATTATAAGAGTTTTTGAAATTTGTTTATTATAATTTTTTAAAGTTAACAAAAAATTAAAAATTAAAAATATTGTAATTTTTTTTATCCAAATATTTTGTTATTGCTGTTTTTGATTCAAACGAATGCATTGAATAACATTCGAGAAAAGTTTTTTAGGATAGAAAAATTGATTAGTTGAATATTTTTGTTTTTTTTTTGCCATTTTGTTGTCTAGAGAATATAATTATTTTACAAAAAAATCTCAAGACTTTATAGAATAACAATAGAATAACAAACAATTAAAAAAATATATAAAACATTTAATTGTTTATCAAGTTAACAAATTGGTCATAAACTAATTTAAAATCTCAATATTTTTTTTCTGAAACCTACTAAAGAACAAGCATATGTAACAAAGTGTAATTTTTTCCAATATTTTTTAAAGATTTTAATTTAAAAAAAAATTAAAAAAAAAGGTTTGAGATTTTGTTGCATATGGTTGTTTTTGTAATTTTTAGTAGTTTCAGAAAAAAAATATTGAGATTTGAAATTTTTAATAACCAATTTGTTAACTCAATAAACAATATTTTGTATATATTTTTTCTATTTTCCGTTATTCTATTGAGAAATGCCAATTATTATTTTCAAAGAAAAATTATAATAACATTTTTAAGAACAATTTATTGTAAAATAATTATATTCTCTAAACAACAGAATGGCAGAAAAAAAAAAAACTAAAATATTAAACTAATCAATTTGTTTGTAAACAAATGTCCTAAAATTTTCATTTCGAATGTTATTGAATGCTTTAGTTTGATGCAAAAACAGCATAAACAAAATATATGTATAATTTTTTTTAATATTATTTTAATTTTTTATTTTTTGTTAACTTTAAAGAATCATAATAAACAGAATAAACAACGTTAGTGAATAAGTGCGACAAACTTCAGGGGGTGATTCTGCATGAAAAATAATGATAGTTTGCTATATAACTTTTGTCCGCAAATGCTTCGTTTTCAGAGATACGGGGTGTTGAAGTTTTTCTTAAAAACTGACTATTCATTTATTGCTCTGAAACCGGTCGAAATATGCGAATGAAATTTGGTGAGTTTTGAGAGGTAGTTATTACGCATTTCTTGACATGCAATCAGGAATTTTCTGTTCATCATTGGCGCGCATACAGGTAATGATATCAATTTTTTTAAAGAAAAAAATTGTACGCCACTGATATTTTTGAATTCCTCGTTTAATTAGTGAAAAAAAATCTCTCGTGCCGTTTTTTCCTATGGGGCACCGTTTTTTAGTATGGGGCGCTGTTTTTATGCACAAAAATAAAACATCTCAACGCGTATTTGTCATTACTTCAATACATTATCTAGTAGGGATGCTAGTGGCCTATTTTCAACATTCTGTTAAATACGAATATTTCAGCGTTTCTTCATTTAAACTTTTAGTTGGTATAACATTAAAGATAATAAGTAATTAATTTTTCTTTTATCGAAAAGAATGGAAAATTATACAAATGCGGAATTGTCAGACATGCATTTCGTATATGGTCGAAGTAATGGAAATGGTCGGCAAGCTCGACGATTGTATGCTAAGTTGTATCCAGGACGTAGGGTACCCCATCACACAATATTTGCTCGTCTTCACCAACGTTTGCGCGAAAATGGTACATTTAAGAAACAAACGGCTGACTGCGGGCGCCCTCGAGAAGTACGAACTGTGCAACTAGAAGAAGCAGAGTTAATTGCGGAGTCACCTGGAACAAGTACTCAAAAATTGCCAACATACTGAATGTAAGCAACTTCACTGTATTTGAAATTCTCAAAGAACAGCAATTGTATCCGTTTCATATTCAACGTGTGCAAGCTCTACTACCTAGATACTTTTTTCTGCGCCTAGTTTTTTGCCATTGGATTCTTCATCAAATCGCTCAAATTCTTAATTTTTCAAATGGCGTTTTGGTTACTGACGAGGCTAATTTTGGACGACAGTGCATACGGAATTTCCATAACAATCACCTCTGGGCTGAGGAAAATCCACATAGAATCTTTGAAGCTCATTTTCAGCATCAGTTTTCAGTAAATGTATGGCTTGGGGTACTTGATGATAATTCAATTGGTCCATATTTCCTCCTACAACGACTAACAGGCGACTCTTACCTTAATTTCCTACAGGAAGAGTTACCTGTTCTTCGTGAAGAAATTCCTCTACAGCTGAGACAACATTTCTGGTTCATGCATGATGGTGCACCAGTTCATTCCATCAGTATTGTACGTAATCACTTAGATACAGTATATTCAAATCGTTGGATAGGTAGGGGAGGTACGGAAAATTGGCCTACTCGATCTCCGGAATTAAATCCTCTAGATTTCTGCATTTGGGGTTTTCTTAAGTCATTAGTTCATTCCACTCCCGTCCATGTTGATGTCCCGTCCATGTCCGAGTTGAAGACCTGAGGAATCGAATTATAGCCGGCTGTGAGACAATAAGAAATACACCAGGAATATTTGCGCGAATACGATAATCCAAGAGGCGAAGAGTTGAATCTTGTATCACGTCTGAGGGAGGTCATTTTGAACATTTGTTGTAGCTTTGCGCCTATGAATGTATTAGTGTTATTTTCTGTTATTGTTCTGGTTTAACGTTATTGTATTAGATAGTTCTTGATAATGTATTGAAGAAATGAAAAGTACGCGTTAAGATGTTTTATTTTTTTGCATAAAAACGGTGCCCCATACGATAAAAAAGCAACGAAAATTTTTTGTCACACATTGAACGACGAATTCAAAAATGATCTTTCATTCGAAATATCTCAGTGGCGTACCATTGTTTTCTTTAAAAAATTGAGATAATTACCCGTATGCGCGTCAATGATGAACATAAAATTCTTAATTGCATTACAAATAATGCGCAAAAGCTACCCCTCAAAACTCACTGAATTTCATCTGCATATTTCGACCGGTTTCAGAGCAAATAAATAGTCAGTTTTTTAAAAAAACATCAATACCCCATATTTCGGAAAACGAAGCATTTGCGGACAAAAGTTATATGGCAAACTGTCATTATTTTTTCATGCAGAATCGCCCCCTGGAGTTTGTCGCATTTTTTCACTAACGCCCTGTATATAAGAAGGGCTCCAAGGAGCGAAACATCTTTAGAGCTATTATTTAAACATTTATGTTGTTTTTTATGAAACAAGAGGTCCGAAAAATAAGAAATAATTAACAAATGCCTAACTTATTGAAAAATGAACTTTTTTTTTCTGGCGGAACCTTATTCTTCCAAGTTTTAAAAACACACCATAATTTATTAAAATTTTAAATCGATATTTATGGTAGTACCGCCACAAGACAGTTAAATTAGGAAATCATTAAAATTTGACATACGTATTGTTTAACATAAAATTTTGACAAGTTTCACCATCCCGAACCCGAGATATATATAATTGAAGTTGACCCAATTAACACGTAACATATGGACCATGCATAGGAAAACAACACATTAATAATTCTACCGTTAGTACTAAAATTAAGAAGTTTATGAAAAACGAGGAGGAGCTAGAGCAGGATATCACAGATATTGTGAAAAAAAATCAAAGTGGTTGACCATCTAGTTTGACAGATATAATCAAACCTACTCTCATTATTCAAAATAGTCCACGGTGAAGCGCACAGCCTAAAGAAGGGGGGGGGGAGTCGTAGAGAAATGCGGATTGTGCCAGGGGACTTTTTAAAGAAGGACTGGTGACCATTTGACGGTCCGAACGCGAAAACAAACTCCTTCTCCTAGTTGACCCCATCGATTTTAACGATACCCCCCCCCCTGCCTTTTTCGGGGACATCAATTTTTATAACGAAGAAATTTTCTAGAGTCGATTGGGGAAGCAAGTGCCTCCCTTCAAAAAAATTTTTTTCGCGATTCAAATCGAAAAGTCCTTTGAAATTTTTCGATTCCGTCGAAAATAATTTCCTAATTCAACTGTCTCGTGGCGAAACCACCTCAATACTATAAAAAAAAAAATCTATGTGGTGTACTGTTAAATCAAAATGATAAATAATGGAGATAAGAGTTTCAGTATTCGATACTTTTTCCTTGGAAATTTCGTCTTCTTTGAGAATCAATCTTTAGATTTTCGCTGTCTCTTCTGGTTTTTGAGTTATACTAAAACAACTGAACCCCTTTTTCGTTTTTTGTTAATAACAATTGCAATTTTCGTCAGCAGAAAAAAACAAAAAAGTCTTCCGCACTATCTAGTTTGGTTTTATAAACGTGTTATGCTTTTGTAATCTCTGTTTCTTCGTATTTTGACTATTGCTATATCACTAAAATGCAATCATTTGGCAGAATAAATTATATCTATCTATCTTGATTTGTCTTAGTTCGACTGATATATCGATTTTTTCTTTGTCAATCCTAAATGAATACGACGTTTTTACGAACTTTGGCCGCTTATATCTCAGAAAATAAACATACAATATCATTTAAACTTACACGTTTTTCTAATGACCCATCCCACTATAACATAATTAAATTTCAGCCAATTCGACCGATAGCCAATTTATATTAGTTTTCTGCCGGAAATTCAGTGTTTAAAGAATCGAAAGCCCTGCTCAAATGGAAAACAAATCCTATAACAATTTTTTTCAATCAACTAAGTCATATGTGGAATAGAAAATGCTTCACTCCGTACATCAATTCATGTTTATTGCAATTCTTGGGCTAGATCTGTCGGACAGGAAATATCCGTCTGTTTAAAAAATGTGACAGAATACACAAAACTCCTACAAAGTCCATTCCGGAACACTTTTAGAACAAATATTCACAAAGGGTCACCTGAAAACATAATTTAAACTCACGCATTTTTATATGCAACTTCCGTTGTTACTGAAAAAATGTTTTTCCGAAGGAGGGATTCTGGTTTATATAGAAATTCTCTTGATAACTGATAACTCGACAAGTGTTCTTGTGTGCAAGTAAAAATGAATAACTTTCATTTTGTGATTATTTGTGCTATTAGTGGAGTTTCAATTGGAGGGGTAAGTTATTTCATTATCCATTGAAGAGATTTCTGAATATTTAAAAGATTTCGAAATGTATCAATGAATGGAAATAATATTTATTCACAATGTCCAAAACTATTTGATTTTGAATTGCACAGACACAAATTTACAAAGACAAACTGAAAGGGCACGATGTTCCGAGTTTTGATTCGGAAAAATTGCCTAGGTTGGTCCACAATTTTAGATTTTGAAATAATGATATCCTGCAAATGTTAATGCATAAGAGTGATATTGCCACCCCAAATTTTCTAATTGGAAGTAGGGGTTTGTGATATTTCATTCAAACGGTATTTTAATTCCTTTTTCAGGGATTATATTATTTCGACTTTCATTGCAGAATTCACAGGAGAAAAATTACGAAATTAATTGGAAAAAACTAACATCTCTCTAACTGAGAACGTTTCGTTCTTGTTGATCAGAAGGCAACCAGAAACAATTTCAGTGTCATTTATTAACAATATCAACTGAAAATAGGACACGAAAAATTATTAACATTCTCCATAGTTGGTATTGTTATAGACTGCCTGTTCGTTGTGCATATATGGTGGTCGTTTGTGAAAATATAAAAACAATATGATTTTTGTGGTTTATTTCAATTGTTCCATATTCGCTTCATGAGATTTTTCTTTGAGTATGATCAAGCTCTGTTTCATATAGCTGCGAATTTTGTGATAAATAGTACAATATTATCCACCTGTTTCACTTGGTTTCTTCCAATCGAATTGACAGAATAAAAAATGTATCAAATGATTCCGTTCAATCCATCACTGTATATTTATGTAATTGTCAACTGGATATGAGGATCGTAGCTATCGAAAGTATCGAGAATCTCATCCACACCATCATTCGGTGATGATAATATAATATCATCAACATATTTTTCTATGAAGTTCAGATTGAAAGATAAAACTGGAATAACATTGTCTATCAAATCATCCATGACGTACGCTGCTAAAATGGGTGAAATGGAGGCTCCCATTGGGGTACCAAAAGTTTGTTTATAAATTTCATTATTGAAAAAAATATATGTATTATCAAAAAAGAAAGTCAACAATTACTAATACTAATACTAATACGATCCCAATTTTTGTGTATTGCTCTAATACAAGCATCCGAATAAACATTGCTAAAAACGAAGACGACATCTAAACTTGCCAAAACATAATTGTCTTCAAACGAGTTTTTTATATAGTATTAATTGTCAAAGTTGTATGCTCTAGTTGAAATTTCTGTCAAAAAGTAGGCTATTCTTTCAGTAGGGGCTCCTATAGAAGCCACTATAGGTCTGACAGAAAGGGTGGGCTTATGAATTTTGGGTAGAGAATATAATTTTGGAGAAATACCATTATAGCATGTGATTTTTTTTTTTCATAACTTCATCAATTTGGTTTGTTGTATACATTACTTTAATTAATTCATTGCCTTTTCTCTGAATGGCTGAGGTAGGGTCTTTCTGTAGTTCTACATATGAGCTACTGTTGATCATGATGTCATTGGATAGGTTGAGATATTGATCCTTATCCATTATGACTGTTACATTGCCTTTGTCTGATTGTGTGAGAATCAATTCAGGATTGTCTTTCAAGAATTTCTTGGATTTGAAAAAAAGAGTCCGTAGACTTGAGTTGTGGTTGGAATGTTGGATGTGGTTTGTTATAATATTAGTTGCTCTTGCTGTAGTGATATTCCTTTCACGAGGTTCAGTGATAGTGGTAGTGATGAAGTCAGATAAGATATTCTTTATCAATATATCTTTTGGTATTGATGGTTCAATACTAAATTTAGGGCATAACGCTAAAAATTGAGACACGTCCTCAGGGATGGGCGTGCTCGTGATATTTTTTATCCAATTTGGTTTGGATTTCAATTTGGTTTTGAGTTGATTGTCTTTCGAATTTTAATTTTTGTTAGATTTTTAAATTTCACTTCATGAAAAAGTTTATTGTACGAAATTCGTTGTTTGCTGGATAAACCTTAGAGAGTTTACTTTTTCATTGGTGCTTACCAGAATATCCCTAGTTTTGTATATATATATATATATATGTATTTCCTTGTTTTTTGTATATATATATAAATATTTATTTTTTATTGTGCTTACCAGAATATATAGTTTATATATATATATATATATCCCATACTATATATATTTATATACATATATATATATATATATATATATGCAAAGTGTGGGATGAACCGCGTCCAGATTTTATGATTACGACGATTCACGAAAGCAGAAGAAATAATTAAAAACATGAAAGGTAAAATTGTGGCCTATCTGACAAATTATTAAATTAAAGAAAAAATGTTGAACCCTTGTTAGTCGACTCTTTTTTATGAAGTACTTATAGAACTTATAAGGAATATTCTTCATGTAATCCTGTATAGGGACGCCTGCCAACTCTCGAAGATCAATTAGTCGAATGTATCTATCTCTCCGTGTTACTATACCGAGCACCTTGTTTTGCATCTGGTCCAACCACAACAGTGTTGTTTTTGCAAGGCTACAAAACACCGGACAAGCGTATAACATTACCGGCCGGATAACTTGGGTTTGTTTTCCATGAAAAGCCTGGAATTCCTGGCTATCAGTGGATACGTTCGTTCGTTCGTTCGTTCGTTCGTGTTCATATAATGTTAGACGCTTATTCAGTTGTACCCTCAGTTATCTCACAGCGTCCGACTCGTCCACCCTATCTTCTCTCACCTTCCATTGTTTAAGGCTGATTCTGAAAAAAATTCGAAAATAGCTTTATCGAGTTGATCAGTTTTTTTTAACTCGTGATCGAATATTTTTTTGCTCAAATCGTAGTATATGTCTTGTTTGAGGAAAATATTATAGTGGTCCCCAACTTTTTCGAATTTGAATTGAATATATTTTTTTTTTTAATGCGAAAATGAGGGAATGACAGATTGTGAGGGAATTATTTTTGATATGATTCTACAATAATTAAAAACTCTATAATGCACCAATCATTTGTTTTATTGCAAAACTATAATAATTAAATCCATAATGTAACAATTTAATTGTTACAAACAAAACACATTGACTCATAAAAGTAATATTAAACATTAATTTAGTTATAATAATTTAAAGAACGTAATTAAGGAGAACTATATAATCAGTCTACAATTTGACTTATTTTTTTAACATAGTAAAGACAAGAATGTATACTTTTATTTTGAACGTATACTTTTATATTGAAGATTTAAATGTATTTAAAATAATGAACAGAGAACATAAATTGCAATTTTACTAATCTAATATTATTATCAGTTATCAGTCTCTATGCAATCTAATCGCAGTTCTTGGAGTTTTTCTTTTAATAAAAATAAATCAACCTCGACCTGTGCAACTTTGGGTTTAATTATTTCGAAACGTCAGCGCCAAGCAAAGTTCTTTCATCTTAACTGTCGGCCATTTCCATCATTTTGACTTTCTTCATACACCGTACTAAAGCCCATCATCAGATAATGAAAGATTTTACCAGATAGACCTCAGTTAATCCATGTTATAAGGACATGGTCAAACTTATATCGATAGGTATTTTTTTCCAGAAGGGTAATCTTGATATCTTCACATTACTTTTACTTTAACTCTTTTTTTTACGTCGCGTTGATACTGCAGGTGTGTCCTTATGATACTTCAAAAAGTGTTATAGTAACCAAGATGAAAATGTTAACATTTTCCAACGCAGTCAAAACAAGATAGAGTTCTAAATTCAAGCACATCATTTGAGAACAAAAATTGTCTGATTTTTTGAGTGCCAGGAAAAGTTGAAATAGACTTAGATTTTTTGATCCGTATAATTAATTTCCGCTGTACTTACCTCAATAAGCATTATTGAGGGACACTTTGAACTCACAACATTTTTCAACACATTTAAATCTGTCACATCTTTCCCTTCAGCAACGGCTTGGTCGGCAGACCTCTTCAAGGTGCCACTAACACCATCTGGTGATCCTTTGCCATTACCATGTTCATAATAGTTCCAAGTAAAATTGTTTATACCTGGCAAAAAATATTTCAAATGATGAGAAACAATGTGAAAAACAAATTTGTTTTTGTACTGGTTAACTGGGCTGTCACTTAGAATGTGAACAGCATGTATGTTCGGTCTTTGGTTTTTAAGCCAATCGAATATTGGTTTAAGATGAGCCCACACTGCTATTGAGTCATGTCGATTATTATCAGAGAGAGTACAGAAAGATTGTGCTTTTACAGTATCATCAGGATAACTTGCTGCCGACCACCACCAAAGTGAACTGCTTGAATTACTTCCCAGTATTTGCAACAATAATTTTCGCTAAAATCAATGTGGATGAGCACTTCATTTGTTGAAAATTTTTTTTAGCTGTGTCATCATTTGATACTGGTGTGCAATATTTCCTGCATGTAGTAAGAATGATTTTAATGTCTCTTCTAATACTAAAACAAGTTCCTTCAAAGTAACATTTATTTCCTTCTTCAAAGGTTTACGCAGTGTTTTTGTCTCACCATTTTTTTCATACGTTGAGTTTTCGTACATCCATTGTCGGTAGGTTACAGTTTTAGTAGCTTTGGAAAGGTTCTATTCTAGAGCCTTGTCTCTACAATTTATACATTCTCCAAATAAACACATTTAGTACAGTAAATATCACATGTTATATCAGATAACAAACTTGGAATATTATTATGTAAGATGACTTTATTTTCATATAATTTCGAAATTTCCATGTTTGCGTGAACGACGCATTTACACGTGTCTCGTTCTTTAAGGTTTGCCCAAGTTACCCAAAAGGGCCTGTACTTACAAAATGTTGACAAACTTATTTTGTAAGTAACAGTTTAATTTTTTTTTATGCAAATTGCGCATATTATCAGTTAACAGACGTTTTTGTTTTAGTAATTTTCCGGATCTAACAAAATCCCTCTTTCCCGGACACATTCGAGAGTTTTCATCTTTCTCCAAGAAATCAATAATATCGTGTATTACTTTTAAAATTTTTGGTTTAAGTTTTCTGTTTCTACCTGTTTTGTAATTTTGATTTTTGAAAAAGGTTTTAGAATAATGTATGAGTTTGTGTTTTTTTAAAGGATCTAAATTAATTTTTTCTCGACATTATAGACGTTCATGGTACTTGAAACCAATCAAACAAATATAAGTATTCTATATTTATTAGAAAATACATCATTCCCTCACTGAGATCATTCCCTCATTAAAATTTTTTTTATGAGGGAATGACAAAACGAAACAAACTTGCCACAAACTCAGGAACATAACCTTACTTTCTTATGAATTGTAGACAGTACTTTATTGCTACCGAAAACATATGAAAATATACTATGATTATTAATAAAAAAATGCTTACCTTTTGATAACATTACATGAGGAAATGAGATAAAAAAATGTAATATTCAAAAAACTTATTGTCAAATTGATTTTAAGAAAACATCCTTTCTTCAATTATCCACTCTGGTGTATATTCTCAAGGGCAATGTTGTCAACTAAAAAAAAAAATAAAGTGGGGCTTGGTAGGCCTCGAAGTATTGCTCCAATCACACTGTTACAAGACGGTGAGGGAATGATAATTTTTTAAGGACAAATTTTGAATTATATTTAAAAATATTTCCATTCGATTTTATTAAACTATGAACTCATATAGGTATAGTCAATACTATTCTTCATGGGTAAAAAATATGATAATAAACAATTTGTTAGGAATTTTACGTTTTAAGTTAATGATTATCTTCAAATTTAGGCTTGGGACATAGTGAGGGAATGATTTTCAGGGTACTTTCTTGGACATATCTTTTTTGTTTATCAATAAAAAATAAATTTGTTTCATACATTCGTATTACAGTCGTTTTATTAAAAATTTTTTTCATAATTGACGATCCTGGTTTATAGAAATGATCGAGGGCATCAATTTCGACTTTTTTTCAGAATCAACCTTATAAATTTCCTGGAAAAATGTATAACTTCACTTTTTCTGGAGTTGATCTTGATTTTATTATTCTCCATATATGGCTCCACTGTCCTGTCTAGCCCAAGTGAATCTGCACTTGTTGCTTTGCAACTTCACTTGCAAACGAATTTGCATAGATCGCGGTGGCATCCGCGTATATGGCCACATTCGTTTGTCGGAACATTGAAAAGTCGTGCGTATACAGAGAATACAGATGAGGGGACAAGCAGGAATCCTGAGATATGAGTCTTAAGGCTGGACCATATGTGAAGGTATTCCTACTCTTTGCGATTTACTAATTAATCCCCCTATCCAGACCTTGTCGATGGCTTTCTCCAAGTCCAACAGGACCATAACCGTGTTTTACCCCCGATTAAAGGACTCTCTCACTCCATGAACAATCCAAGCCACTTGAGATGTTAGCTAGTGTCCCTTTTGGCAACCGAATTGTTCAGGTGGGATGAGTTTCATTTTTTTCTCGCTCCTGGCAAAACGACTCAGGAGGATCTTAGCAACAACGCTAAGCAGTGAGATCGGTCGGTAGCTTTCAAAATTGTTTCTACGTTTTCCGACTTTTAGTATTGGTATAATGACTGCTTTTCTCAGAATTTTAGGGTAGTACTGCCATTTTGAGATTCCATTTATTAGATGGATAAACTGGACCAGGGCCTTTCTCGGCAGATTCCTGAGCAGAATTGCGTCGAATTTCATCTTTACCTGGAGCTCTTCTCTCAGGGAGATTTTTTATTACTTCCGATAATTCTTCGTGATTTGTCAGTAATTCAGCCATACTTCTTGGGTTGATTGATATCGGAAGCAAATCGTGTATCTCAGTCGCAACTACTGTGGCATTGCGTTGTTCCTCTGTGTTATCAACTTCGGTTGTATTAACACTGCGGGAATACTTTCCAAACATTTCCGATTTTTGATGGTCCGTCAACACCCGTGAGGGATCATTCTCTATGGTGGGCATAGGTTCGAAATGTCTTTGTATTTCTTAAAGATGTTCCACAGAGAATTGTCCCTCACAGTCAGTCGGATGTCAGATGCTCTACCAACTGAGCTATTGAAGACATAGGTAACGTCCGCATGTATTTTTCTCAGGCGCAATTTCCCACTTCGTATTATATTTTTGGCCAGATCCTATCAGTGGTTGGAGACACCTTCCTGAACTTCGATTGAAACTGTCACGTCGATGATAATGTTAGGGTGAAAGGTTAATTGGTCTTGATGGCTCGAGATCTTTTCTACCGTCCCAACACATAAAATTATGGGAAAAAGCGATTCACAAATATGCGGACGTTATCTATGTCTTAAATGGCTCAGATGATAAAGCATTTGACTAGAGATTCAGGGGTCGTGGCTTCGAATATTTTCTTTTATTTAATAATTTGTCTGGTATGCCACAATTTTTCCTTCCATGTATTTTTCAATATATCAATAACGGTAGAGAAAGACTCCTCAGTTGTATTCACATAATAAGGAACGAAAGTGATATCATACTGAGGCCTTTTGAAGACTATCATTAGGAGAAATATTTATATTCATTGTACCTATAACAATTTATTTGGTTTGATACCTAACGTTTTTCAGACAAATGTTCTCTCTGGAATATCACACACCTTCGTTAACTGTATCGAACATGGCAACATCAGTGGAATCCTCAATTGTGCTGCGGAAAGAGCAATCAAGACAATTGAATTGGCATCAGAACAGAAGAAACTCGAAATACTCCCAGGTGTTGAACTTATCAGGTAAAAACTCCTCATTTGTTTTTCCAGTTGAGGAAAATTCACTAGCAAACAGTTGATTTTATTGTGTTCGAGTGGCGCGAAAACATTGCCAGTAACTTTCAGTAAAATTGGAACGATTAAATTTACTGGGCAGTACTGTTCGGGAATATCGGAACATGCCCATTGTGTTAAGCCGCTTTCAACATGAACTTAACACCGACTCATTACACCTTTGCATATCAAGTACAAACATTTTGTGTTCGCGTCGATGTTACAAGGGTGTTCCCTGTCTATAGGCGTCACATTTAATTCTGCCGCAAACACAAAATCTTGGCAGAGGAGACTGACGTGTTGAAAAATTAATATTGTGCCATACAAACATCATGTTTTGTTCTCGCATAAACGGAAAACTACAATTCCCACTGAAATTTTTACCTCATTTATTCATTTTTCAGCATCTATCCATCGTCATCTAGAACAGCAAAGAATTTGATATTACAAAAGTTCCCGTCAAATACCCAGGAAAAGAACCAAAATTTGGTGAAACAGTTGCTGAACGCTACCGCAAGGTTCATTTCGGGAAGAATGGTCCACATCAAGCTTTCGCAATCGTCTACTGAAACCATTTCGAGGGCCCTAGAAGAAGGTGAGACAGGAGATTTTCTTTAAAACTGAACAGATAATATAGAATTGAATACAGGGTTACGTACGCCAAGTATTAGAGGTTTTTCAACTTGCAGTTGGATCAGAAACTTGAAATTTGTATCTACCTAAAATATGTTCAATCCAACAGCTTTACAGGATGAGCCAAAAGTCGATTTCAATTGTCTTATTTTGAATGGAAGCCTACATAATTCTCAAACATGGTCCGATTGACCGTCTAATTCTGTGTTTAGACAACCTTAGTTATGTTAACTTATCTATTACAGTTTTCTGACATAAGTCGATTTTTCTGAAAAAAATACCCTCGTAGTAGTTCACGAAAAAATGTAGATATAGATTAGGGTGTCCGTTATTTCTTAAGTTGTTTTTTTTTAAAAACGCCCACCAAATTTTCGGTTATGACCCAAAAATAAAATCAGACCCAAATAAGCCCTTAATATTCATGTTAACCCGTGCCTAAATCATAATACATTTCCCATTAAAATAACATGGGATTTTTACACTTTTGACATTTTTTTTTCACTGAGATGAAGACAGCTAAAAAAACAATCAGAGCATATTCTTGTCGGAAATTCAACGCTCTATAAAAAAGATCGGATTGCTTTTTTCGATACATTTTACTCTTTAAAAGTTATTCAAATATAAAGTTGTGTTCATAGTTAAATTCATCGTTTTTTTTTTAATTTTCGCCATAATTCTCATTCATATCATAATTGAACGCGCATACGTGGGTAATGATATAGAAAAATGAAATAGTGAGATCCAAAATAACATTTATTATCGCTTATAAATAATAGTATCAAGATATTTAATGTGTTTTTTTACAATTTTTTTGTTAAACATTCTTTAGCTGCAGTCGGATATTTGGCTCTGTATTCACTTACAACTTGAATCAAATATTGTTTCTGGTCTTCTTGAGTAGTTAAGTTATTGATATATTCTTGCGTTAATTGAACTGCTCTTTTGGCGACATCGTTTACTACCTACAGATTATTAACGATTGCCAGCCCATTCAAATAATTATCATTGCTAATCCACGTATCAGCATTTGTTTCTAAAAAATCTTTACTAATGTCAAATCTATTGAAAAAAATTAATAAATTCGAATTAATAAAAAAATCCTTATCTTTCTTTTCTAAACTTTCAACCTCACCATCAGTATCGATAATATATCGTTGGAATGAATCAAATTCTAAATCTTCAGAATTTTTTAGGGCTTCAATCATTTTATTTTCAATATTAGCTGATACGTTTGGATCAAAAAATGCAAGAGCAGCTGTTTCAGAATTGAAATACCATAAATGATTTTTAAATTTATGTAAAACAGCCTCAGATATTTTTCTATCAATTATCCTGTACAACTTTTGGAAATTGGAAATCTAAATTCGGAGATAGTGCTGCACGAGGAATCGCAAACCAGAATGGCACATAAATAAACACTTTAAATAAATAAATATCTAATGGATTTTTTTTCAATTCATAGGTATCTATGTTGAAAAGGGAAACATTCTCAATTGAATATTGATAGAAAGATTTTTCTGTGAATTGAAAAATCCACGACTAAAATGATTTTATGAACATCCTGTTTATATTTTCAACAAATCAATAGGTATCTAATTCATAAATATCTCGAAATATGTAAATTTTCAGAGTATAAATCGCCTTAGACATCCAGCGAGCATGATGAAATGCTCCTGGCTTGTAAAATTTGACTTTGTCGACATCCATTGTACCAAGGAAAATTTGGCATAATTCTAGGAGCTCTTTGTAATCATCACGAGGCAAGATTGTGCACAAGAACTCTTCAACTTTGCCATTTGTTTCTCCAATCTTCTTGAGTAATTTCTGAGGAATTCTATTTCCTGCTGAACCATTCTTATATTTAGTTTGATCGAGAGTGTTCTAATTTTCCTGAAAATTCTTGAACAATGGAACATTTGGTCCATCAGTACCTGGTATTTTTGTAGCAAAGTTACAATTCAAAACTAGTTCGTAAATGTGATGTCTGCAAGGTAAGTATAAAAGCTCCGTTCGTAATATTTGCTCCAGATTGATCGCCGCTCCACTTCGACAACCAAAACACCAACAAACTGCTTTAATATTATCAGTTAATCCCCATTCTTGAACCGCTTAAAAAATTGCTTGTGCCTTTGTTGCTCCTTTTCCATCTGGTAATGCCGGTACGCTTAGTATTTTTTCCAAATATGATCGGTACTCGGTCGACCTTTTTGAGAAAAAACTATCAGGTATAGTATTTCCAATCCCAATTGGACCGACATAAAAAGTTTCGAGAAGGAATTCTCTTCCACACGACAGAACTTTTTTATGATTGTACCAGGAACGCTTTGAAAGTAAAAACACTGGTACTATATAAATTTTCCATTTGCCTCGTAGTGCTCTTATTATTATTGCCGTTCCAATTGCGATTAGAATAACTATATCAACTTTCCATCCCAATGTACTACCGCCGGACCAACTTCAATGTCACCAAATTATCTTTTTATTCGTTCAGCAGCTTCTCTTCGAAATTTTGACCTGTATTCATTGAAAGATGTTTTGTTCAAAATTAAAACACTAGTGTCAACTCCCAGGGCTGGGATATTAATCGAACAGAATTTCTATAAGAAATATTGCAACTATTTGAGGTAGCAACAACGTCTTCGGTCAAAATATGTATTGTTCCTTTCTCATTCTTAGGTTCATAATTTCGTCCTTGAACTTCAAATATTAATAGTGTGCTTTGGTAAGAAGTAGTTGCAGTTGTCTCACCACTTAAAGGCGACTCACCACTCAAAGGCTGATCACTTGTGCTTTTAAAGCTTGATGGTAAACTCACATCTAAAAAATAAATGAGAAAGTTATCAACATTTATCAACAAATATGATATTTTCTACTTCACACAAATACTCTTATTAACTACCCGAATTTGAACGATATTCATCGTCGGTTACTACATCAATATTATCGTCATTTTTGGATTTATTATCTTCCAATCGAGTGGTATTGGCATCATCTTGTTCGAACATCGGTTTTTCTGAAATTGATAAAGTATTTTAGTATCTAATGTTTATACCACGTCTGAATTAGTATGGTCGTTCAACTCTCACTTACCCAATGGCTCACAAATATTGTCATTTTCTTTGCAAATATGTAAATGGTATTTTCTATCTGTTCTTTGGTCAGATAAAAACTCTAACGCTTCCTTCACAACTATATCTTGAACTTTTCCATGTGCGATGTCAAATAATTTTTCAAGACACTCAGAAAACTCGCTTACTTTTGTTGGATTCGGATTTTTTTGCAAACTTCTATAATTGATGTAAAGTTTTTCCATTTTTTTTACACATCTTGAAGTATTTTGTACTTTAATTCCAGCTCTATTCCAGAATTTATAACTTCTTCCGTAACGAATTGATAACTTGCTGGAAGTGTTTTTTTCTCTCTTGAAAATTTGGTTTCCCAAAGGAAAATTGATTTAAACAATAAATTTTTTTAAAATTAAAAATTTTATATAAAATAACAATTTTAGCACTTATTTGTTTGTAGGTCGCTCATAGATGGCGTTAAATGATAAAATAAATTTGAAACGCTATTTCGTTCAGCTTTTTCTGTTCATTTGCATTAAATCTACAAATTTGATAAAAAAATAACTTCAAACACTGAAAATTATATTGAATTACTCATTGCACTCACTCCATGATATTATTGCAAACAAAAAGCAATACTAGATTTAAAAAAAAAGGAAAACTATGAATTTAACTATGAACACAACTTTATCTTTGAATAACTTTTAAAGGGTAGAATTTATCGAAAAAAGCATTCAGATTTTTTTTGTATAGCGTTGAATTTCCGACAAGAATATGCTTTGATTGTTTTCTTAGCTGTCTTTATCACAGTGGAAAAAAATTAAATGCCGAAAGTGTAAAATTCCCATGTCATTTAAATGGGAAATGTATTATGATTCAGGCACGGGTTTACATGAATATTAAGGGCTTATTTGGGTCTGATATTTTTTTTAGGTCATAACCTGAGAATTTGGGGGACGTTTCCAAAAAAAAACAACTTGGGAAATAACGGACACCCTAATATATATATTTTTTTTTTTTTTTCAATTCAATTCAATTTATTCGTAAACCATAATAACAAGATATTTGTATACATACAATTTATGACGGTTATCCTTTATAACTCCAAGGGTTCACCTAAGCACTCAAGGTGCTTGTTTTGTGCAGCTCCTTGGAATAATTTAGGATATATATTAGGTAGATAAAATGAATGGTATACATATTAATATATTATTTACAATGAAAATATGAATAATTGGAATTCCTGCTGAAATCGATACTAATTCTAGTTTATTCTCTCTCACCTTTCTTGGGAATGGTTGATGTGGTAAGGATCCATATCTTTATATAAAGATGTATATTACACGTTAAGGTTCGTTCATATATCCTCATACTTACATACACGTGTAGACACATATATACGCATACACATATACATACATATACACATATATTACTTACATACACGTGTAGACACATAATACGCATACACATATACTTCAGTAGTGTTAGATGGTTAAGATTGATGAATTGTTTTATTTCAGTTTTATATTTGTTAAAGGGCGGTTTTCTTTCAAACTGCGATCGAGTGTATTGTAAAATTTAGGACCGAAATAGAAAATTGTTCGTTGTGTATGAGTTTTTTTGAAAATGGGTATTATTACGTTCAGATTATCGGTAGATCTAGTATTCTTTATATTTTCGCTATGGTAAAGATATTTATTAGTATACATCCAAATAAGACAATGGTAGATATATATACATCTTATGTTATATAATTTAGTTTCTTTATACAGCTGTTCTGTTGAGTAAAGCTTTTTTTTCGAAGAATAATTTTATTATAGTATTTTGCATGGCTTGGAGACTGTGCAGGTTGCAGTCAAATATACCACCCCATACGGAGATACAGTACCTAATAACTGATTCTGCCAGGGATCTGTATACAGTCATCAGATTTTTTATGTTTAGGACTTCTCTCAAATTGTACATTTTGTAAGTAAGCTGGCGGAGTCGCTTTGTAACATATAGGGCATGTTCGTCCCATCTCATATGCTGATCGAGAACTACACCAAGATATTTTATCTTCGATTCTTTTTTTATCGAAGGGCAATCACATTGTTCCTTCTGTGGACATTCAGAGGTATGTATTTTTAGGATGTTTTCGATTATATAGATAGATAGATAAGTTTACTGTAGTAAAAAAAATATTCACAAGGGCTCGGCTAATAGGCGAGCATGATTCTACATGGATTATAATGCTGTTCTTCTTTTCGAAGGTATAAATGCTTCCGAGTGAAATTTTCATTCCAGTATTCGCGATTCTTCCGCCAAATCCAGTCTGGTTCTGCTCTTTGATATTCCGAAGGAAGGCACTGGTCCTATAAATTCCTTCATAGTGCCTTCTTCTGCCAGGAGGTCGACGTTTTCATTTCCTTCGAAGCCTGTATGTCCAGGGACCCATAGCAGAGTTATTCTGTTGTACCTGCCTACGCTTTGGAGGGCTTTCACGCAGTTCCATACTGATCTGGATTCTGTTCGAGAGCTTTTAGTGCTGCTTGGCTATCAGACATGATTTTGATCGATTTATTTTTGACGTTTCTGTTCGGAATTATTTGCAGGCAGTGTCTGATTGCATGGACTTCTGCCTGGAATATTCTGGCGTACTGTCCCAGGTTTACACTGAGGTAAAATTCTGGTTGTAATCCATGTACTCCGGTCCCAACTCCGTCTTCCGTTTTGGAGCCGTCTGTGTACCATTGTAGACTGGCCCTTGTGAGTAGTCATTGTGTCGTCTCCCATTCGTCTCTGCCCGGATATCTTGAAGTCAAAGTGGTATAGGGGGATCATTGTATCTGGTGGCAATGAGAGAATCGGATGGGATTTAATCTCGTTCTCGATCTTGCGACTACTTGTTTCCTTAATACTCGTTGACCTCTACAGGTTTCTTACATACTCACTCTCACCTACTTTGCTGAGAATATGTGCAAAGGAGGAATGTCGAGGAGGACTTCAATTGCTGTTGTCGGGGTTCTCGATATTGACCCTGTTATGATCAGACTCGCTTGCCTCTGGAGTTTGTTTAGCTTTTCTCGCGCACTCTTCTGAGCCCTTTTGCTCCACCAGATAACCGCTCCGTAGGTGATCACAAGTCTTACCACTGTGAGGTTAAGCCAGTACATTCATTTGGGTTGCATTCCCCATGTTTTCCCACAGATTCTTCTATAAGTCCATAGGGCTTGCCTTGCTCTGTCTGAAAGTTTTTTATCTAGAATCACTCCTAGGTATTTGTATTTCTATTGACACGAGAGAGGCAATCACTCTGGGGGGTAAGGGGTTGAAGTATGTGAAACCGTTTTTTCATCTTTGTTCTGATGCAAGTTCATGGAGTGGATATTCTTCAGTATTCGTGTGGTTTCTTGCAAATTGAAGAAAATTCTTGGCTCATTGAATATTATAGTTGATTATCTGATATACTCACCACTTTTTATTTCTTCAGGTCGTGGAAAAATGAAGAAACTCAGCCCCATTATCCTAGGATTGGGTGCACTGATGACCCTCGTTCTGCCCTTGATGATGGGTGGTCTCTCTTTGCTCTCAGCAAAGGCGCTGATTATTGGAAAAGTGGCTTTGGTACTCTCACTGATTTTGTTATTACAAGGTTTCTTCACAGGTTCCATGGGAGGAACGGTGAGTATCAAATTAGAGTATAGTAGAAATAATGATTGGAAATATGACTCGCTCGGTCCTTATTTTTTTTTAATTGTTATGAACAGGAAACTTAGATAATTCACTTAGCCATACTACCATTCCCTTGAGTATCAATCAATCAAATTGTTGCAGATGACATTAACGCCGGAAAAACATTATGAAAGTCACTTTTAAGATTTAAAGTACATTTTTTTAATATTTTAATATTTTATTTTTATTTTTTGTGAAAAATTTATTGAATAATAATTGATTCAAACAGAAAAAAATTACCTTCTTTGTATAAAACGATTATACGAAATAATTAAAAATATAATAAAATGGATTATATAAGAATTGGAATAGAAATCTCTCACGGACTGTCTTCACCCATGTGTAGAGAACCGAGCTTTCATCTTGGTTAACAATAAGCTTTTATTTTGGTTAATAAAAAAAAATTCAATGTGTACCCTGAAAATTCTCAGAAAACTACTCCGATTAAAATAGAACCAACATTACGAATTTGTTTTACCATATTCCTCGAATAAATCCAGACAAGGCAATGAGTCTCGAAATTTTCTAACGGCCCGATTATTCGAAGAAAGATATCCAAACATCCCATTGAATTCGTTTGAAGAAGTACCCTGAATATACCGGGTGTTAGTGAATAAGTGCGACAAACCTCAGGGGTGATTCTGCATGAAAAAATAATGACAGTTTGCAATATAACTTTTGTCCGCAAATGCTTCGCAAAAAATAGTACGTTACTGAGATATTTCTGATAAAAAATTATTTTTGAATTTCTCGTTAAATTTTGTTGGAATTGATTCCATCTCGAATTATTTTGAGTTTCAAGTACTATTTTAACATCAAAATTGTTACCGATTTATATAGAAAATATGACTATTTATTTATTGCTCTGAAACCGGTCGAAATATGCATATGAAATTCAGTGAGTTTCAAGAGGTAATTATTGCGCATTTTTTGACATGCAATAGAGAATTTTATGTTCATCATTGGAGCGCATACGGGTAATGATCTCAAGAGAAAAATGGTACGCCACTGAGATATTTCTAATTAAAAATCATTTTTGAATTCCTTGTTCAATTTTGTTCAAGTAATTTTGAGTTTCAAGTACTAGTTTAACATCAAAATTGATACCGATTTATATAGAAAATATGGAAAGCAATTAGAACACTTCATCCATTTTTTATCGAAATTTCGTGACAATAGTAGTCATATGCTCAAAATTTGCAATTACTGGTGCCCTGGAAAGGACCAGTCGGAACTGCATTTGGCTTATAAGATAAGTTTTTGCAGCAAAAATAATTCTACTCGGATATATCGCGCAAAAAATATTAAATGATCAAATTATTAAAATCTCTGAAATCGACAATTATGCACTACTCAAAATGATCTCTTCCATAATTCAATTGAGTTAAATTCCTGTATCGGAAGCCTCATTCAGGATTTATGAAAAATGTAATAAGTGTTTGTTTATAACTGAGCTTTGAAATGTAAATGAGATGGCACCTGCGGGCATCAATTCATTAAATCCACATTCCAGGTCGTTATAGTCGTGTCAGTGTACCACATTCATTCTGGATATGGAATAGATATGAAATATAGCGGATAATTTCATAATTAATGATAATTCGATAATATCGATTAGAACTCCCAAGAGAACCATACAAACTGAATGGGGAAATAATTCATGGTTATGATGAAAAGTTCCGCTTGAAATTCAACATACATTTAGATATGTGATCCAATGTCATCTTGTATAAGGATGAAATACACTGTAATATCCAGAACACCGGATTTTATTCTATGATAAATTAAACACATAGTTTTCAGGAGGACATAGTGTGCATAGTCTTGTTATGCTAATTAATTTTTAACCGAAGAAATAAAAAAGGAGGAGGTCCTCTAGTCGACGCGTATATTTTTTTATGTATGACCACGCATAACTTTTCCAGAAGAGTCCGATTACGATGATTCTTTTTTCAATGGATAGGGTGTACTTCGAAATTAGTCCCATTTGAAATTGAAGGAAAAATATCACCCCTTAGGGTAGCAAAATGGAGGATATTGATCGTTCACCCTCTGAATTTTGGCCCGTTAACCGATTCAATCAGGCATAACTTTGGAATGGGTTATCCGATTTAAATAATCCTTTTTTTATTGTATGGGGTTCACTTCGAAGTTGGTCATTTCTGGATTCGAAGTAGAATTATCAACCCCTGAGGGTAAAAAATGGGGGATGATTGCTTTCCACGTGTGAACCGATTCTCTTGAAATTTTTCACACATATGTAGTTCTGATAACACTACAACATAACGGATACCTCAATTGTTAATTGAGTAAGTAGTAATTCGTGGATTTTTGCCACAAAAAATTAAGAAATCAAATTTTTTTAACAAAACATAAAACCGACGAAAAAGAAACTGAAAAGCAAAAAATAATCCTTTTTTTTTATTGGTGCCCCTTTTTACCCATTTAAAGCACGCCTCAGCGTGTTTAAATCGAACTTTAAAAAACGCGCGTTTTTTAAAGGTAACCATGACAACATCAACAAATCGAGAAACGTGAAGTCTAAATGAGAAATTTTTGATTATTGATCTGACAGGACAGTCAAATAAAATATTACTCACAATTCGTTCATTTATATGTGCTCCTCCATCCATTTGATGAACTTTTCATATTTTTTTATATATATCACTGGATTTTCGCGGTATCAACCGCGATTCTGCCTCACTATTCAAAAAATCGATATTAGAATAATTCATTTTTGAGCTCTGGTGACAACAAATATTGATCTTTGGTAACAAATTGCAAATGAATGTTTTTCTCATTTCCATGACAACGAAAGATATACTGATGTCACATCACGAATTCAACCTTCTTGCATTATTAGTTCTTATTTCTATTTTTTGTAGTAATAATACCAGTATATATGATTTCAAAGTGCACCAATAAAAAAAAATAGCGTAAAGTATTCGTGGATAACTGGTCTTAAAAACACTTGCTCTATTTCGCGCGTGTTTTAAAGCCCTTTTTATCCACTTATACTTTAATATACTATTTTGTCTAAATAACTAAGCTCGTAAACTAATGTAAGTAACTGATTTTGAGTTGGCGCCAATCAAACAATCAACGAAGATCATTAAATTTCTTTACAAAAAAATTATTAAAACGCCACTGCGCATGCCGCTGCCTTCATTTTATGCTTTACCTAATTCGATTGCTAGTTTGTTTGGCGCCGACGTTAGTTCAGTAGCTTGGGTATTAAGACTTAGAAGGATTATTTTTTGCTTTTCAGTTTCTTTTTCGTCGGATTCATTTTTTGTTAAAAAGTTTTTATTTCCTATTTTTTTTTCTTTTACATTAAGGGACCAATATTTGAGTCGTAAACAGTTCTGTTCTGACTTTCATGTTTGCAGGGTCATGTATTTCATGGAATTTCTTAATATCTTTGGATTTATCAAACATTAACAAGATTAATGGCAGCCTGATGTATTTATATTGGGTGTTTTCATGGATTCTAATGAATTGATGTTAGTGTCAATTTGAGAAGATGAACCCTTTTCGAAAAATATATCTAATATTATTGTTATATTGAATATTCAGAGTGGCCCATTTGAAAGCGGGCCACCTCTCTAAAACTGTTATTTATTATCCGATTCAGAAGTTTTTTTTCCTTCAGTAGATGGAGCATCAATAGTTCTGGTAGAATGCCATAAATTCGAAAAAAAAATAAAAATTTCACGGCCTACTTCGAATTTTTTTCAAGGTCAAAAATCCAAAAACATACTAGCGATTTTTTTTAATAGAATTTGACGACGCCTCTGGATTAATGATGATTTCAAATAGGTGTGACCAAAATTTCACGATAAACTTATTTGTTTCAAGAAATATGGCGTAAGTAAAATTCATATCACTTTATCAAAATATTTCGAATAGTCGTCATATAAATCACAATCTTTCACGATAAACTTATTTGTTTTAACAGAAATATGGCATAAGTAAAATTCATACCACTTTATCAAAATATTTCGAATAGTCGTCATATAAATCACAATCTTGTTGCAAATATCGTTTGAAATGCTCTTTCAGGTCGTTAGCAATTGAGTTTGTAAACAGCAGTTTTTCAAAATAGCATCAAATTATGTTTCTTCCAAACGTGTGTTCTGCAGTGTTCTGATGGACATAACTATCTCCTATACTATGGAGTTACGTTTGAAAAAAACATAATTTGACGCCATTTTGAATAATTTCTGTTCACAAACTCGACTGCTAACGACCTGAAAGAGCATTTTAAACGATATTTTTAACAAGATTGTGATTTATATGACGACTATTCGAAATATATTGGTAAAGTGATATGAATTTTACTTATGACACATTTCTGTTGAAAAAATAATTTTATCGTGAAATTTTGGTCTCACCCATTTGAAAGCATCATTATTCATTTCAAATTTATGGCATTCAACTAGAACTATTGATGCTCTATCTACTGGAAAAAAAACTTCTAAATCGGATAATAAATAACAGTTTTAGAGAGGTGGCCCGCTTTCAAATGGGTCACTCTGTAGAATGATTGTATGAATAATTTCCCATTATTTGTGGTGAAGTGGAACATGTACAAAAAACGGATTTTCAATAACCCAAAAAGTTAAATGAAAATATAATATCTAACAAGCTGATTCATTAGGTTCACTGAATTATATTTTTTCTGTGTGACAATAAATTATTGTTTCTTAAACGTGGTGGAATATACAACAATTAATCATTCCTCTTAACATATTCTTATATTGTTATGGCTTGTCCATGGAAGGAACGGATGATTAATATTTTTTCAAGCGCATTTGGGTGAAAAGCCAGGAAAACTCTTGGGGAGGACTGGCACTAGTAGTTTGTTTCTCTACAATTGACCCAAGAAACATCCTACATTATTGTTCTCAGTTATCGAATTATAGCAGTTAGGCTGATTCCAAATCCCTGGAATCTCCAGCATTCTGAAATCGCCTAGTAGCTTTATTTCTGTTGAATTCATACGAAAATTATCTATGTTCAACATTATCATGTAAATAAGAAGTGTCAGACACTCTTTTCCAGAAAATTGTGGGCCTAACATTGGCGACAATAGCTTTAGATAATGCAAACTGGATGTATCGTATTTGTAGATGACTACTATAGATATTTTTTTTCAGAACATTCTGCCATACTTCGGTAATGGTCTTACAAAATCTACCCCCTATGGCGTGAATTACCCGAATAATTTTCCGTATGGACCTGGCACCAACACTTTGGGGGGATGGAATATGCAGGACAACTATCCCTACGCTCGTTCATTTTCCCATAAGCAGACAGCTGGAAAATCTTAAGCGTACCGTTTGAGCTACAAAAATTATTCATATATCAATGTATAATCATATAAATTTCACGAATTCATTAAATTATTTCCATACCACAGTTTCTAATTTTTCATATCACAACAATATTATCCTAGGCGATCGAGAGTAACTAAAGTTCATCTTTCTGTCGCAAATCAATCCACAGTGTTATGAAGTTCTGAAAGTAAATAGTTGAAATATCAATCTCAAAATTGTTCTCGAAACTATAATAGGTATACAAAAATCTTCGATGCTTCCTTAGGGTATATGACACAGCTTACATGTGACCAATGAGTCATTGTTTTTTTCAGAAACCAGATAGATACGTGATGTTGATCTATATCATATCAGTGGATACAAGATCATCACTGTTCTCCATATACTCTTCTCATATTCTTGTTGAAATCCAGAACTGTAATGCGCATCTCTACGCTGATGACACTCAGCTATACTTCAGTTTTAAGCCTCAAGAATACGGAAACGCTTGTGCAGTTGTGAACAAGGACTTGCAAACCTATATCAATTATGCCCCTGATCACTGCCTGCCTATCAATCCAACAATATCTGAAGTCATGCTGTTTGGAGGTGAATATCATGGACCTGTTGATATTATCATGAATATATAGTCTCATCGTCCTCAAAAGGGGGTTGATATCTCAGGATAACTTTTATGATAACCAGATTATGTACTCAGAATCCAAAAACTAATATAAAATATTAATTGAATCAATATTTACAACAAAAACTATTCTTACATTCCACAACTTCGCTGGCTTCCAGCTGTTACTTCCAGGGGCACCTCCCTTGACCAATAACTTGTGACACACACCAAGGCCTGACAAATACTGCTTCATCTTTCTTTCTCTCCGTACCTCAAAACCTAACTATTTTTTTACATCAATCAACTGGATAAAGGTTAGCAATTTGTGCTTTGTTATATTCTATTCAGGATTTCTAGGTCGCTTAATATGTGAAACAAATGTTTATGTATTGTCGGTCTGGTTTTGTTGCAATATTAATATAAATAATGAGGGAATAGCGTTAGTGAATGTAACAAAAAATCTGGGTGTAGTACTGGATTCTGACTTGAGGTCTGAAAAGCATATAAAAACATTGATACAGCGTGCTTACGTTAACATCAAGTTGATTTATGGTAACAGGCATCTATTTCCCACCAACATAATAAAGCTACTTTGTGAAACATTAATTTTATCCTTATTTGATTATGCGGATGCTCTGTATGGACCTAGCTCAACTGTACAATACAAAATTCAAAAACTTCAGAATTCATGTCTACGCATAATTTTTGGAATACGAAGGCGACAAAGATTTTAATCTGGGAGAAAGTAGATGGCTGTAGAACAGGACCAAACTACACCTTGCTAGTCTATGTCATAGTGTAATTATGAATGAAAAGCATTAATATCTGCATCGTAAAATTACTTATCGCACTGATATACACAACATAAATATAAGCAATAGGGGTTCACTGAGGGTTCCTTCTTTGGTGACAGAAATATCAATTCTATCAGTGCTTGAAAACTTTAGTGTTCGAAAATTTAAAGAAAACTTTGAGATACATATTTTTCCTGGTCAGCATCAACACCAGAATTTCACCACATGAAATAACTCAAATTCCCATGAAGTATAATGAGTTTGAGGAATTATAATAACTAGATAAGACCTCCTAGTTGTAGAATTAATACATATACTAGCTGAGGCAAAAGGCATTCTGGTTCAGAATGTGGAAGGCAGCGTTTCCCGTCTGTTCTTTCACCAATGTCATATATTAGGGAAGTATATTAAAGATAACAAGAGGAGAGAAAAAACATTAAAGATTAGAGAAACAGAAAAAGAGAGATAGAGGAGTGAAATGGTTTAGATTGGGACAGATTATTGAGCTGGTAATATTTTCAGGAACTCTCCTTTGTTGAACTGAAAGATACAATTAGAAGATTTTTCAACAATTTTTTTGTATTATCATATAACATTGTTTATGATGGGGTTCAATAAAGAATGAGAAAAGGCTAGTTTGTTTGGTTTTTCGATTCGTTTTTTTTTATAAATTTTGAAAGAGTTAATGGAGGAAGTCAAAAGGAAACAATCTAGAGTGTTCAATTTGTTGATAGCAGTGGCGCTGTTGTAGCTTGAGGATCGTTGAAATATTTCTTTCTTTAGCTCAGGAACTGTTAGTATCTCAAGACGACGAATATTCGAATTGTTGATTGCAGTTCTGTGGAAGAACTTATAGTAAAGGTACGGAAGGAATTCGAATTTCCAGACTTTGTAAAATAGACATGTCAGGTGAAAGTGACGTCTATCATACATGATTAGCCAACCTAGTTCTTCGAATTTCAGCGAGAAAATTGTTTTATCATGACATATATATTCTTGTGAACTCTTTCAACTTCAGACATGTACCACAAACTACATCACAGTGATTATAATTTGTCTGTACCAATGCATCACAAAGCATTTTTTTGTATCATGGTTGAAGTAGAATATTTGCAAGTATACCACTTTGAGTGAACCATATGCTATCCTAAGATTCTGCGTGATAGGTACCGTAAAATGTTTCTTTGTATCCATTATCAAACCTAAATTTGAGAGGAATGGTCGAGTTGCCGATTTTAAGTCCAGAATTGGTATAATATCATTTCTAATACTAGCTGGACAGAAAAGCAATGAACCAGATTTATTGGTATTGATTTCAAGTGAATGTTCCGTTGATATTGTGAGTAATGCATCTGGGTCAGAGTTTTTAAATTATTTTTCGTGGTGATATTTGAATTCTGAAAGGCAAAATAAACTTGAGTGTCGTCGGCAAAGAAGTTTTAAGTAACATGTTTCAATACAGTAGTGAAGTTTGATGTATAAATGGTTCATATAAGTGGGCCAAGTATGCTACCTTGTGGAACACCAGGCGCGAATGGCGCAATTTTGTCATCCATTTGAATGCCCTGAAATATATCACTGAGGTATCATAATAACATATTTCAGACTTACTTGCTGCATCCATAAAGGTGGGGCATAGATAATAAAGTTTTGTGGTCGATCATGTCAAATGCTCTAGAATGATCTAGTAGTACAAAAATACAACTATCCTGCTAGCCTGAGCTCTGAGAATGTCATCTACAATATCAGAAAGAGCTCTTGCACAACTATGACTACTTCTTAATCCAGATTGTTTTAACGACAATATCTCATTTTTTCTGGGTTTTTCACTTTTGGTGGAGGAATGACTTTTCTCTTCAGAGTGTCAGGAAAAATATGTTTTCCGAACTCATGTTCATTGTATGTTTGATTAATGAAATAAAAAATGTACAGTATGTACATTTGAATGGAAGTACCATTTTGTGATTTACATATTGATAAATAAAATATAATAACCTATAATAGAGTTCGATATACACTGATCGCCAAATGATTTTCACTTCTGTCACGTGAACTGCTTTGCATTCGCTCTTTTTTTTAATTAAATTGTTATTGTTCTTTCTTTAACAAAAATATTTTTTGTCAGATCTGTAGATATATCTGGAACATTTACTTTGAGACGTATGGGGATGTTTGATGGGTTAAGTGGAAAAATAATTCGTTCTGCGAACACGTATCAAAATTAATTGAACTTTGCCCTCTACAAAATTGTTATTTTCTTGTTATTATGTTGATTATCATTGATAAAAAAATATATTAATAGTAATAATATATTCTTTCAACTTCAATCTGGCGTGATAAGTCTGAATCTAATTTGCTTCTAGTCTCTGATAGGTAACTACTTTTCACATCACTCATAAAAGTATGGAAAATTACGTGTATATTTTTCTATGAATTGAAGTGTTGAATAAACTTAATATTGGAAATACGACGGTAAACTCGTTTTCAATTTATGTTGTTTGCTACCTTCATTTTCGTTTACAGAAGAAACCCCACTTCATTCAAAATATTTGTTTCAATAATCTGAAATAAAAATGTGCGGCAAATTGAAATGATTTACTGGGGAATATATATTAAACATGTTTGCATTCCTTTCACTTCAACCGGAACCCAGACATCACTTCTTGACCAAAATTGATCTCTAAATAAAAACTTTTTTTAGATCCATTTACAAATGTGGGATTCATTGTATTCCCAAACTTCAAATACTATTTACCTGATATGTTTCTATTTGTTCAAATTTTTTTTACGACTTGTTGGAATATTCCACAATTTTACTGACCCATAACATTCGAACTAGCTTTTATCATTACTGAAGAACAACTATTTCATTGCCACCTATCGAATCACGCTAAGTACTATAAATGACATTGCGAAATGCAGTTGCTTTACTTAGTTCAGTTGAGAACCCGATCTACATTTCTTTCAATTGAATTCTTCATAGTGCTCTGGTTTCTGACGGTTCGAATGCTTGTATTCGCCAATAGATGTAATTGGCGATGCAAATATTTTTAGAAATTGTAGCAGTGGCAAATAAGCATATCATTTTACTATTATTTTACCTATTTGTTAATGCCATGAAAATAGAAAATCACATTCAAAACTGATACTATTTGGAAAACATGAAAACTGCCTAAATTTTTTTTTATGTTTTAACATTCGTACACACAAAAAAATCGAAATAACTGCAAATATTTACATGTTACATAATTTCAGACTGCCCAATAACATATGAACGGCTTCAAAATATTTAAAATAAAGAAGTACGAAACCAAAAAAATAACAATTGATAGAACGGTAAAGAAAAGAACAAAATAATTTGATCAAACTAATTTTTTTGCCTTTTTATTGCCAAAATCTTTAATTAATTCGGGGAGAGGAAGGGAATCCATTAAGTCATTTCCTATGGATATAATTGATAAATTGCTGAGTCTCACTCTCTCTACTAGTCTGTGGAGTGCTGTTTTCGTGGAACAGCCGGTCCTGTATGCATATCTTTTTCTACCAGTGCACCGTGCCTTATATGCCTATCAACAAGCTTGTCCAGAGTCTGCAGTAGTTTCGCTTCCTTCTGCAGTAGTACTGGGTAAATCCTGTCCGGTCCCGGTGATTTGAATGGATCAAATGAGCTTACTACTGGTAGCGTTAAAAAATTCGACAATTCGACAATTTGCGACAATATTTGATTCTTTGCGCGATTCATCTTTCAAATGTAATGTTAAATTTTCGCACAATAATCTCAATTCTTCTTGAGTCAAGCTGAACATTCTATAAATAAATCCAAAAATGGTATTGAATTGCTCCATCTTTCATTAAAAAATTATAAGGTTCAATCTAGTGTGGAAAAGAACATGTTTTCGTTATAATAAATTTCGGGTCTGTTATTATTGGTTCGTCATTGCTTTCGTAATCAAATCGTTTTTCCTCGAACAGTTTGTGTAGGTGGAAAATCAGGTTACATTTCTTGAGCCTGTGAAAAAAGTTTTGTTTTTGTTTACGCAATCTAAACAAGCTTTCAAATTTTTACTTCGAGTTTGCATTAATTTATTGAGATAATTAATTTTAAATAACATGTACCAAATCACTATAGAGGATAAAAATTTGTAGTTCTGAAATTTTAATGCTAGCGATCGAGCTTGGTGTGCTTCCATTACTATGGAGAGAGCATCATTTAAACTTGACCAATCTGATATATCAAAGGTTATAGCGTATATTCTACTGAACCAGCGTGTATCAGAATGTTGCTTCAAAGTTAAATCTAAAATGCACGTTTTTGAAACTGACCATTTTTTGTTGACCCGGAAAAAAATACATATCTTCAACGATATCAGAGAATTCCGAAACCTCGAAATGAATTTAGCAGCATCAGGAACAAGAAAATTTAGTGCCCATTACAAGAAAAACAATGCTCGCGGGTTTATGTTTGAAGGGGCCCACAGACGTGCCAATTTATCGTACCCGATATCGGATAATATAAAAGACTCCTATATTAGAGGTTTTCAAGTAATGCTGAGAGTTATTTTAGAAAATAATATTTTTTGTGTTTTTTCCATGCAATGTCTCATAGAAACTTGAGTCATGGCATATTTTTCTGAATATTAGTTAAGACCACTTCTATAGACCTTTTCAGAAAAATATGTGTTCATCATCATCATCAACTCTTTTTTCAGATGGATTATTCTCGATTTTGAACACACGGAAATGGAACAGAGGGTCTGGAAAATTCGTCGAAAAAAAAAACTCTACCGAATTTCTATTGGTTAAGGTGCAAATTGCTGCAAACATTGAAAATACACTTGCGCGCAAAAATAAATTTTTTCTATTTTATAATTGCTACTTCAGAATCACTGGAGATTCAAAAAACGTTTTTATTATGATAAACATTTTCAGTTGTAATGTAAGGAAACTATACAAAAATATAGCCAGCGGGTATTTATGAATTACACGTTTTTCAAATACTTGAACTTTAAGTTTTTATTGTTCCTGAAATGAGTATCCCACAAGAATATTTTGAGGAAAACGTATGATGTCACTACAGAATTTCAAATAATCTATAGTTTATTGCGCCTCCTAAACCGTTTTTCGGGTAGTTTTCTGAGTGAACAAAAAGAGTCCACTAAAATATTGTCATGACGGCTTCGAGTGTTGCATGTCAAAATTCAATTTCCTTTCCTTTTTGAAGAAAGCTAAAAAAAATTGGTCCTTCAGAAACTACTATGCTTATTTTATATTGCGGTGCCTATGAGCTGCTCAGATTGATACGGTCATGGATATCGTTATCTGTGAGTGAAATTCAGTCTAAAATCCAAAAGATATAAGGATGAACTGAGCGCCAGGTTACTTCTGAGAAAAATGACCAAAAACAAAATAGATACTTGTTGAGGAATTTGATGTGCGCTTCTCAGCAGTAAAACAATAATACTATATGATACATATATTTAAAATTAAAGAATGAAAAATTGGTGTTACAATGGTGATTTACGTTGTGCAGTTGCTTGAATTAACAAAGAAAAATGTTTTTGTTTGCTCTTTGACTCCCGATGTACAATAATGTCTGCTGGTTGTTTGAAAATTGCTACTGATCAGGTCCGTTGGACTCAGGAATTCACTCCAGAATCAGGTTCATTGTGAGTTAGGTGCTTACTTCAGAGCTCTGTGTGACTCTGCGAGACGAGTGCTGGAGTTGTACACTTTGTGGTTCTGCAGCAATTCTGAATTATACTAGGTTTCTTGATCACGAATTCTCCTTTGCTATCAGACGAAGCTGTGGACAACAAACTCCAAGCAGTATCTTGTTACAGTTTGGTTCGTAGAACCGGGAGTTCCTTCATAGGGAGCAAATTGATAAGGGAAATTATTCTGAGGATTCAAGTCCCGAAATACAAATGTTATTATATTCCAACTGCACTCATGATTACGCTACATATAATATAACAAATGAATCCAGTTATTACACTTTAGGTAAGATTACAAATATATCCAATGATTACATCAGATGTCAAACAAGGAAGAAAATATGAATATATTCGATTCAGAACAATTGAAAAGAACTTGATAAGATTACTCTTCGATGTTCAATGTTTAATCAAATGTAGGAGGTGCAATTCATTTATCAAAGCAAAATAAATGAAGTTGAGAAAATTGTGGGCTCAATGAAATATAACTCAAAGTGAACTGAGATAATTTTGAATGATTTTAAGCTAAATTCTTACGCTCAAAAAGGTCTCAATAACCCAAAAGTGTTGATCTCTTGTATCAACAACAAATAACTTGTCTATTTCCTCAAATTGAGGAGAGAGAGAAAGAGAGAGAGAGAGAGAGAGAGAGAGAGAAAGAGACAGTAACGAGATATATGCTTCGAAGTGGCACGTTGAATACTGCGAATCAAGCAGGTTTGATTCGAGCTAAGAAAGGAAGTTTCGCAATGTTTGGTGATGAAAGTTTATACGTTGACTATACTTTGCCTCAAAGAAGATGTAAAATGTTCAGTGAAAGATCTAGCAACAGATCAAAGAATTATAAGTGAGTCTAGCTTCTATTGATTACAGTAAAAAAGAGGAATGAAAGCAAATACTCACTTGTGAATCCAATCTCTCCAAGCTTCTAGATAGATCTTTGTCGACACCATCGTTTTGGGTGGTGCCTGAGGTGGGAGATATCACCGATTTCTCGCTTCACTGGTCGTATTTCTGTATCCTTAAGGACCTCTAATTTTCCAAGAAGGGCTTCGAGAACTAGAAAAATTCGAAACACGAGCAGAAGCGGGTTCTCAGACACTTCCTCAATGAATTCACCTGAACTCGTGAATTACCAGTTTGATTGATTTGTTTGAAAATATGAACAGGATGTTCATAAAATCAGATGTGGATCATCTGCGACTGAGAGATGAACTTTAGTCACTATCTTCCATCGTCAAGATAGTGAAGTATTCATGTTTCCCTTCTCAACTACCAGTTAGACGAGAATGTCGTCAAATGAAAATAATGTCATTAGTTGTCGGGCTTATTAATAAAGCAGTGTTCAGCATTCAAGCAACAATCCTTAATTATTGAAATTAATGAAAATATTTCTAACTTGAAATATGAGACGCATATGTGGCCAATTTGTGTGCTCACATGAGTATTTTATAAAAAAAAGATTTGATTAATCAATGTGCAAAATATGCCAAAAGTATTGGTTGGATTGTGACTTTTTGTCTCCAAAATGCAAAAACTTCGAAAATTCCCAAAAATGAGAAATTCATAATCAACCGTTCGCTTTAGAGCTTACAGCCCAAGAGAGCATGTCTAGGCCAAAGAGAGTCAACGTTATCTCTCCTTTATTTTCTACTCCTATATCAGTCCTGAAATATTTCTTGCAGCGTGCGTCTGCCAGTTATCGGACTGCTATTCAGAAAATGGAAATGTCACCGATAGATGAAGCCAACATCTAAGGTTTCTGAAAGTTTTATAAATAATGATGGGATTTCATGTAGAAACTTTTAAAAAGTAACGTAATGATGAATTATGATGGGATTTCCTGTGGAAACTATTAAAGAGTAACGAAATGTTTTTTAATTCGTTACACAAGTACAAGTCCGCTAAACTGGCATTTGTCGAGGCATAGCCCGGATTGTAGTTGTTTTCTTTATGGATATTTGGCCAACATACACCTATTGTATAGGTATTTATAGTCAGCTGTCTTGAGGAATGAGAAGTTTTTCTTTTCAATGACATAATACCTGTCTACTGATTTGTTACGACTTCTGTCTTCTAAATATCTCAAAGTGAGTATCATTTCTTCACCGGTCACTGCTTTTATCCTATATGTGTCTGTTTCTAAATGTGTGATCTGATCATGCCGAGGAGCTCATTGAATATTTGTGGTGTCATTCCCACAAAAAAATCGAATTTCATCACATCCCAGAACAGCCAGTAGCTGCATTTGCGGAACATACAATCTCTAAGTACAATCGTCTTGCCCAAACTCTTCTTCCTCTTCTTTTGCACATTACAATCGCTGTTAGATCAATCCGAATTTTTCTACTTTTTTTCGACAGAGCTGGTGCCATTTTCGTCAGTTCGAGTATAACTAGTAACTGATAGCACTTAATCGGGAAATTTGAAATCGGAACGTGAGTACAGTCGAGCCAATCATGCCCAACGACAGCCTTTCGATATCGGGTCCAATAAATCGTAACGTCGTAGGGGCCTTAATATCACACCCATATCTGAGTCATCATCATAGCCTTGACCTTTACATTTATACTCAAATTCTATTCAACTAACAAATCTCATCACATAATTACATAAGCCGGCACCAGTAGAATCAATTATAGGACAAAATTCTTTCCTAAACTCTTTTAATGATACAAACCTGAGAATGATACTTGATTGTGCAGTATGACTTACATTTCTAATCCTTCGGCCAGCTCCATGGCGTCTACAAGAGGTTCGATAAATCCCTTATCATCTCTTTAGTCTAAAAAAAATATTTTTTATTTTGTTTAGACAGTCTTAACAAGTTTTCAGATTTATTCTTTGATTCTGCATTAATTTACTTAGAGAATTGATTTTAAATGAAATATTGTACCAGATTACTACAGAGCATGAAAAATTGGTAGTTTTGGATTTTTGTTGCGAGCGATCGAGTTAGGTGTGATGTACTAAAATCTTTTGAAGATACGAATGCATCCATTACTTTTGAAAGAGCATCATAAACTCCACCAATTTGATATCTCAAAGGTTTTATAGCGTCTATTATATTGGACCAGCGTGTATAAGATAGTGGTTTTAAAGATAAATCTGTAAGGCTCGTTTTCAAAATTGACCATCTTTTGGTTGACGCGGAAAAAAACACATATATCTCTTGAACAATTTCAAAGAATCCGAGCACCTCAAAAGAAATTTTAGCAGCATCGTTAATAACTAAATTCAATGAGTGCGCCGAACAAGGAACAAAAAATGCTCGATGGTTTTAAGATTCGTGTTTGTAATCCACTGTGTATTCCACGCATGTTTGCTCCATTATCATATCCTTGTCCTCGCAAATCATATATATTTAAATTTAATTCTACTAATCAATCTGTCACATCGTTATACAAGCCAGCACCAGTAGATTCAACTATAGGGCAAAATAAACTGAAATGTTCACGTATTTCCCAATTTTTTTCGTCAACTCGTTTGATAAAACAAACCTCAAAACTACACTCAATTGTTCCGTATGACTCACATCCGGTGTACAGTCGAGGATTAAAGAGTAATATTTATGTTTTCTTACTAGATCAAAAATATTAGTTCTTACTTTTGAGCCGATTAAATTTATCAATTCATTTTGAATTTTATCGCCTAAATAGTTTGTCATACCGCTACCGCTGCTTTGATTTTTATGTGTGCATCGAACATGTTGCTCCATTACATAATCAAATTTGGTGAACGTTTCTATTGATTTTAAGAAGTTTCCGTTATTAAAAATTAAATTTTTTACTATCCCACGAATACCTTCATTTTCTTTCTACATGCAATGAACGTACTTGACTTTTATTCATAGTAACTCCCTAAGTTAACATATTTGGTAAGTTTAACCAAGATCCGATATTTTTTTTATAGGAGTCACCCTCTACGTGTCTGTTTAGCACTAGGGACAAATGTTTCCACCCTTCCTTATTAGACAAGCTGGTCAAAGACTTACCAAAAAGTTTGCAACAGAAACAGTAAACCGCATCTCTTGTTGTTGAGTAAATCAGCCACTCCCCTTTAACTTTCTCTCCATTGGTGAGGTTACGATAAAAACATCTGGCAGCAAACTTTAGGCCTTGTGAGTTCACTGGATAGATCGAACTGGTAATTTGATGGGGACCTTTTTCCATTAAAAATCTTGCATCTGCGGATGTAATTATTTCGGGCCACTCTCCAGGGTCATCAGATATTACGGTGGAGTTATAAAATAGTAATGTTGCCGCTGCTGGAACGTTTTCAGTATGATGTTCCTGGGTACTATTTATAGTATTACAATCAGAAACAAATGAGGAACTTGGGGCTGAGGAACAACCATTTTCTGCCGTCCTTGTTGGCGGAACTGATGACCTGACAATCGTTTTCTTTTTTTGCCCGTTTTCATAAAATAGCAAATGTCATATTGTTAGCAATCTTATCAACGTTTTTGGAAGAAAAAAAAATTGAGCGTTAAATATCTCGAATACAGATGAGTTTTGATATAGGATATGTTACATGGTGATCTATTTGAGAAAAAAAAATGTTTTACATCCATCTTTACCAAAAATTGGATTACATTTTTTCAACACTCTGTACAACATTTGTTAATCAATTACCTAAAACTACTTTACAATTGGCAATTGTTAGTTGCAAGGTAAAATTATTAGCCATATTGTTAATTGCCTTTTATGGGAAAAAAATTTTAAATGTAAAATTTCTCAAAAACTACTGAGTTTTGATATAGAACATGTTTCAGATATTTTGATTAGAATTGAGCGTAGACTAGTAAAAATATACCGTATTCAGTTTTAGTTACACTAATTACCACTTTTTACACTGAAATATTCACCTCACTAACTTACTATCCAATCAACCAATCTGATTTGCAGAACAAACTAGAATGACCCATTTCACAAAATCCAGACATATTTATAATAATTTTTACTTTTTGCGGCTTCCGACAGACGACTTCTAAGCCTTCCTCGAATGAAAAAAGCAATAAAAACAATAAAATATTTCTCTATATTTATTGTCTTTGTTTTTGATACTTACCGTTACCGCTAAGCCACCTGTGGTACTCGGACTTTTTAAGCTAGCCGCTAGCCGCTATCGCTGATAGCAAAAGAGTACCGAAAAAAAATCACTCATTAAACATTAATTGGAGCCGACGCACGGCATTAGAAAGAAGAGGTCGTTAATACGGTTTATTTAGCCAATTGCCGCCCTTAGATTTTGCCGCCCGTGGTTTTTGCCTACATTCGCCACATAGTTGGCGCGCCCCTCCGTTTAGCACTAGTGACAAATGTTTTCAATCAGAACATCCTTCCCCGTTAGACAACATAGTTGAATACTTACCGAAAAGTTAACAACAGAAACAGAAGAGTGAATCAGCCAATCTCTTTCAATTTTGTTTCCAGTGACGAGGTTCCGTTAAAAATAACTAGCTGATAACTTTCAGTCAATTGTTTTTTTGGGTTATTTCCGTTTGTCATGGGTCTGTACAACTTTCCTGTAGACAATGTGACAAAGGGACAGACATGGCCAAACATACAGGGTGAGTCAACAGGATTCCCGTGGTTCATTGCTCCTTAATGTATCACTATTCCGATTTCTTATATTTTTTTTTGTCAAAGAGACCATTCAAGACCACTTTCCATGATAATTTTCATTCATACAGGGTGCATCATTGAGGCGTGGCTAACCAAAGTTGTTCTTTTTCTAATGAAACACCCGGTATATTTTCATATATTCCGATCGGCTGTTCCAGTGACTGCTCAACGATTTGTTCAATTTTGAATTCCGTTGCGGCGTTGACGAGTTATTCAAAATAAAACTATTTTGTAGACTTCTTTTCGAAAAATTGCCCATTTCACATTCGAAATATTTAGTAAAGATAATTGGGGAATAGTTGGTCGATAGGATGATGTTGATTGAGAATACCAAGAATTTGGAATAAATTGTACAGGATGTTCGATACTAAGCCATTTTCAAACATCGGTATTTTGATTTTTTCAAATGGAATACCCTGTATATTTTCATCTGAATCAACTCCTTCTTAATGACTCTACACTTTCCAACTCCAACGTCATGTACTTTAAACAACCCGTTTCCGAGATTTTCTAGTTTAAAGGAATTGTTCAATATGAAATCAACAATTGTATAGATTTTTTATCTACATGTTTGTTCATAGAACATACTGATACTGAATGATGTTTCAATTATTTTTTTCCATCTTCAGAATCATTCTCGGCAACTCATGAATAACTAGCATAGCAAAAGAAATTTTCAAATGTAACTATTTTTTTTAGTTTAGTTATCCATGACTACCGCTGAAAAAATGACTATCGGAATTTGTAACTGTCAAACTACAATCCAGTTGTGTTGAACAACTACGATGAATTGTGATTCCGGAATTTGAAAGAATATGGACACTCTTGAGTTAGTATTTTTGTACAGACAAACGTTCGAATTTTCTATACTTTATACACTTTGTGTTTATAATTGTTACACCTGAGAAAAAAAAACGAAAGTTACCTGTTTTGATATTTAAAAGGAAAAAGGGTTGGAAAATTAATTTTATTATGAATTTTTGATAAATATAATGAATTCCATATTATATAAATAAGCTCTCAAATTTATAGATTATATATATTGAAAGGGTATTGTCCTCCTTCGACCTGATCTGGGCGCGTTTTTGTCAAATACGGAGTTGCCTCAGGCGCTACCTTTGATTATAGTGGAAGGGCCACTTTGCTCCGGGCAGTCTCAGTGAAGAAAATAAACACTCTAAGGTCAGTATAGTATTGACTCACACAACGGGGCCAGAAGGGCAGGCTTTAATCGCCCTTGACTGGGTTTAGAACCTGGCTGCTGAGTGCACAATAATCTGTTCTACTCAAAGTTCTAGATTGAAGATATAAAAAGGTCAATTCCAAGTCAATCATAATCAACTTTATTCAACTTCTAATCCTCTACAAATATACAGGGCGACTGTCGGTGTAAAATGGTGTATGCTTTGGGGGAAAGCGATGGCAATTGCTTACTGGCCTCTAGATTATACAAACAAAAGTTTCCTGAGAGTAGACATCCCGACCAGCGAGTATTCCGAGACCTTAAAACAAGATTTGAGGAAACCAGAAAGGTATTTTACATAAAGTTTGAACGTGCTTGTCCTGTAACAAATGATGAAAATACATGTGAGTACACGTATTTTGAGTAGGGAGTTGGGAATATCTCAAAGTAGTGTTTCTCGGATGGTGAGAAAATTCAATTACCATCCATATCGTATTCAGTTGATGCAGGAGCTGACTAAAAGATATTTCCCAAAGCGAATGCGGTTTTGCCAATGGAGTGTAGATAAAATCAACCAAGAACCTGATTTTTTTGAGTATGTTCTATTTTCGGACGAAGCCACGTTTCACAACAATGGCTATGTGAATCGGCATAATATGCACCATTATGCAACTGCAAATCCTCATTTTGTTAGATATGTCAATCACCAACAACGTTGGTCACTGAATGTTTGGGGAGGTATCATTGGACGGCGTGTAATTGGGCCCTTTTTTTTCTACTGGCATCTCAATGGAAGAAAATATCTAGGATTTTTGCGAAGTAACTTATCAAATTTATAAGATGATATTCCATCGGCAATAAGGCAGAGAATGTGGCTACAACAAGATGGCGTGCCTGCACATTACCACACTGATGTGCGGGAATACATTGATAATGAATTCCGTGAAATGTGGATAGGTAGAGGAGGGCCAGTTTAGTGGCCTCCAAGGTCACCGGACCTTACAAAAATTGATTTTTTTCTATGATGATACATTGAATGGGTTGTCTATCAAACTCCGCCTACAACTCCTGAGAATATGTAAGCTTGAATTCGTACTGCTTTCAGGGAAATTTCAGAGGACATGCTGGCACATGTGGATACTAATTTCCGAAACAGATTGAGAGTGTGTATTGGTGAAAATGGCAGGCACATTGAACATTTGCTCCATTAATTATTGTTATTTTCTGTTAGATTCGAATAAATATGATTTTTATGCAAAGTTTAATTCCAAATATGATACCAAAGGCAAACATTGTCAATATTTTTGTGAAAAACCATCGTTTGGATGTAGAATATCTCGGAAAAGAGTTGTTTTATATACATGACATGGAGAATGAAAAGTGTAGAGTTATTGAAAAGGAGTTGATTTAAATGAAAATATACAGGGTGTACCATTTGGAAAAAATCAAAATACCGATATTTGAAAAGGGCTGAGTTTGTGTTGTTGTATCGAACATCCTGTACAATTCAATCCAAATTATTAGTATTGTCAATGAACATCATCATATCGACCAACTATTCCCCAATTATCTTTACTAAATATTCCGAAATGTGAAGAAGGTAATTTTTCGCAAAGAAGTCTACATGATAGATTACTTTCAAATAACTCGTAACGCCGCAACGGAATTCAGAATTGAAAAAATCGTTGAGCAGCCGATCGGAATATATGAAAATATTCCGGATGTTTCATTCAAAAAAGGAACAAGTTTGGTTAGCCACGCATCAATGATGCACCCTGTATGGATGAAAATTATTTTAGAAGGTGGTCTTGGATGGTCCCTTTGACAAAAAAATATGAGAAATAAAAATGGTGATACATTGAGGAGCAATGAACCAAGGGAATCCTGTTGACTCACCCTGTATATTGTTAGAATGCGAGGCACTAGACCGCAAAATACAAACAATATTCGGACAGCCAAGGCTAACCCCCGAAAAATATAGTAGCCAAGAGGTGCAGACGAGACCAGCATCCGAGGAAAAAAAATGAGTTTATAAAATGAATTGCTTGATTATTAAAATATTTTTCTTCGCCCCACTGTGATTTCCATTTAGCATAATTGCTGAAAGAGTTAAGCCCATCTTTGAACACATCTATAAGAGAAGTACCTTTGTCCCAAATTGAATTCCAGTTGGGTGAGCACTATAGCTTGAATCTTGAATAAGGAAATACTCTCAATAATAATAATAATATATGTTTATTCTGTAAAATATCATTGTACAAGGCGATATAATAGTTAAATAAGACATTACAAACAAACATGGAGAATCCCACTAAAACCGAAGTTGTGCGTGGGTACTCTTTTGTTGCTGCAAATGCAACGTGTTTAGACAAATTCTAAAATGCAACATGTGTATATTATCTGGCCCTTATTCAACTATACGTGAGCATGTTAATAGGTTATAGAATTGTTGTGAGTGACGAGGATATAAAACTTAACTAATCTAATCTAATCCTAAATCTAAAAAGTAAAGTAGAGTATAAAAATAAGTATGAAGTAAGAACTCACTGTAAAAAATTTCAGTAAAACAATAGAAATAAAATAAAATGATAAAAAATAAAAAATAAAAACAATATAGTATTATGCTTCGGCTATGAGTAATTATTCGTAATTATATTATGTACAATATCCCTATTCAGGTCAAGCATATACCTTTTGAAATTTTTTTTCACAAGATTTATATTGTTTATTGTGCGTATATATGTCTTGTACATTTCAGGTAAGTAGTTGAATACTTTACTGCTGAGATAATTATATGTATGTTGTCCAATGTTTTTTTTTGTTATGCTGACTTGTACGTTTCCCTTAGATTTATTCCTGGTGTTATAAGCATGTTCAAGATTTTGAAGGATATTTTTATTTTTGTAGATGAATAATATAATGTTGTACATGTATAGTTGTCGTATATCTAGTACTAGCGCATCTCTGAAAATACAGTTCGATGTTGAAAAGGGAAACATTCTCAATTGAATATTGATAGAAGATTTTTCTGTGAATTGAAAAATCCACGATTAAAATGAAATTATTTTTCGTGAATGTCTAACAGAAAACAACTACTTCCCCGGCTAAAGCCACGCTGGACATTGAACTACATCTGATAGATATTCTGAAAAGGCCCTAACTCAAAAGAAAAAATCTAAATTTGAAAATTTGCATTTTCATTCAGATAGTTATTTGATTTTCTATTCCAGTCTTAATTAAGAACTCATAAAGATGAATGAGGCAAAGAAGAATGTTTTCCAAAAGAGAGTACTCACCAGAAATCATTCGTAACATTGACGCAGGAGAGACATCGCATTCACTAGGTCTTCAATACATTTTTGTCGACGAAAATCTATTTCACGCTTCCACGATCATCAGAAAGACTGGAAGAAATGGGAAACACATTTTCAAGGAGCAATCTCACTTTGCAAAGATGGAAAAAGTTAGAATCATTTCTTTTGGAGAGACACTTTGAAATTAGTGTTTTCTGACATTGAAACCTGTCATGGGGGATGATAGATTGATTTGTTGAAAATATAAACAGGATGTTCATAAAATCAGATGTGGAATCATCTGCGACTGAAAGATAAACTTTTGTCACTATCTTCCATCGTCAAGATAACCTCTTGTGGGGTATTCATGTTGAAAAGGGAAACATTCTCAATTGAATATTGATAGAAATATTTTTCTGTGAATTGAAAAATCCACGATTAAAATGAAATTATTTTTCGTAAATGTCTAACAGAAAACAACTACTTCTCCGGCTAAAGCCACGCTGGACATTGAACTACATCTGATAGATATTCTGAAAAGGCCCTAACTCAAAAGAAAAAATCTGAATTTGAAAATTTGCATTTTCATTCAGATAGTTATTTGATTTTCTATTCCAGTCTTAATTAAGAACTCATAAAGATGAATGAGGCAAAGAAGAATGTTTTCCAAAAGAGAGTACTCACCAGAAATCATTCGTAACATTGACGCAGGAGAGACATCGCATTCACTAGGTCTTCAATACATTTTTGTCGACGAAAATCTATTTCACGCTTCCACGATCATCAGGAAGACCGGAAGAAATGGGAAACACCTTTTCAAGAAGCAATCTCATTTTGCAAAGATGGAAAAAGTTAGAATCATTTCTTTTGGAGAGACACTTTGAAATTAGTGTTTTCTGACATTAAAAGCTGTCATGGGGGATGATAGATTGATTTGTTGAAAATATAAACAGGATGTTCATAAAATCAGATGTGGAATCATCTGCGAATGAAAGATAAACTTTTGTCACTATCTTCCATCGTCAAGATAACCTCATTTTAATCGTGGATTTTTCAATTCACAGAAAAATCTTTCTATCAATATTCAATTGAGAATGTTTCCCTTTTCAACATGAATACCCTACAAGAGGTTATCTTGACGATGGAAGATAGTGACAAAGTTTATCTTTCAGTCGCAGATGATTCCACATCTGATTTTATGAACATCCTGTTTTTATTTTCAACAAATCAACAGTTCGATGGATATTCATTTTTTTTGTAATACATTATTCTGAGTATTTTTTTCTGCAATACTTCCATTTTTTTTAGGTGGGTGTCAAGTAAGCCACCCCAACTGAGGATGGCATATTGCAGTCGAAATTGTACTAAAGCATGATATATCGTTCTGAGGTGAGTTGTGTCTAGAATAGACCTTAAATATTTGAATTTATATAACATATATCCGAGTGTTTTCGAAACGTGGCTAACATGTATATCCCATCTAAGATGGGGATCTATAGTGACACCTAGATATTTGATATGACTTGCTCTAGTAATTTTCATAATTTTTCCGTGATTGTTAATTAGCAATTCATCAAAATTTGGCAACCGGTTTTCCATAGCTTGCGAATGGCAAGAAGTGCGTTTTCTCGAAGTTGATTGTTAGCGATTTGTGATCAAACCAGTCTTTAAGGATGTTAATTTGATCCTCTTCTTTTGTTTTTGGGCTTTCCCAGTCTTCGGCTGTAAGGAGTATGGCCGTGTCATCAGCAAAGCTGATGATGGAACCATCGCAGGTCAGGGTGAGTAGACTGTTTATATATATATATGGAAAATAATAGAGGGCCAATAACTGTGCCTTGTGGTATACCATAACTGATTTCTGTTTCTGAGCTAAGAACATTATTGATTTTTACAGCCTGCTTTCTGCCATTCAATTGAAGCGTGAAATAGATTATCGTTGAATGTATTGAACACATAGTAAATGGAATGCCACTCTTGCATCAATGTTACAAGACTTTATAGAAATGTATAATAACACATTATTCAATTTTACTTGTTTTCCTCTGAGTCAGAATCTTTTTACAAAATTTATATGGTGTAGTTGTTTTTTGTTAGATATTACAAAAATAACTGAATAGTTATCTTAGATTTGTCAATTTCCAGAAAAAAGTTTTTTCCAAAATTCATATATTTCGGCCTGTCACTGTCGCACATTTATGAGCTGAAGAAAATCAAGACCAAGTTTTTATAATCTTTTTTTTTTTTTTCATTTGAGTAAGATTGCATAGAAATGTCAGGTAGGTTTAGGTTAATTTGGAACCTACAACTTTTGATCAGAGAGTTTAGAGTTTACACAAAAATGAAAATGCTGCTGGTGTTTTCCAATGAAATATATTATGATAATTCAAGAATCGAAAAATAACTGGTCGCTATCGGTTTTTTGTTATAACCTCGTTGTCCCGACAGCAAAATCATGGATTGAATGGGACGTCTGTCTTTGCATACGTAAACACGATATAACTCGTACGATGCTAATAATAATTCAAATCAAGGAATCCGCAACACCTCAAACTCATTGATTCCCAAAACACGATCCAGCACAGTATTTACCGTATCCGTGTTACATACTTTATCAAATTCAAACCCCACTCAGATTTCTTTCCCAAAAATATAAATACATCAACACATTTTGCGAAACGATTGTTAGTACCTAAAAAAATACAAAATGTTCAGAATAGCGACCAGCTCCTTATTATTTCTCATTGTTTGTGCGAAATGTGATTCAATCAACAACTGTGATTCTGTTGAATGTTTGGACAAAGAACTAATTCAGTATATTGACGGTTTGGATGAAGGTGGAGATATCGGGGACTTCATAGCAATAACAAAAATCAATAGCAGTGTTGAAAGGGTTCATCGGGAAGAGGATATCATTGGAAGATGTTCCAGATACTTAGCAGAACACGAACTCAAATTGAGGATACCCCTCTCGGAAGCTAGGAGTCTGGAAGCAGGTAAAGACCGCACAAAAATATCAGCTAATCACAAATTGGGAAAGACGAAAAAGTGACCCTAATATATAATTACAAGATTTTTTTCTTCAAACTGGATTTCAAGAATTTGAATTCTCATCTTCAGCAGTAGTACATTGAGAACACTGGAATGTTTTATAAAAGTTAAAGAGTGTTGTATACATATTCCAGAGTTCCAGATGTACTACTGCTGGAGATGGGAATTTACACTCATGAAATGCTTGAACAAAACTTGTTTTATTTGTGGGTAGTAACTCAAGTCCTTCCCCCCTACTTCTATTCGGAAACTTCAATCCCAGAATGTGAACTACTTTCATCAATTAGTTTTAAATTGCATCCGTATATGTTTTTTGGAATTATTTATTGAAATATTCATATTTTCACATGAATCATTTTCAACATATTTATGGGGTGATTTTGAGAAGAACCTTTCTTTGGAGCGTCTTTCATCTCTGTAACTACGTGAAGCAACATCCATAAACTTCAATACCTAGAGACATATTATTTATTTGAATTCCTCTTTATTCTATTCAGAAATTCAAGGAATAGTGTTTTCAATGGACAGTGAACAACTGTGTAGCCATGGATGTACACGATGATATATACGGCCAATCAGGAGGTGTACCGAGCTAATTATTTTTTTTACACCTAATGGAAATGTTGAAGTCATTATCTTTATTGCAATATTTATATCAGTTTTTTTTATTAGCAATGAAATATACTGAAAAATAATGAATAATAATGGAATTTATGAACAGTAATGGCAAAATGATGAATAGTAGTGAGGAGGATAATGTATAGCAGCGATAGATTGCAGATTGTAGAGAGGTCAATATAGTTCTTCGGCCTCTCCGTACCTCGACCTATAAGATCTTTTGTGCTTACCCTTCCATTTGAGGCCCAGAATTCTGAGTCTCCTTGCAAAGTTTGTCAGATTCCTGGGAGCTAAGTTCCAGATGTCCGAGGGCGTTAATGAAACCGCTCCGAGGTATTTGAGCCTTTTTCAAAACAGCGTTTGGCCGTCGCAAAGCAGGTGTCTTGCAGTAACGGCACAGATGTACCATTCTTTTGAGGTGATACCTCAGAGAACAATGCCCGGCAAGCAGTCCCGTTACCAGATTCAAGTCTTCTGTTTAACTTTCCTTGGCGATGGTCTCAGAAGCCCTTTCGCCCGTCTTTGTCCTGGAACTTTATTCCAGTGGTTTCCGATTTGGTCAGCTTTCCAGCGCCGGATCTTACTGTTTGCTCCTTTCTCAGCAAGGCTGTCCGCTTTCTCATTGCCTTTTATTCCCTTGTAACCTTGCACCAACATTAGAGTTGCCAGATTGTTTGTAGCTAGTTAGGGGGAGTCAGTCTAGACTCACGAGTGTGTGTCTTCAGAGCTCTCAGTATTGCTTAGCTGTCTGATAAGATATAGATCTTGGCTCCTTGGAGCTTCTTTCAAGTCATTCTCGGGCGCAAATTTCTTCAGCATGGGTTTCTGCATGAAAAATCTCCCTTTAGCCAGTATACCATACTGATGCATTCTTTTCTAGTTGATGCTCTTTCGTTGTGAATATATGGTGGTTGTTTTTACCCACCTTATAATTCACTTCAGAGTCGTGCCTAGCTGACATAATATCTGATGGCTTGTACCTAGAGGGAATTTTAGAGGAATATTCTCCAGAATCGTCAGATATCCATCCAGATTTCCAGCTTTCAAGTTTGATGCCTGGTGCAGACTGAAGGCACTCTCTGCTGCTTCCTTCAGTACATACAGATGTAGTGGCGAAAGGTTCAGCATTACCACTAATGCTGCAGTGAGGCACGTGAATATTCCCCTGTGATTCCCAGACAGGCTGACCGCTGCACTTTCTGCAGCTTGATTTGTGTCGTGTAATGTTGTACAAAAATGACCATGGGTTTGATAATTGATATGAACACTAGATCATTTTCTGCTTCAAACCCCAAGTCTTGCCAAAAACTCTGCAGCGCTCAGGTGGCCGTTGTGGCCTTGGGAAGCAGCCATATGAGATAATGAAATTGGGAGAGGAATCTTCGCAAAATTCCATCTGTACTTATAAGGATTTTCTACAATGGCCAAAACATATATGAGCCGTGGTACGGTCACATGTTAGGTACATCATCCGCCTTCCGCATGCGCCTTGAATATAAACTGGTCAAGGTCAACATCGAAAGAGCGGTAACCCACTGAAAAGTGCAGAAGAGTATTCAATCAATGCCCAGAAGTGATTTGGAACTCAAAAGAGTGTTAGTCGAGGCTTGTGAATCAGCAGAAGAAGCTGGAAAAGAAACATATTTTGAGAAAGGAAAGGTCCGCGATCGAAGGAAGAAGAGGATGTTTGACTATGAGTCAAGCGATGAGTTGGTAGCTGACCCCTTGGATAGTTCAAAAATTCCTTTTTATTTCATTTTTTTGGACACTACTATTAATGTTCTCAAGTAGAAATGTTCTCAGTCAAATGAAGTGTCTGCTATATTTGGATTTTGTACAACATACATAACCTGAAAACTTGACAGATATCCAAATGGTTTGCGAGAACTTGAATCAGCATAAAGAAGGTCAGGATCAATGTGATATTGGCGCTTGATGACTGTGTTCTGAGCACACCTGGATGATAACCTAACCCCTCATAATCTGCTAGTCCACATTTACCACCATACTCTGGAAAAGGGAATTCCAAACTTATGTATTGCTTTCAGAATTCTACTGATTTTATCATTGTCTGTAGCTAGTGCAGAGATAAGTTTTTCCCAAATTAATACTCATAAAAACTTACTTGCGTAGAACAATATGCCAGGAAATACTTTCAGGTCATGCTATGATTAATATTGAGGTCGGAGCCAGATTCGACTCGAGAGACCTAGTGAAAGAATATGCAAAAACGAAGGTTATTGCTAAATTACTGGTGAAAATAAGTTTTCAAGCGGTAATAAGTACCTGTTGATATATTATTTTTTCATGGTCTTGCATTGAAAATACTATTTACCTGTGTCTCTGTGTTTCTTATTGGAACTCCATTCCAAATATCACAGCATTAAAAAAAGTATTCATCCTGTTGAAACCTAATTGGCTTTTTGACTAATTTTCGAAACTCTAGCGAGGGACAGGAACCAATGTTTCATGTCGTGTTTAGCTCAGCGGGAATGAAGTTGGGAAAATAATTATAAGGGGAGACAGGATAAAAATAGCTCGCCCAGGGTGCCTAGATTGTTTTTGGATTGTGAATAATCTGCTATGGAATTCAATATTCAAAATGCTGAATTCATAAGATAATTATTTGAATTTCATATTTTCTCAGATTCATGGTCATAGTGATGGTGATTTTTCTTGTTGAAATAAACAACATTCCGTATATAAAAGGCAAGTCAACTATCGATTTCTATTTCTCTTTTTTCTTGCGATCCAGCAAAAATTATATAGAGCTTGGCAAACCGCGCATCATACTATATGTCATCGCTTGTTCGAACACTCTTCAGTTCACAACCAGGCCAGACAGAGTTATATGTTGAATTCAAATAAAGCTAATAAATAATATCTAGGTGTCGGCCTTTAATTCTTTGGCCTCAAATCGAAGGAATCATCATTATTATTCAGTTTCGCGTGAAATCTCTCTTTCGAATCGTTCAATTTTCTTTTCTTCATTGAGAACGAACTAATATTGAGCGATATGGTTTTGGTTAAGTTTTCGTCATGGATGACTAGAGAACTTCATTATTAGGAATATACAGGGTGACCCAGGGGTGCATGCAAGCTCAATAACTTTTTTTCTATCCAAGCTATCGGACTTGTTTTGTCAAACGATAGATCCGACAGTAAGGCACATTCTGAAATTATTTCTATTCATATACAGGATGTCCCAAAAGTATTTTTTTTTGTGAACCCCCCAGCTTCGTTTTATTTTTTGATTCGCCACTAAATTGTCGATATAACGCACCCGAGTTTCTTCTTTTTGGGCCCACTACCGAGTATTTTGCTTATTGAACATACTATTATTTGTATATCGTGATTCGTCGGGAAATAGAATGAAGTTGTAAAAATTTGGGTCAACTCGATGATTTTGAAGCAGTCAATCACAAAATACTACCCGTCTATCGCTATCGTCAGCATACAAATGTTGATGTAACTGATATTCAAATGCTTGATATCCGTGCTTTTTCAGTATTTTTTTGCTGATTCGTGACTTATCTGCATTTCTTGACTAATTTCTTTCGAAAAAACCGTTTTGTCAACTTCAACCATAGCAGGAACGTTAAACCCAGTTTCTTCATCTTTGATAAACCTCTGTTCCGTCTCTCGATTTCCTTCTTTCCTAAAACGATTCTCAACATACGGAAAAAACTGATGGGCTGGATGTTGGCGATTGGGATATCTCTGAGCATACAACTCAGCAGCATTCCTTGAATTTCCATGAAATTCTCCAAATATTAATAACATATCCACTTTTTCATTTTGAGTAAACATTATTTTGAGGAAAAATTGAACCGAAATTTACCGAAAATTAAGAAACTTTTACTGTCTGCTCATAAAGAATATGTCACTGTCATGACCTAAGTAAGTGTTTAGTTTTCCAAAGAAGACTTGATAAAAATAACTGCAAAATATTATTAATCCTAATGAATAAATTATTATCCAATATTTTCCTTAGTAATATTCAATTATTGTTATTATTTTTTATCCAATCGCGAATAAATTAGTATCGTTAGATTCGTAAAAAAATCTTTCGTCAAAAAATGGTCGCCGTTTAAAAAACAATAGTTGGACACGAAAATGTAATTTTACCAACTTGTCTTATTCCTATCTATCATACCAGTCACTGAAACTTTGCGATTATAATTTTCTGACATCACCTGGAGTCCTCAGATTAGTTTACGTCCTGTGCAATATTGAAAGTGACACTGAAAAAATGAAATAGGCGTGAAAACTTTTCAAAATGTCACATTCTGATCAAGAATGATCTCAGAAACTCAAAAATGTTACAATATACAGGGTGTTCCATTCAAAAAATCAAAACCAAAGCCATTTCCGGTGAAACCGGAAGTGACCGGAAAGTGAAAAATATTCAAAAACTCTCCTCTTCACATACCATTCACCCATACCAAATCTCATTTTGATACACTTAATATTCTAGAAGTTATGACTTGTCTAATAGATTCGTATATAGAAAGTATGTACCAATCCTACCTCCCACCAAACTGAAATCTGTCATTGCGGACTTAAGAAAAACTCCAAGTCATAAGGTATCTGGGCAAAAACACTGAAAAAAGTTTGTCAAGAAATCGCATCAACTGTCACTTTCATGATATATAAGCGGTTGATTCAGTTTACTTTCCAGTAATACCACTAGTGACTGAATTTTCGCGATAAATCTGTCGATTTATTTCTAAACGAAACTGAGTTGCTTGAGTTTCTCCAAGCAACTCAGTTGAGTTTAGAAATAAAAGACAGACTTATGAGATAAATTCAATCACGAGTGGTATTTTATTAGACTATTTCACGAACAAAGTGAAAGGTCAAAAAATTTAAATTCAGCAGAATGAGAGGAAGAAATTTAATAATAATAAATAATTCAAATTTAATCATAATCATGAAATATTTATTTTAACTATAAACAATTTATTTTGATTATTATTTGTTACCTATAACAATAAATAATTTTTTTATGAACACGAACATAATACATTTTTCCCGAATATGATTATTATAAATGGTGCAATTGTAAAAATTTTGAATAATATGACCGTTATTGGGTGAATACAATGTATTGTTGGTATTATTACTTGATGTACTTGGAGTACTCCTAAAAGTATTCACCATATTCTGATGATGTTCAGATGTGAATATGGTTTCATCGAGTTCGAACTTCCATGTCCAGTAATTTTCATAGCTTGTTGTTTACTAACGCCGGATGGTATTAACTGACTAACTGCAGTGGAACGATCAGAGTGTTATTTTTAGTTTTTAAGTGCCTAATCCTATCTTTTCTGCAGAGAGATTTTTGTCCATTTTGATATTGTATTAATACCAATAGGGCAATTCTTGTACCAATTATTATTATTATATTATATTTATTCCACTTGCCATTCACTGTCAGAAAAAGTCTGTCATTGGTTATTATTCCCCTTTTCGATATATGTTTCCGGTATAATCTCACAGGACACATTTCAGAATTTTTCAAATTTTGCGTAAGCAATTTAGTATCTGCATAGTTTTTATTACCACCATGGCGGGTTTTGGAAAATATCGGCTTCATGCAATTCTGTTTGTTAAACACCCTTTGTTGTCAGTCTCTTCCTTAAAAAAATGTAACATGGAAAAAGTTGCTTCGTTACCTCTCCAAGCTAGTTCTACTGCAGCTATGTGAAAAAACTTTTTTTGGAGTCCCTCTGGCGTATCTTCGTCCCATTGTAAGCACATATTTCGATATTCGTCCGAAGTCATAGCGACAGAACTCATTTTCTTTCTTTCGGGTACAGCTTGCAACAATTTTCTCTTACTATCTCGAGCCGCCCTCGCCTCCTTGAACATTATATCTCTGAAGGGATACTAATTATGCAGTACTGTTCCATATGGTTTCAATAACACTCTCCTTGCAATCACCACCATCAATATTCCGCATATTGAATGCTCAGTCTTTTAGAATGAATGCTAATCTTTCGTTGCTATTTTCTGCATCTGATTTGTAGTTGCGTTCCGCACAGAACGTCATAAATTGTCTCCATATATAAGATTTTGATTTTTTTGTGTTACCGGGTATATTTTCTTCAATTTTTTGGTTTATTACGTCGTTTGAAGTAGCACCAAAGCGACTCATTTTGACGTTTGCAGCTACAAGTATTTTTGGTCCAACTGTTGAATTTTGCATTGCGATCCGTATCCATGGTTACGTTGTTGAAAACACGATGCTGATAGACCAATCAGAATTGAAAGACAACTGGTGTTTTCGCAATAATACGAACTGTCTTTGGTTTTTGATTGGTCAGATTTTGTGAAAATTCCAAGGTGCGTGGAATAGTCAATACTATTAAAAATGTGTATTTAAAAATCACTTTAAAAATGGATCCAAATCAGATACTGTCAGCTAAAGACTTCAATTTCCAGTATGTGAAGAGCCTTAAAAAATATAATATGCAAAAATATGTAGTGCTCTCAGACAATCAGTTCGGTTTAAGGGAATATAGGTTGCCTGAGGATGAAAATTCGCAACTCAAACATATGAAGCACCGGATAAAAAAATACCTACACTTGCATCTTCAGCATTCGATACTACTTGACATGAGATATCATTGGAGACCCACAAATTTACGGTGACTGAGTGAAAGTAGATGAAAAAGTGGACTAATGTGATAAGATTGTATTTCAGACAGCATGAAATACAGAAACTAAATTACTCATTTTCGACACATCGAAAAAATCCTCCTTCAAAACAACAATCTAACCTCAATCTGACTCAGATGACATAACTCAGGATTTGTTCAAAGTTGGGCAGAAAATGGGTGATTTAGTGTTTGTAATTTATGCTGTTCAAAAGAAGGAGGCACTTAGAGTGATTTTTGTGCTAAAAAATTGTGTTAAAAAGCGCCTTATGAAGAAGGAAAAGATTTATATCTCGGAAACGGTATGGAACCGCCGCTTGCACCAGGCAATGCAAATACATTCGTCGAACATTTAGAGTGAGTAGGAAGGCATTCAAAACAAATATTCATGGAGAGAAAATTAGGTAAATGTATAGGCGTTGTGCTCATGCAGTTTCTGAGACACAACATCTTTTCCTACTTCATTCAGTGCTTTTAAAGCACATTTTTCTCTCACAACAGTCACTCAAAATGCCTCTTTCTATGAACTACAAACACTAAATCACCCATTTTCAACACATCTTTGAAAAACTCCTCCTTCAACACATACATCTCTCTGACATTTGACTCAGATTGGGGTTAGGTGAGGTTGTTGTTTTGAAGGAGGATGTGTGGAAAATGATTTAGTTTTTGTAGTTTATGATGTCTGAAATACATTCTTATCGCATATACTCTCACTCAGTTACTGTAAATCTGTGGGTCTAGAGAAACACACGAATATCGACGTGATTCACGTTTGCATTGCAGAGAGCAGGTGTCTATTCACAGTCTGAGTTACGTGGAGTATCACGGATGATTTGACTTCAGTATGAGGACTGCGTACAATCCTGCTCACAGTCTAAGTACCTCTGCAGGAAATATGAATTTGGGTTTTAACGTCTAGTCAATAGACGTACCTACTGATCACAGCCTACTTCATTAAGGTATGGGAAATCAGATCAGTTATGATTAACATTTTTCTTGGAATCAGTTGACCTTAGGTATAGGCTATGCTTCATGAAATCTGCTCAGGATTTTGTGTAGAATCCACAAATCCAATTAAATACAGGAAGTCTCATTTAAAAAAAAAATAATACCCCAAGAAGCACGGGCAACTGTCACATGAAACTCTGAGCTCTTGCAAACCAAGTTAGAAATCAACTAGTTTGTCCTTTGCCATATAGATGGAAGCTTTATGCATAGCCACGCCGCAACGTAATGTGGTTCACAAATGAAACCACAATGCATGTCTGCTATATATATAATTTGATATATGGTTCATTTTATAAACCGCCATGCCTTGAAGATCTAGAAGAATGTGGTACTCAACGTGTACCATCATGCTTTGAAGAGTTAAGCCATTAAAGAGCTCGAAGGAACCAAACTCGTTCTTTTATTGGGGGAGTTTGAATTGAAATTGCCACTAGGTTGCATAATTCCAAGCTCTCCGATATATCTAGAAAATACGTTATTCTCGGTGGTTTTCGCAATTTTTTGCGGATAACTTGTTAAAATACGAATTTTTCAGGAAAAAAAGGAAGTACTTTATTGTAGGTAAAAAACTTCTCCACTGAAGGAGACATGTGTCAGTTTCCGGAAAAAATTCCAATTTAATTAATATGAGTTGCTCCACATTTAAAAAAAAATGGGATATTGGCTTGGGTGTCACGCGGTATGATCTAACAATGCATTATTTCTGCGAATATAACCTACAATTTATCACTTTCCATTCCATTATACGACTATTGAGGACATATCCAACATTCTCAGCAGAAACATTCGGAGCCCTTCGAATTTCTGTCACAGGAAAACAATTATAACCATCGGTTGAGCTGGAAGTGAATAACTCTAGGTTATGTTAAAAAAAATATGCAATATTGCTTGAGTTTCAATATCATATCCTATTTTCGCAAAACGTTGTTTACATCAGTGCCGTTATATTCCTCAAATTACCACCTGTAGATATAGAGTCATTTTTTGTTTTATTTTGATGTTTGCTCATAATTTCAGATATCCCAATTCTTCATCAAAATAAAATGACTTTATGTTGATACAAACAAATCAATAATCTTCAAGAATAATTGGCAAAAAAATCAAAATCACCCGTATCACTGCTACGACAACGAATATCCATAAAGGACCGGCCGCACAACCGAAAAAGCACTCCACAAACTGGTGGAGAGAGTGGAGAACGCTGAAAAACAAAGAAGTATCAAAAGCGGCCTTTCTAGACATAGTAGGAGCTTTCAATAACAACTCAGGTCTCTCACGGAAAGGAATCTTGCTTGGCCTGGATAGACTCAGTCTTGAAAAACAGCATGGTATACACAACCCTAATGGAGGAAAGCCTGTAGGGGCCCGGGCAGCCAGAGGATGCCTCAGGGGGGAGTTCTTCCTCCAGTCCTGTGGAATCTGGTCATGGACGGACACAGAGGCCTCTGAAAGGAAAAGGTTATGAAACCCCTGGGTACGCTGACGACATAGTTGTCATAGAACAGGGAAAATTCAACACCACTGCTAGAGATCGTATACAACAGGCCCTAAACCTGGTAAACAGATGAACATACTTAGACTTTTCATCAACCCTTGAAAATCCACCATAGTAACATTCAATCGGAAACGTGAACTGGAGGGATTAGGACCCATAAAACTTCTAGAAAAAACTATACAGAGCAAGGGAGAGGTCAAATATCTTGGGGTGATATTGGACTCAGTGGTTAAACCAGACATAACGTACGCCTTCCTTGTGTGGTGGCCAAACACACAGCCAAAGAGCGCTGAAACTGAACAAGGCAATGTGCAAAGACTTGCCTGCGTAGGCATGGAGCCACTGTTGAGATTGCCTCCCCTTCACAAGGAGAGGCAAGGCTAGCTGTCTTCAGACTGAAAAACACACTGAACAACATTAACGTTTGGGCATGATACATGAGCATCGGATGATTACGGATTTTCTAGGCATATCGGCCTGCTTGGACCAGGCAATCCAGTGGCAAAGTGTTGTCCTAAAGTCATGTTCTCCTTCTATGAAAATGTTTAGGGTAGGTACCCTATGACTAAGTTTCTGCGGTGGCGGCTTAACCTACAGATATAAAACAAGGCAGAAAAAAATCGAAACTTTCTCCTATATCTTGTGAGAAAATGATTGGATAACGACAAAATGTGTAATATTACAGCAGATGAAACTTAGAATTAATTCAAAACTAGAACAATCAACAGATATTAAAAAAAGAAAATTTATCAGTTGTAACACCACAAGAAAGTGGAAATAAAGTGAAGCTAAGAGGACAGATCTGTTGCCAGGCTATAGACCAAATGGCAACGAGTTTGAGAAAGAAATCTGGAGATTTTTTTCAACTTTATCGAACTCTCGTGTGGTATTTTGTAGATTATTTTTTTAATTTTCGATCACAAACACACTTTCTCGCAAAATGATATAATGAACTAAACGGGTTCAGATTCATTTCTCCCTTTTCATGGGAATTGATGACAGACTTCAAATTGAAAATATAAGTTGTCAAAGAATAAAAACAAAATACCTTGAGGTATTCCTGCGACCATTTTCTAGGTGGATTATTCTCACTATAATAATGTTTTGTTCGGAAAAACGTACATGAATGATCTGAATTGAAAGTTTTCATTGGTTTCTAGAAACGTCAAAAAATAATCCACATAATTATGATTTGAATAGTTACCACTATACTTTCCAGGTGAAGTTAGGTTAGGTAAACTGAAGTTCCTTGTCAAAGCTGCCATTTTCACAAATTTCTACATTTTAACAAATTTCATATACTCTATATATAACTATTATGGTATATTATTTTCAATACTTTCAGTATTCTAATGTTTCAAGAACTCCATAATATTTCAAATTTTTATACTTTATATTCAACCCTTTTCTTAGTAATTAGACCAGGGTCGATAATTCTGTTGAAGTAATGTACTTTTTTTGATGCCATCAGAAAGTAGAGATTTCAACGAACAAAAAGCCAACGACTCCTTTAAAAAAGCTGATATTTTGACGGGAGAATTTTTGATTGAAAATTAGGGTGCTTTTTCGATATCAAGTCAAAATAAGGTGAAAAAATAAATATTTTAAATCAAAAAAATCACAGTGTGTTTGGAACATAAAAAACGAGGTTCTCATCAAGTTTTGTGCGAAAAAAATTGTTGTAGAAGATAAAAATAAAAAACCAAAAAGTTGGTTATTTGAATTTTTCACATAAATTTTGAGATTATGTGAAAAAAGTGTAGATACAAAAGTTGTAGATCTTTTTATTACCTACAACTTTGCCATTTAAGTTCTTTTCATAGGACTTGTAGTTTTGCCGGAAATCGAGATAAACCCTTGAACCCTTGAAAACTCACCCCCTTCCACTTCCCGACCTCAGATCGCCCGTAAATTATTTTTCCTTTCATTTTTGTTATATTCTCTTCCTTCTCCAATGGGTTTCATCCTACTATTATTTTTTTTCACTTTTTACCATTTTCAAAGGCTTCAGCACTGGTCTAAATGTTCATTTGCTTGTTTTTCCTTATGAATGTGTTTTAGTGTTTTTTCACTCAATTTTTTGTTGATTTTTGTACTTTTACCACAACTCATCATATTTAACAACTTCCCCAGTACAAGAGAATCCCTCTACACCTGCTTCTGTGGTGGTGTTTTTCACATAGGTACTTTTATTAATTTTTTTCATGATCGAATTGTTATGTATATTTCGGCAAATAAGCTCCATTATTATTATTAATTGATATCCAAATATCATGAGATCATGACATGAGTTTATCTTTCAGTAGCCGATGCTTTTACATTAGATCTCATGTTCACCGTGTTTATTCTTCAAAAACAATATTCGGGGGATGGTTTTACTGAATATATACCAGAAAATACCTTTATAGCTATCTCCTAAATCTCCAAAACATATTTCAATTCGCCCGCGGCAATAAACTCTAGCATTCCACACAGTTATAAAGCAAACAAACCTTGAAATGCCGACAGAACGCCTCGAACGGAATGCAGTCGACCGGTAATGGGGAGAGATTCACTTGTTGCATTGCCAGTAGTGCCAAGTTCAAGAAGAACCTGTTCTCGAGTAAAAGCTATGATCGCATTCTCTCTCCGCAGTTGAATCCATTGAGGAAGGAAATGTTGGTTGAAAGTTTATCGCGCCAGAGGTAGTATCAGATTTCAATTTTCAAAATCGGTTAAAGTAACGTAGTCTGAATATTTTTAACGAGAGTCATATCTATTTTGACACCTCTGATTCAACCAAAAATAATTTATAATTTTCAAACACAAACAGATGTTTTCTCTAAAAATCCTGATTTTTATCAAACCAACTAAACAGAATAATCCGTGTAGATCAGAAAACTCCCTATTAGTCTGTCTACTACTTCCACAAAATGTGTATAATTTATAAGTATTCAAATATGCGTTACTCGACAGATTATAATCTGAGAATACTGATACAAATTCAGGAATAAAATCGCGGACGTTAGGATTCACAATGGGTTAGAACGAAAGGTACTCGAGCTAGAGGACCAGCACAGAATATAATAGATATACGCGATGGATAATCAAGTATTCAACTAGACCACTGTCGAATGTTTTCCTAATGGTGCGCCTCGAGCGATGTCGTTTTCAGCCATATCCGTCTCTTCACCCTTCGAACGATTGCACATTTCACGTTGCACCTTTCAGTCTCAGTTGCAATCACAATATTCAAAGTTGCGAATGTAAATTGGAGCTCATAATGAGTTTTGATTCACAATTCTCTTTGAGAAGAAATGAATATGGTAGAATAATAGAAAAATTCAATAAGAAAAATGCCCACAAAATATGGAAACATTCCCAGGGGTTCAAAATATAAAAATGTTTTTGATTATAAAATATAAGAATACTCGGAAAAAATTTGTGTTACCGAGTGGACACAGTAAAACAATAAATAAAAAACAAACATCCTAGATACGTGAGTAACGAACATTTACGGCACAACAGATTCCACATTTAGCTCGAGACAAATGAAACTGACTTAAAGTCCCCCAAGGGTGACTGTGAATCTATGAGATTCTTTTCGTGTAGGAAAAAAATTAAAAACATTCTAAAATTGCATTCTCAAACGGGAACACTGTTACAAAAATATTATTTTCCCATCAAGAAGAAAAAACTCCCACTGATCTACAATCAAATGTTGTATACAAAATTAATTGTAACAATTGCTACGAAACGCTATGTGGGTCAAACAGGACGTTAACTAAATGTAAATAATCCTACAGCCTTAGTTGACCACACTAGAGAAAATGACCATTCTTTTGATTTTATAAATCCTACCATTCTTGATCCAAAATCCTTTTTGTCTGACTTATCAGTGAAGTGATACAAATTCTTCACCAAGATACTGTAAATACCAGAAGAGATGTAGAAGGATTAAACACGGCATATTTCAACCTGATAAGTCAGCTACCGAAATGATCCGTTATAATTTTAGGTTTTTTTTACCACCACTGTTTTGTTTTTTTTTAACAACATAAAGAGAGTCACAGCCACTCTCGGGGGATTTCAACTCAGTTCAATTTGTCTCGAACTAAATGTGCAATCTGTTGTGCTGTAAACGTTCGTTATTCATGTATCTAAAATGTCTGTTTTTTACTTATTATTGTTTTAATGTGTCCACTTAAGAAAACCAATTGTTGGTGAGCCTTCTTATATTTTACAATTGGAAACATGTTTATATTTTCAATATTTTGTGGGCATTTTTCTCATTATAGTTTTTTATTATTTTACCATATTCAATTTTTTTCAAAAAGAATTGTAAAGCAAAACTCATTGTTACAGAGACCTGATGATGAATTTATCAAATTTCGAAACGTTGGCGAGAAAGCAATAGTTTTTCTTCAATATCATTGATCATAATCCCAACCAAACCAGTTGAAGAACATATCTGTGGATCACCAAACTCACCATAATTCTTTATATTATCAAAATGTCCGAGGTTTACGTACTGAGACCCATGCATTTGCTGATGCAGTTGCGGCATCTGAGTCTGAGTTTGATCTGATTGCCCTGAGTGAAACCTGGCTAGACTCCGACATTCTCAATAGCGAACTGATTCAAGGTAACTATATTATTTTTCGTAAAGACAGATATTTTGCCATCACTAAAAAGACAAGAGGTGGAGGTGTTTTATTGGCTAATCGCCACCGTTTTAGTTCATCGCTTATTGACTTGTCTTCCGTTCTTAACGTTGCGCCAATGATTGACATACTTGGTATTAAGGTGATATTGGGAAAGACGTACTGTTATAAGCTGGCCTATACAGGGTGTTGGGAAAACCACACACCTGACCACCAATTGTTTTGCCCTGACTACGGGGTGTTGTGAATCAACACACCACACCTGTAATACCAGACATAATTCGTTAGATTGGAAAAAACAGTATTGAGAGCATCGACTATCTGAATAGCGTCGAACCGGATATGATCTATGGAGCGGTCCACATAGATCAAGTTCCTTTCTTTCAATACCGGAACATGGGCTGTTTATTCAGGAAATACTACCGTTCAGAAAGATTCGAGAAGTTATTCATAAAAGAAGATAAATTAAAGAATGCACTCATAAAATGTTAAGAATGTACATATATATTTAATAAAAAATTACACAATTCTCTCAATCGTCTATGGACGAATGATAAGCAACAATCTTCATACAATGAAAACTAATGTAGCGTATTGGCAGATAATTCTGCAGTGGGCTACACAATAGGAATAATTTTACTAAAAGAACAATCTTGAAATTCAATTGCCACAAACGGCTAGAAATAATTCTCTTTTGAGATCTTTGTAATCCTGCAAACTATGGAGATACTTTTCAGACATATACACATTTCCAAAGGTTGGGTTTTGCCATAAACATAAATATAGAAAAACTTACATATCTCCCCTTGTTTCACACTTATTCACTCGAGTAGGTTTTTACACGACAATTAGTCTTAAATGTATTAGTAGGTCGATTAGTTCCGCGTCAATTGGTTATTATATTTTAATTCGTCCGATATAGTAGTAATCGCTTAATACGGCTATGGCTTTTCTGAGAGATCGTGAACTATGGAATTGCTGACTCCCGTTGTATTATCTCTGTTCTGGAAGCGTTGACAAAATAGACAATTTGTGGAAAACTATACTGTTCACTCGTGTTTTTACTAAGAGCTTCAATACTTGATTTGAATTGGCTGAGTTTCTATGTTTGCTGGAGTTCACTACACTGATTTGAGAGTGACATATTCTTTGGTTCACTGTGGAACCCCGACTGATTATTTTGATCTCGAATTCGCGTTTTTATATGATCTTCAACACGGAAGCTAGGGGCGGGACTTAGGTTGTTGTGGGCAGATAACGAGGTGACTCGTAAAACTGATAAGGGCCTTGTCTTGCTGGTTATATTTATGACTAACCCGCGTTTGCTTATCTCTGTTATAATTGGATACCCTTTTACTGAATGACAGGTATTTATGATGGCTGTCGGGTAGTCGCTGAATTAATGACCAACCAGTGTGTTTATGAATTTCAGAGGTGTCTAGTCCCGGTGATTCACGAGTCGTTATCACTTCTTTTAACTGCTCTGTGTTTATCGACTTTGGACGTGTGTCAAATTTACGACGTTGTTTGGTAGTTATTGAAACTGACTTCCTTATCTCGCTGTGAATGTACCAAGTAGCAATCAATAATCTTTGTTTACTCTCCTAGATGAATTATTTATGCGTCCGGTCTACAAGGGGTACTTCTGGATAATATTTTTAAATGCATTTTAATTGTCTTCCAATAACAACGTATGGTTTTACGAGCGTATGCTTATCAGCTGTTTCAGTCTAGCAGGTGGTCCCTATTGACCTTTTCTGTTTATCAAGTTTTTATTTAAAACTATTACGTTGTTTTGCATCGTAGAAAGTTTCTCTATGATTACGTGGCTTAACAGTACACCTATATTCTTAATATTTACATTCCTCCCGGTACAACCTCTGGCATGTATGGAATCATTTTTGAAGCATTATGTTATATTCTTTATATAAATGACTCCGATAGTAACCTCATTATTGTAGGAGATTTCAAAATTCCAAATTTTGTCCCCAGTACTCCAAAAGTAATAATAGATAATCTCACGAATTTCACTAGTATCATGGGACTGCGTCAATATAATTTAATTCTCAACAAAAATAATCGACTTTTCAACAATTGTATCAGGACCTATTGTAAGTTGAATGGTCATCCCTGAAATCAACTGTAGATATCGACTCTGCTTGCACTCAACTATATTCTAAGCTGGAATAGGTAATATCAAAAAATGTTCCCAAAAAAAAAGTTACAAATTCTTCTTATCCAGCCTGGTTTACTGGAAAGATAATAAAGAATATAAAAGAGAAAAAGAAATTTTTGAAATCATCTAAAATGTCTGGTGATCTGGATTACTATAATAAATTTGAAACTCTGAGATGCACCATCAAGAGGGACACATCAATATCTCATTCGAATTTTGTAAGAACTGCCGAACACGAATTGCAGAATAATCCAAAATCGTGCTGGTCCTATATGAATACTATGAAGAATAAATCCATTTTCCCAAGCTCAATGATCTTCAATGATAATGAACTGAATCAACCCCTGGATATCTTGAATGCCTCCGCAAGTTTTTCCCAATCATCTTTCATAACCTCAACAATTCACAAAGCAGACGAGGTTCCTCACAACTCACCCACTTTATCCACCCCAGTCATATCTGAAGACCTTGTTCTGAAGGCGTTGAAAAGATTCAAACCTAAAATGACAATGGGCCCTGACAGTATACCGTCTTTTTTACTTGGAGATTGTGCAATGATATTCGCAAAACCGTTGGCAGTAATTTTCAATTTATCTTTCCGAACAAATATTTTTCCCGATTCTTGGAAAACTGCAAAAGTATGTCCTGTATTAAAAAAGGGAGATATGTGTAATTTCGAAAATTATAGGCCGATTGCTATTTCATGTAATTTTACTGAGTTATTTGAAATGGTCCTTCATGAATTTTTATCTGCACATGTCAACTCACAAATCAATGAAAATCAGCATGGTTTCATGAGCGGACGATCTACTATCACTAATTTAGTATGCCCAACTCAGTCTCTAGCTAGTACTTTGGACAGCGGTGGGCAGGTAGATATTATATATACAGATTTTTTGAAAGCTTTCGATCGTCTCGACCATGGGTTACTGCTGAGTAAACCCTCCTGCCTTAGACTTACTACAAAACTGATCGATATCTTCATGTCACATTCGACGAACATAAAACTGCATGTTCAGTACCATGGGTTCAAATCTACTGAAATATCAGCTTCATCTAGTGTTCCACAGGGATCAATCCTGGGACCTCTTTTGTTTACCATCTTCATAAATGACATCTGCCTGACCCTGCAGTCCAATGTTTTATTATATGCTGACGATTGTAAACTATACACGACAATCAATCACCTTCAGGATTGCACATTACTCCAAGAGAATCTTGAAAGACTTAATATCTGGTGTAATTCTAACTTATTGCCCCTCAACATGAAAAAGTGTGAATATGTGTCCTTCACGAGAAATAAATATATAATTGAGTATACCTAGCATATCGATAATATTTCACTAGATAAATGTTATCAGTTCAAGGACTTGGGTGTGATCTTCGATGGTAAGCTAACCTTTCCTGATCAAATAACTAAAACGGTCGCTAAAGCTTATAAAACACTGGGTTTCATCATAAAAATTCAAAATTAATGGAACAAAATGAGTCCTTGAACTTGATTTTCAATGCTTTCGTTAGGTCCAAACTGGAGTTTGCATCGGTTGTCTGGAGTCCTGGATATGATATTCATGCAAATAACATTGAAAATGTTCAGCGAAAATTCATCAAACACCTTTGGTATAAGACCGATGGTATTTATCCAGATAGAGGATTACCGCAATTAACACTATCAAGCAGATCTGAAATCTCCTCATTGGATTCTCGCCGCACTTCTAGTGGTGTAGTTTTTCTATGCAAATTACTCAATAACAAACTTGATTGTCCTCATTTAATATCTCTCATTGATGTACATGTTCCTCGATTGCCAGTGAGAGACAAATCTTTCTTTTATTTTCACACACCTCATTCTAACTTATTGATTCTCACCCATGTATAGAATTTGTTCAGATTATATGTCTTTTCAAGATTCCTTTGATATTCTCCATTGTAAAGTTGCTGATATAAAAGAGCATTGCTGTAGAATTGCTAACTGTTACACTGACTGGTAGTAGGCAAATCAGTATATAAACTTTTTTCTTCAATCACAAGAAGTTTTTTCCAGTGTATGTACTGATTTGCATATCTCCCTCCAATTGATAGTGTGAATTATTTTGATTTTTATTCTATAGATCAATTTATACTATATCCAATGTTTTTTATTACACTGTTGAATTTTCCCATCCTGTAATTGGCTCCGGCTGTTGGGATGGTGTATGAAAAATATTAAACAAATAAAAATATCATTATATAAAATTTGAAAACTGGCGAGATCACATAATAAACGAACCCTGCGTTTGGCTATATTTAGTTACCTATGTAAAATTTCACCACTGGCGCATTATTATCTAAACGAAATTGCTCTCGCTATGGGCTTGGCCAAACGAATGCGCACGCGCAACTCTCTCATTACCTTACTAACCCACTAAGTAGGCTCTTCCGTCTCTCCCTGACCTACTTGGACTTCCACACTATATTTTCTCTCGTTCGTTCTTTCACCGCCTCGATTTCGATAGATTTCTCATTTCCTATCCGCAGAGATATTTAGCGAGCGCGAAGCTATCTATTACCCATTCGACTCGCGATTATTGATTGTTATGTGTGAAGGATGAGGAAGAACAATTCCAATCATTTTGTGTCAGTATGAGTCAGTAATCATTTGCGAATTTAGATTATGTTGGAAACGGTTGTTGCATACCTCACTCAGTCTTGTTCTATAAAAGATCAGAGCCCACGTTCAGAATAACTGTAAAAATAAAACCGAAATTCTACCGATTTGTAACCACAATACTGTTTTCTTGCCATTTTTTCGGTTGAAGGTTGGTAGATAATGATAGAATTTTATATTTTGGAACCTGAAATGCCAGTTTCCCGTTAGGGACCTTTACTAATCAAAGATAAAAATTAATAATTTGATGAAAACTTCCATCGTATAAAAAAATTACAGAATTGGAGGACCCCATTTTTGTTAAAATGTACACAATGAAATCGAATCAACAAAGTATTAAACATGTAGGGAATTGTCACTTATAATCTCCCTAGAGTTTGAATTATTTCCGGAATTTTTTCGGGGGAGCGAATTCTTTGAAAATTCGCAATTGAGAAAAATTTCGGAATTTAATTCGAACTCGCGGAAGATTCGTTGTATTATTGATTTCGAATTACTAGAGGAAATAGTGTCTACTATCCATATACCTAACATACTATATTAATACTACAAGTTAAAAAAACCATTCATATAATTTCCAAAAACAATAAAAAAAATGTTTTATAAAAAACTGTCTCTAGTAAAATGTGGTTTATTAATTGAATAAAGGAGATAATATTCTACCCAATCACATAATTTATAGTACTAGAGCAGAGGGAAAAATTAAAGCCTACCTCTATTGGTTGCAAATGACTCCTGAATGGAATACAGTGTTGTACATTAATAATACATAGCATATAGGTATATATACCCATATACATTAGAAAACATTCTGCTTTTGTCACATGACTTCATAGTACCAGAAAACAGATAAAAAAATGTTGTGTTGTAAATAACCGAGGGCAATATATTGGTAAATCATAACCAGTTTTATTGCATTTTTTACTTTTCCTGCGCTCTAGTAAAGAAGGTTCAAATGATAATGTAAAATAAATATAATTCTTCATACGTTCCATAATTTTATTCTATTAGAAATAAGGGAACATTATTAAGAGAACTAAATAATAACGCATACAAAATGAATAATAATTTTACGCGTTATAATAAACACAATCAAAGTTGGCATGTGGAGTGACAAGTTCCTTGTAGTTAATCGCCTTGTTGACGTTTGAGTATCGCAAAAGCAGAGCTAGTTAAATATTTAATAATAAAATGAATTGCAATACGTACAATATTTTTTCCTTTTGTAGAGAATCTGAGCTTATTCATCTTTATCATAAAAATTTTAAAGTATTCAACATATTTGGCCTAAATCCTGAACAAGCAGATCTGTTGAAGGACATGAGCAACATTCTTCGTGAAATTACTCATTATCCCACCAATAAATCCATTGTGGAAAAGAACTACGAAGCATAGACATTCAGTGAAGAAAATCAACGGATCCTTATTGTACTCGCCATTGTGGAAAGAAGAGGTGGAAAGGGAATTCCTGAAACATTTGAAAGTATATATATATATATATATATATATATATATATATATATATATATATATATATAAATATATATATATATATATATATATATTGTTATGTTATGTTATGCCAGTTATAAGTTTAAAAAACACAAAAAGAATAATTACTAAATAGTTATTAGTTTCAAGAGATTGTTTCTACATAATTTTGGAAGTTCTATTTACTTGTAAGCCTATGTATAATATGGATCGATAAAAATGTCAGAATACTATAACACAATCAATTTCATACACTGTCATAATGATTATAACCCATAATTGGTAAAAAGACAACAAAAAGTCTAGATTTACAAAATTTTCATGAATAAAAAGTGATCAATACATTTATAAATTTGAAACATACAGTATATGAAATTGTAGCTAACTAAAAGTAGCCAATGGTAGAACAGCAAACTTCTCGATGACAATAGCCAATGGGAAGGAATTTAAATTGTAAGAGAATAAGAGCGGGAAGGTGTCAAGGCAATTATTATTGAAATTTGTACATAGTTAATAAGAATGGAAAAATTGTTTTATGTATAAGTTATGACAAATAACCATAAACAGTGAAAATGTGACAATTTAGTGCGCGAATTCAAAAATTCGAATCAGTGGGAAGGAAAAAAAATTGGTATCTAGGTGACAACAAACAAAGCCACAAGGAGATCGAAAATAAATTTACAAGGGAATGCCACGCAACATTTTGGGAGAAAGAAAAATGAAATATTCCAACATTAGAGAAAAACCAATATTACCTTGATTATACAACATTTCAAGTGTCCAAAGCTGATTTCTGCATATGTATGGTTCCTGATTTATGGTATTGGAGTTCCTGATAGAGCTTGGAGTGAGAAGGGATCCAGTTTCAAGGCATATCTTGAACACCGACATTTCCAGCCAAATTATATTTCCTATAGAAAAATGATTCAATTTGTCAATAACTTGTCGTCTTCTAAATTTGCATCAAAAATTTTTAATTGAAAGAACTTTTATTCACTTTATTTTGAACTATAACAGAAAACTTCCCTCAAGTGTTTTTGTTGTTGGTTCAATAACGATTTTTTTAGATTGCTCTGAGAAAAACAAACATTTTAGATGGCTTGCCTTAAAACGAATAATGCCTCGAATATATATATATATATATATATATATATATATATTTCTCCTGAATCATATATACGTTGGTGAATATTTTTTTGGTCAAATCAAACTCTACGAATACCCTTCTATTGTATTTTTTCATTTCTTGTCTTCTACACCATATGTGTAGTATACAATCAATTCCTTCAGAAATTTCTAATGTCATTATGATTAGAATACTTTCTCTCTCCAATGGTCGTTCGAAAGTGAAAGTACCGTTCCCCAGATGATGTTGATTTTTGGACAGGTATAACAAATATCAATGGATTTTGTTTTCATTCTGGAGCTCTCTATCATTTTCACATTCGTATTATTTTCTCATCAAACCTTCCAAGCATTTAATCGTTTTCCATATATATCAAGTTTATTGCACATATTTTTCCACAGCTGTAGAAAGAAGAGAACAACTTATTTCAATGTACTGTCCAAATTTCTATATTCCCTAATTTTTCTTCCGCGTAGAATTTAATTTTTCCTTGTTTTTTCTGTTGTTCCATCCAGGTTATGCCTTTGAGTCCGCCTGCTTCCCCTTATCCCTTTATCACGTTTTTCCATATTCCATTACCTAGTTATCTCGTTTTCCATCATCCCATTCTTCGGTTATCCTGTTTTTCCGTTACCCATTTTCCAGTTATCCCGATTTCCCGTTATCCCATCCAACCGTTATTCCGTCATCTCGTTATCGCTTTCTCCCGTTATCCTGTTTTCTCGTTATCCCAATATTCCGTTTTTCTGTTAACCCGTTTTCCTGTTATCCAGTTTTCCTGTTATCCCGTTTTCCTCTTTTTCCGTTTTCCCGTTATCCCGTTATCCCATTTTTTCCTCATCCCGTTATTCCATTTTCCCGAAAATAAAATGCCAAATCGGTCCAGCCGTTCTCAAGTTATGAGCTTTCCAACACAAACACACATTCATTTTTATTATATATTCCTGAGAAGATTTCCAGGACAAACAAATTTCCAATAACTTTCCTTGAAACCATTACTTTTCCTAAAAACTTGATTCGGAATATTACGAAAATTTAAAAAATAAATTTGCCAAATCAGTCCAGCCGTTATTTTTATAAAATAAAAAAATGTTACCCTGACCAGGATCCGTTCCTGTGACCTGCTTGCTAGCTAATAATATAATGGCTGAGCTATTTCCTCGTTTGGTAATAAATGATTCGATAGTCTTTTTTTTCGCCAAATTTCTAATATAACTACCCGAATTTTCCAATTCGAGGCAACTTTCCTAATTTTTCGTAACAACGATTCTCGGCTAATTATAATTTAAAAAAATTGACAATTTGCAATACTGTCGTCTCTAAATTTGCCTATCAAAAAATATTTATTTTAAAATTAAGATTACTTTCTTTATTTTGTTTCCCGTTTCACTATATCTGCCCCGTTTAAATTCAAATTATTCATATTGTTTTTAATAATTCTGGATTTTTTTCTAAAGTCTTGTTCCTTTTCATTTGACGGATGCAATAGATCTGATCTATTACTCGACATCTGCATGAAAAGTAAGACTACTGTAGAAGATTAGAAATTTCATTGAAAAGATTTTCATATTCTTGAAATCTAACAATTTAGGCATACCTCTTGTAAGTATTGAATGAATGTGGTTTTTTGTGGAGGAACAACGTTTCTTGACATGTTTTTTGGGTAACCTTCCACAGTCTGAAAATGAAAATATAATCAGGAAAATCTATACAAGTGCAGAAAGGGCAAACTAATTAGTTCACCTCGATAAGTTATTGCGTTCACCAAATTATATTTCCTATAAAAAAACGATTCAATTTGTCAATAACTTGTCGTCTTCTGAATTTGCTTATCAAAAAAATTTAAAAAAAAAATTTAAAAGATACTTCTCTATATAGTTTTTGCTTGACGTTTCGGGGACTATATCTGCCCCCGTTCTCAAAATCTTCCAAATCTCCTTTAATTGTTTTAATAATTTGGATTTTTTCTCGCAGAGTCTTTTTCGCTTTTTCATTTGATGGATGTCAATTGAGATAATTAGTTTGCCCTTTCTGCACTTGTATAGATTTTCCTGATTATATTTTCATTTTTAGACTGTGGAAGGTTCCCAGAAAAATGTCAAGAAAGGATATCCTTATAATGTAATTTTACAAATTTTTGGCTTGTATGTTGAAATTATTTTTATTCTGTTATTTCCTAATAACGATGGATAATAGGTTGAAGAATTCAAGAATAGGTCACAAATTTTTGACTAATTGTGGTTCTATGCACGAGAATAGGTGATACCTGTCTTGCCGTTCTTCGAGAGTGGTAATTTCTGTAGAGGATGTACAGATTTTTGTTCAAAGAAGATATTGATAGCTATATAGCTGTTTAAAGTCTAGAACTGCCATTTCATTATAGACCTGCTCAGAACCTATCCATTTTTATTCAAAAATATTTTCAATGGGTTTTTTAGTAACTCTAAGCAGTGTACGGAATTTTTGAAATCCATCCAAACAAAATTGCAGTAGCGAATAATGGACAAAATTTAATTTTTTTTATTCAAGATTATTTACAATTTGTGGAATTTATATATTAATTTATGGAGTCTCGTATGTTTAATATGTACATTCTAACGGATGTATTGGTCAATTATCACACCCAGATAATTTTTATTTTTTGTTCCCCTATACAAAATTTCCACCCCTATTTTAACCCCATTATAGTTGAATTTTCAAAACCCGAACACTTTTTATTATTTGAAAAGAAAAGGTCAAATACCAATTTTGATAACTCTAACTTCAATGTTATTAATGTAATTATATATGTACAGTTCAACCATTTGAGTAGATAAAAAAAGTTTTAATGTTTCTGCGTTTCAATGCATCATACAAATTCCATCCTCAGTACAAATTTTCTATTACATACAGAAATTAACGACCACCATCAACTCATTATTATAAAACCATTATATTATACATCTGTTAGTCTCTTTCAAATTAATGGTAATGAATAGAGTGATCATTACTCGCAAACCAAAGTAGATTGTGATATGTATGTTAATTGAGTAAAAATTGTAACAGTTGTAATGCGAGGGAAATCAACGTCCGCGTTGTAGAATACTGTATCTAGTATCAATTAGTCCACAAATTCTATGGTCTGAATAACTTCAGATCATTCTTACAAGAATAACATAAACGCAATTTCGCCACTTATATATCTTCAACCTATCGGGAGAAATATATGCTAATAGCCTAATTCTCATCTTTTTTCCATAATATTGATGACATGGTTGAATTTACTTCAACCATATTAGGGGTCGACCCATTCGGAGACCGCAATTTTTTTCTTAAATTTTCATCAATATCAATTTGGCATGTCATAACAATGACATTTTTTTGACAGTTCTAACAACCATTCAAATTTTGTCATTTTGTGTCATATGGAACAATTTCACTCAATCATATCAATATTACACTGATAATTGCATTCAGTGCAATTATCAATCACTCTGACAACACGATTGAGTTTGACAACTTGATTCCAAAAAAATTTCAAAATGTCAAAGTATAAATGCGCTAATCAAAGAAAAAATTCCCATAAATACAACCTACTGTCACAAATATATTTGGCGAATATTTATGGAATTTTGCTGCGAACGAGAATATGAATTAAATGAACATAGGAGCTTGGAAGAATTGGCGTTGATACTAAAAGATTGGGCGGTCAATATGAGAAAGAAAGACGGGACCGAATTCAAAGAAGCAACGGTGAAGACAATGTGGAACGTTTCGTGCAAACTTTTGCAAGAAAAGTACTATTATGACTATTAGTCTAATCAACAAGTTCAAAAACGTGTTAAATAGATATAAAGCTCCTAAAAATATGAGCGTTAGCTCATTCGATTCGGAATGACGTCTAGAAAAATGTTTTTTAAGGGTTTATTAGCACGTAAAAAATTGCGATTGTTATTAACAAAATAAGATTAAAAAAAGAAAGTTTTTCGTTTTTCGTTAATAATTTCTAAAATAATGATATTTAAGGAATTATGAAAAAAGATCCTGAAAGAGGAGGAAATTTCCCATAAAAAAGTCCCACCTCCCGGAACTCTATCTCCCTTATTTATAATTTTTTTTTTTTCGCTGAAAATAGGGCTCCCCGAGGTCGTTACGGCATAGGCGCACCGTCTAAAAAGCCGTTATATCACCTAAAATAATTTTTTTATAGTATTAAATAACAATTAAAAAATTTGAATAGATTATGGTGTAATCACGACACTTGAACGAAAAAAACCTTCGTAAGAAAAAAATTTCATGTCGATTTTTCAAAAAGTTACACCATTGTTAATTAACAAATTTTTTTCCAATCTCTGTTTTTATAAATTACGACATAAAAGTTCAAATAATTGGTCTATAAAATTTTCGCTTCGTGGAGCTCTTTTCATTTAGGTACCTAATGAAGCAATGCAATTTTTTTTTATTAAAGTTTATTATTTTATTAATTATAATTTTTTTAAATTAACAAAAAATAAATTTTCTAAAAAATGTTATAAAAAAAATTTTATTTAGTAATATCTTATTATGTATTGCTGTTTTTGCATCTAATATAGGTATTGATAAACATTGGAAAAACAATTTTTACGTCATTTGTTAGGAAAACAGACTATTTTGGGATTTAAAAAAAAAAATTTCATCTTATTGCATAGGAACTAAAACTCTATTCAGAATTAAAAAATACAAAAGCAAAGTTTCAAATATAGGTAAAATTATGATTTTAGAAAAAAAAAATCTTGAATAAATTTTTTAATTGTTTATAGGTAATCGTTTTTTTTATATTTCAATTGTTTAAATAATTAGTTGAGGAGTTATTTTATTCTTAAAAATCATCATTGACCTTTTTCAATGAATTAACAGAGAAATATTTTTTTTTTATAAACAATTTCATTGTTTATCAATTCAACAATTTGTTATAAACAAATAATATCAACCGTTATATCTTTTTTCGAAAACTTCGAAAAATAACAAAAACAACTATGTATAACAAAGTATAGAAAAAATTTCATTATCATATGATATGTAACAATGCTGTAAAAAATACAAAAAAAATATTTTCTATACTTTTTTATACATAGTTGTTTTTGTTATTTTTTGATGTTTTCGAAAAAAAATATAACGGTTAATATTATTCGTTTATAACAAATTGTTAGGTTAATAAACAATGAAATTATTTATAAAAAAAAATTATTTCTCTGTTAACTCATTGAAAAAGGTCAATGATGATTTTTAAGGATGAAATAATTTCTTAACTGATTATTTAAACAATTGAAATATAAAACAAACGACTATAAACAATTAAAAAATTCATTTAGGAATTCTTTTTTTAATCATAATTTTACCTATGCAATAAGATGATAAATTTGTTTCTTTCAAAAATCCCAAAATAGTCTGTTTGTTTATAAACAATTTCTTAACAAATGACGTAAACATTTTTTTTCCAATGTTAATTAACACCTATAATAGATGCGAAAACAGCAGACATTACTAAAAAAAAAATTTTTCGATAACATTTTTTAAAAATTTCATTTTTTGTTAATTTAAAAAAATTATAATTAACAAAATAATAAACTTTAATAAATTTTTGCATTGCTTTATTGAGTACCTAAATGAAAAGAGCTCCACAAAGCGAAAATTTTATAGACCAATCATTCAAACTTTTATGTCTTAATTTTGAAAAATCGACATGAAAATTTTTTTTTACCAAGGTTTTTTTTGTTCGAATGTCTAGATTACACCATAATTTATTCAAATTTTTAAATTGTTATTTAATACTATAAAAAAATTATTTTAGGTGATATAACGTCTTTTTAGACGGTGCGCCTATGCCGTAACGACCTCGCGGAGCCCTATTTTCAGCGTTAAAAAAAAATTATAAATAATTGAGATAGAGTTCCGGGAGGTGGGACTTTTTTATTGGAAATTTCCTCCTCTGTCGGGCTCTTTTTCCATAATTCCTTAAATATCATTATTTTAGAAATTATTAACGAAATACCTTCTTTTTTTAATCTTATTTTGTTAATAACAATCGCAATTTTTTACGTGCTAATAAACCCTTCAAAAACATTTTTCTAGACTTCATTCCGAATCGAATGAGCTATCGCTCGTATTTTTAGGAGCTTTATATCTATTTAACACGTTTTTGAACTTTTTGATTAGACTATATATTATGATTGACCCGTTTAACAATACTTCTGCATTCGTGAACGGATTTTTCTGAAATTCGGTACAGTTATATAAGCAACCATTTCGAATTTGATCACATTGCAATCCAAATTTTCCCAAGCATGGTCTCCTCAATGTTTTTTGGCCGGAATATGTTTTGATTATTTTGGATATAATGTATTATTCCACTGATACGATGTCTGTCACTTTTGTATCTTTTTCAATACTTCCAAGTCTACCATGGTCTGTCCAGTCATTGCAGTTGATCACTTTGTGACCTTGAACCCGCATCAGTGGTATTTTATATTTAAATTCTCAAGAGCTTCTGCACAGTCGGGGATCAGTTCATAGCCCTATGGACAGCCTGACGGTTGGAACAAATAAATATTCATCTGTACCAATGAATTCAATTCAATTCCTGGTTGTTGAGTTCCATATCCATTTTGAAACCCATATAAGGAAAATTATTGGAAGAAATCACTTGTTTTTTTCCAATCCGAATGAAATATGTAAGTTGAAGTGAGGTGGATATTCGAGTTGGAAAGCAGGTAATATTTTCCATTTGAATTTGTCATTCGTCGATATTACTCTAATAGAAGGATTCCATTCTTTTTAAGATATCAGAATATCCTGTTCTCCCCATCCCTGGTACCTATTACATACAACCAAAAATCAAGTGATATAACTTTTTCAAAAAAAAAAATATTCGAAGCAAAAAATATTTTTTTCTGAAGTCGACAGCTATATGTTCACATCATCAACATTCATGATCAACACCAAATTACTCTTTATATCAAAACTAAATATCCTTATCAGATTGTTCGATGTGGCACCACTTTTAAAATCATAATTGATCATTTTTTCAAATCCCTGGACAGTGAGAATATATTCCCGACATTTCAAGTTACTGGTGGTAAATCCAATTGGTGTATATATTCATTAATTTTTTGTAAAAAAATCACCGTAGAATAATTGTGAGAATGGGGCTTCACATGGTTCTTCATGACTTTTTATTATAAATGACTTATGATTGTCTCATTTCGATTGGATTAATCAACACTGACATATAAGCTTTATAGAAATGTTTAAAGAATCACTGTGTATAACACAAAAGTAGTAAGTGTGTTGTTTCCATCATTGTTTATTGTTTATATTACCTGAGCGAAGGAGAGTAATGATCCTGCTATAATTTCTTGTACGTATTAATGGACGTGAACGATATCTCATGAAAAACCGATAAACAAGGAGAGAAATCGGTATTATCGAAAGTTAAAATTAGTATTAGGAAATCAATACGCTATTGTTTGCATGATCAAAAATGCTCACGTTTCCCAGTTCCCTCTGTGGAAGTCTTTGCAGGAGCTTCGAGGAATACATTCTCGGATTATTCAGAATTTTCTTGTGCAGATGTTGCATGCATGCGAATTGTGGATAAGCTGCTTGTTTACTTCGTGGGGGGTTGTTTTGATGTGGTGGCTTCAAATTACTAGAATTTTGCTTGACAATAGAACCAACCATCTTTATTCTTCAAGACATATTATTTCGGAGTTCCATGATATTGAATTTTTCTTATTACGTATACTCCTCATTGTTCCTCTACATCGAATTTATTTTTGGAAACTCATCATTTTTCAACGGGATGAAATGGAATTTGGCACAAAAATATTTGATTGAGTTGAAGTATGGCCAAAATCGATTAAATAGTAGGCTGTTGAAAGATTGAAAAAATACACTTTTTTATTTCAATATCAATATTCGTTAACTCTATGTCGTTTGATAAAGCTTTCTAATTTGGTGAAAATATTCATTTTTTTTGAACGATTTTTTTTTTTTTTGTAAATCTATTTTTTAAATAATTATTTTTTTTTTTGGAGGACACCATCGATGTTTTCCAATTATTCCAATATTTTCTGTATGCTCTGTAGGCCCTTTCTCATTTCTATCAACATATCTAATACATTTTTTCTTTCTCAAATGGAATTTTATAAAACAGCGAAAACAAGAAATATATGGAATTTTTTATTTTCAGAAGTTGAATCAAACCGAAAAAAACACATTTATTTTCTGGAGGTAGATTACATAAAAATATTGTGTTGGTTTAGAAAGATTTAAAACCTAATCTTGGTGTTCAAGGTTTACACAGAAATAGAAACATTGTTTTCCAATTAAAAATATTTTCCGTGATACATCAACTTGATTGATGATAATGTCGGAATCAATAAATTATTTGTGAAATATACTAGCGCCTCATCAGATTTCTAGTCTTGGAAACTGTCTGACTTATTCGAAGCAACCAGTAAACTACTAATATGACCCATTTGCATTGGATTTGTGTACTACCAAAACCAATCATTTGCTGCAATATTTGAAAATAATTATTTTATTCATTTATAAATATAAATCCAAACAGGCAATATATGCGTTATTAGGGGCAGGTTGCCTAAATTGGATCACTTTTTTGGTTTTTTCAGAATTTTAGGAATATTTTACAGTTTACTTTGATTTTCAGCGTAGGAATGGAAACATCCCTTGGTTTCGAAAGCATTTATCATGAAAAATATTCAAAATTTACCATTATTAATTTTGCAGAAGCATTTTATCAATACCCTGCAACTGGTCCAATTCGAGGGACTAGGTGCCTAAATTGAACCACTGGTTTCCAAAATTGGACCAGTGCGTATATCTTACTGGTACACGTACATAAACTTACGTATACAGTATATAAGTACATACGAGGCCATAATAAAATACATAAGACATAACAGTATACAACGACGAAACAATAAAACAAAAATTCCAATTATACATAATTCGTATCTTGAAATACAGCAGAATGTAAAAGTAAATAAGAATAAAAAGCGCACATTTATATGAAAAACGTAATGAGCATTCTTTAAAGTTATGAAACGAATAAAAATCAACTGAGCAAGTCATGCATTGAACAAAAATATATTTTTCGAAGGGGTCTCACAATCATATCTTTTTGTTCTTCTTTTCTGTATATTTGGCGTTACTATCTATCTTCAAGCTCAAAGGTCTATTTATGGGCCATTTCTCTTGGTGCTATAATAATTTTGCCTCTACCTTTTTCTACCTTTACCATCGGTACGTTTCTGAGTTTTCTCTTTGAAGTTGTTTTTGAATGGGGTGCCGGTTATTTCAGCAGCAGCTTCTTGAGCAGCTTTCATTAACCTTGTATTTTCTGTGAGTATTGGGACGGGAGACAGATCTTGAATCGATGTGTACAGCTTCAATTTTTGCCACATTTAGTTTGTCGGATTATTCCAGAGATGGATGGTTCCTCGTCATCATTTGGTAATATCTATCTTGCTAAATTTCTCCTACCAGCAACAAGAACCACCATGGTAGCAACATATGCCGATGACACTGGAATTCAAGCATCTCACACTGATCCAGCATCCACTTCGAGAAATCTGCAAATTAACCCAAATAAAACTCAACATCGGATTATAATATGGAATATTAGGGCCAACGAGGAAATCTCTTTGCCTGAACCAGTTCAGATTATCATTTTTAGTAAAACGCTTAACAATTCTGGACTGTTTCTCAAATTGGACCGGTCCAATTAAAGAACCATGTACCGATCTAATTTGGGCAACCCGCACTTTTGTCAGCATTATTTCTATTATTAATGGAACCTAACCCTACTTTCATCTAATCGATTAACGATACGGAAGATGCATCCGGCAAACAACGCATGCCGTTATAATTATTATATGACTTACTTTTTCGCCATAACAGTCTTGCACACGTAGACTAAATATTACATCAAGATCACGAAAAGATAATAATAATAATTGAGTGCAGTTTCTTCGTTTCAATAGTATCCGTAGTTATGACTACAGATAATATTATTGGTGGTACTGTGGGCATCTGATAGGGGGCGCTGACTGTATGCAACGTACTCGTGGACATATCCGGGTGGTCCAATTCAGGAGGCGGATAAGAAAAAAAAACTCACATATAATTCAAATGTAGTATAGTACACAAATACATTACTAGGTGGGTAGTAAAATTCTATGATATACTCTCTCTCTCTCTATATGATTTCTTGGATGTAACTTCCATACGGCGTTATTATCCAGCTCTCCCCCTATTACGTAACCTGTTACGTAACTACGGGGCTTCGTCCTGGAGGTGACACGGGTCTTGCTCTTGGCAATATTCCACCCCATCGTCCCTGCTTCCGACAAGTCCGTTGTCATCTGGCCTGGTTACCGGCGTAGAGAAGTACGGGACTATTTAATACATGAAACTTTTCTTTAACTTCACAACTGTTTCAATATTTTTGCGATGCACGTATTGATAACGGCAGACATTCACATTTACTTGACTCCTACCCTAAGAACGCCACCCGTCCTTGACCGTGGTTCGGAGTCGAATCTCAATTATGACGTATTCCTATGATATACTCAGATACATAGTCTTACAGGGGAGTAGGTGATAGGAAATATTTACCAGATAAAAGTCTGATAACAATAATCTGATATCATTTTGCGGAAACATACAAGTGGTGTAATCCAGTCGTGATTCAGCATCAATCCAATAGTTATGGCTGATTATAGTACTATTACTAGAAGATCACGTGCATTGGTGAGAGAAGGATACGACACAATAAATGGGTGCGTATGTTTCTCAAATTGGTATTTGCAGAAATCAATTTGGTTATTGGGAATGTTATGTACTGTTTCCCTTTTTTCCTCAATGATACTATTGAGAACTCTTCTCATAGTTTACTTGATCTTACAGAACCTCCTGTGATGTTTTATTTGAAATACAGAAATCTAGGAAATTAATTTTATATTCTGTCATTTTTGTCCAAATATTTTCTCGGTTATCCACACCAAAATGTCGATCCATATTCTAGCTTAAGGCGAAAGTATTTTCATAGTTCGTATATCTGCGAAATTTGATAATTGTCATCATACGGTTGGCAGATTTTGAAACGTTTGCAATATGCTCACTGGATGATAACTCATCACTATATGTTATACCACTACACTTTGTTGAATTACTTTTATTACTATTACATACGGTTAAGAGTAGAGGAACTCCTATCATACTCTTAGAGCAGAAATGAACAAGTTCAAAGTACAGTATATATGGAGAAATACTGAAATGAGGGTTATATCAGTCAATGGAAGAGGCAAGCAGGTTTTTAAAATGATTCGCTGATGGTGCCATGACCATTTTTCTGGGGAGTGCATTCCATTGGTGGAACGCTCTGCTGGGAAGAAAGTTCATTTTCGGACTCGTTCTACAAAGTTCTCTGTATAGTAAGAGGGTGCCCACGTAGTTGTTCATTCTCATTCATTGTGAATAGATGGCGAACAGGTGATGAGATATTGTGTAGTGCATTGTAGGACATGATAAGGTCCCCTCTTTCTCGCAAAGAGAGAAGCGCAAGTTGGCTCATCAAGCGAAGTCTCTCCTCGTATGGAGGGCGTCGTCTACCAATTGGAATTCGTTTTAAACGACACTGAACGCTTCCCAGGAGAGTGATATCGTGTTGGTGGATTGGATACCAAGCAGGATTAGCAAATTCCTGAAATGGGCGCACATGAATCTTATAAAGTTTGGTGAGAGTTCGGATGTCTGGAGAGCTAAACACTTCGTTTATGAGATAAACGGTACGCGTAGCTTTCTTCATTTGTTGTACAATTTGCTCTGTTCACGATAACTCCGAGTTCACTATGATACCGAGGTCAGATTGGGAGACCGTTTTATTGAGTTTGATGCCGTTTATCAAGAAATTTAACTTTGGGTTGCTTTTACCAATATGAAGCACTACACATCTGTTAATATTCAGAGGTAACAGCCAGTCTGAACACCTTTGGAGGATATTGTTAAGGTCGCATTGCAGTTCTTGGTGGTGTTGAGGGTTATTTTACAGTGTCGTTGGCATGAACAGCAAGCTTCGATGTAATTACGTATTGAAGGTCTGATAATGCAGGTCCGTGGCAGAGCCCTTTGGTACTCCGCTGAAACAGACATCGCTGTACAATGAGTCGATTTCCACAGAATATTTTTGATTTTCTAAGAAGGAGGTAATCTAGTGCAGCAGATTCCCTCGTATCCCAACATGCTCAATTTTGGCAATTAGTTGCTCTTCCGGCACCTCGTCGAAAAACTTTACTAAAATCCAGGTATATGACGTCGTCGCAGCAGCTGTTATCGATACTTTTTGTCCAGTCGTTGGGAAAGCACAGCATGTTTGGCAAAATGGACTTGTTCTCATAAAGCTATGTTGTTGCTTCGGTATGATTCTATGAGATTGCAGGAACTCTCTCATGGAATCAGCTATTATTGATTCCATTACTTTAGCTACTATTAATGATAAACTAACAAGACAGAAGTTTTTCGGGTTGAGTTTGTCCCCCTTTCTCTAAATTGGTTTGATAACAGCCATCTTCCAGTCCCTGGGGAGGGTAGCTGTGTCAAATGATTGTGTCATGATCAAGAACAGTGGATAGCTCAGTGAATATGAGTATTCCTTGGGAAATGTGAATGTTAGTTTATCTGGTCCGAGGGATTTATTATGGTCTGGGCAGCAGAGTTTGGGATTTATAATATCTGGGGTAGGACTCTCATAGTTGATTGTTCAAAGCAGGTGAAGTACCAGGAGTTTCACGAGTTCATGCTTTCCGGAAGGTGTTGGCAAACATGTGTGCAAGTTTTTTTATTATTGGTTATGCTACCGTTGTTTTTACGAAGCTGGGGAGTACCCACCCTGGTATTCATTGAATCTTTTGGGGTTATCGATTTGGATTACTTGGTTTTTATATTTTTTTTTCGCTCAAATCCTAGCTTGATAGTGACCATTCTGTTGTAAACTTCATTTTCCTAGCTCCAGTGAAATATTTTATCATATTTTTGTATAGTGCTACACAATCCCCAACTGTAGGATTTGTTTTGTACATTTCGAAGTCATCTGAGGAAACAGAACATTTTGAGTTTTGAACTAATCGCGTTAAATCATGTTTGGAGAGAACGAATAATAGTGGCCCAAGATTGGAACCCTGTGCTACTCCAGTATGAACAAGGTGTTTTTAAACGAGTATCTGTTATATTTGACAAGAAAAATTTTTCTGATAATTACTGAATAATTCCGAATAATCCTTCAGTAATCCATAATTGATCATTTCCTTTAGTGGAAGATCATGATTAACGCGGTCGAAAGCTTTACTGAAGTCTGTATGAATTGTATCAGTTTGTAAAGCCTCCTGCGGGATGTCGTTGATATCACGAATAAACTGAAAATGATAGGTAATGACTGATTTTTCTTCAGTAAAAAAGCGGTGAAAAATTTCATATCGCCACATAAAGCATACTAATACCTGCAGGAATGTTATAATAGTAAGAATGAACACTACACATGTGATATTTCTAATAATTCGTTAATAAGAATGCAATCATGCTTGTCGCCTCTAAAATTAATTAGAAAGATGAAAAAATAGAGAAGTCAATTATGAATGATAAAAACAATATGCGAACAATATTGCCTCTATAATGAAGCAAAAACGAATTTATCTATTTCCCTGAAATAGTTAATTTTGTGTTTTTAAAAATTGATTGCAAACCTTTCGACCAATATATACAACCAAAGTTGTGGAAATATATGGTTTTCCACCTCCCTAATCACTATGAGATTAAAATTGAATTTCCAATCATGATATTGAGTTTTGAATCCGATATGCTCAAAATGCTGCTTTCTGATATTGGTTATCCTTATTTTCAGGCCGTACAAAGAAGCTTAGAAGAGTAATACTTCCTATTCTCCTCCTTTTGAAACTTAAAGCTGCCATCGTCATTCCAGTAGTCCTTTCACTCATAGCCTTGGTAGCTTTCAACGGTCTAGGAGCAGGAGTGACGGCCCTGGCCATAGCGGGAGCCACTGGATTGAAGAGCCTCCTGGAAAGTCATGGACCTTCAAAAGTTTCCTATGAGATCGTTCCACAAGTGATTGCACCCCAATGGAGTAGGTCGTCTTCTATAGAGGAAAATTTACAAGATGTATTGCCAATGAAGGCCGGATATCATACTTTACCCTGGAAATAGTTCTAAAATGTGATATAATTTTGTGCATATTATTTTAATATAGAGTTTATGTAGTAGTTACTGCTTAGTACTCCAGGAATACAGAAAAGTGCAAAGATGACTTAAAATGGAGAAATATAAAAAAGCTCCCAAATTGCTAAGAAAATATTTATCAGGTTATCGATTATCAACAAGAGTTTTTTAGTCACACAATGACCAAATTTTCAATTTGAAGACGTTAAGGTCCCATATAAAAATGAACGTTCAGAGCCGTCTATTGCAGCTCTAATTCAGGTCTGGAGATCTTGGACCTGTTATGAGAACATTATTGGAAGTAGATGGGATTTAATTGAGTTTAAACTTTCCAAATAGAGTTACCCCATATTAAGTTCGATAGAAACCGTGGTGAGTGAACATGCAACAAAACCTCTTCCTCTCAATAACTTTAAATCATGGTAATAATATATTAGCTAACGTTACCAATACCTACATAGGTGTACTTTTGTTCAGATATATAACTATTCCTGAACAAGGCTTTGTAGAGATAGTGTTTTTGTAAAAAACATGTCTGCCGAAATAGAGTTAACATTTCAAAAAGGGAAAGAGGTCTAAACCAATAATCAAAAGGACACTTAAAATTATTATCGCTTCAAATATGCTTCAAAATACATAACGCATATATAAATGTATCCAGAAAACATTTTTTTAGTCAAATTTCAATAGCAGCAGTTTTCATTCGTTTTTGAAAATACACATTTTGAAGCTACCAATATCGACGCTCTGAGCCTGATTACGATACATTGTGAATATCTAGCAGTCCAGTGCTTCTAAATAATGAACTAGCACATCAATGAAAAATGGAAAACCTGCCCTGAACTCTGAACAGCAGTCAAGTTTTGACATCGTTTTATATCAAATCGTGAATACATCTTTCCTCTCGTTCCATTCCTTTTATTAGAAAGGTACAGACAACTGAAAAACAGGGGTACCAATTCAAAAGTGGAGTCTTATGTCAGCCATGGCAAAGGGGCTATTTTGTAATAATTGGAAGAGCGGCCATGTTATATCTACATCTTTTGTGAGGTCTGTGGGTACAGCTGCAAAAAAAGTCCTGGTGACACTGCTTTTCGGTATTTTGGCTGTGACAGCTTGTAAGTGTGAGTACTGTGAGATTACTTTCGAATCCAAAGTGTTTCTCTTTCGGTATAAAATGGAAGGTTTCCAAAAAGGGGTTACTCAAAATATTTCAGCAGCATATGTCGAGGCTAGAGGCATATGTAAAGAGACAATAGAATGCTCAAAAGATGCCCACAAAACCAAAATAAGATCAAAACTTGCTGAATGTCCTAACGGATCCCGTTCATTTTGGTCTTTCGCCAAAGCTGTGGGAAGAAACTTCACTTCCAGCTCATTTCCTCCCCTAACCAAAGAAGATGGAACACTAGCAACGACTGCCCAGGAAAAAGCCAATATCTTTGCGCACCTATTTGCTGGAAATTCCACTCTGGACATCGGGAAAAAACCCCCAATTCCTTAACTGTAGATGACGGAATCCCGCCGATTGTTCTCAAGAAATGTGCCCCCGAACTAACACCTGTTCTTTGCAAGTTGTTCAACCACTCTTACAATTTGGGGTATTTCCGTCCAATTGGAAAATTGCAAGAGTACAGCCAGTCCCTAAAAAAGGCAAAAAGGCCCTACCTAGCAACTACAGACCTATTGCACTGCTATCTATTATTTCAAAGGTCATGGAAAAAGCCATCAACATCGAGCTCATGAAATATCTGGAAGACTCAGGAATTGTCAACGATAGGCAATATGGCTTCCGCCATCAGAGATCAACTGTTGACCTGCTCGCTTACGTCTCACATATATGGCAGCTATCTATTGAAAAGTATGGAGAAACTTTAGCTGTGGCATTAGATATCTCCAAGGCGTTCGATCGTGTTTGGCACCAGGGACTCCTCGCCAAGCTTCCGTCTTATGGCTTGCCGCCTCAGCTGTGTTCTCTGCTTGCTAGTTTTCTCTCAAACAGGTCTCTCCATGTAGTGGTCGATGGAGTTTCATCTGACACTCTACTCATAAATGCTGGTGTTCCGCAAGGATCCATTCTCGCACCAACACTATTTCTACTTCACATCAACGACCTGTTGAAAGCAACTTCATGTCCAGTACACAGCTTTGCCGATGATAGTACCCTCCATACCGCTTTCTCTTCCCGGGCCCCTATATCAGCCCGTGAAACCAGAAATGAACGAGGAAGAAATGTTAACAATATAAATATGGACTTAGCAACAATTCTCGAATGGGGATCTGATAACTTGGTAGAATTCAATGCAAACAAAACACAAGCATGTCTTTTCTCTAGAAAAGCCGATCTCACTGTGCCTAACATAACTTTGTCAGGAGTAACCATACCACTGAAGCCATCCATATCGATGGATGGTATTACTATCAGCAATAACCTTTCCTGGGAAAATCACGTGAGGTCCATTGCCAAAAGTGCATCCCAAAAACTTGGTTTTCTGTTTCGTGCCAAGAGCTATTTCACCCCCAGTCAGCTGCTTATGATCTATAAGGCACAGATCCGACCTGTCCTGGAATACTGTTCCCATATTTGGAGTGCGGCACCTAAACATATCCTGAGGCTATTGGATTCTGTCCAAAAAAGGGCAATTCGTCTCGTCGGTGATGCCTCGCTTACAAACTCGCTCACTTGTCTGGAACACCGTAGAAAAGTTGGCGATTTGTCTCTATTTTATAGATATTTTCATGGGCGATGCTCTTCTGAATTATCAACAATCGTTCCTGCTTTGGCAGTCTCTTCGAGATTAACCCGTCAAGTTCAGTCATCACACCCCTTCGTGGTCACTTTGGAGACCTGCAGAACATCACTTTCCAAAGACTCGTTCATCCAACGAACAGCGAGGCTTTGGAACTCATTGCCTAGGGAGGTGTTCCCCGAAGGCATACAACCTTCAGAAATTTAAGAAGAACACCAACTCCTACCTTCTTTCCCTAGGTTCCCACGATGTTCTCTGAACATTACAGGATATCCCTTTTCGTGGGAACCAGAACATAAAAAAAAATGGTTTTCGAATGTCATAGAAACCACTCTGCCGAAGTTGAAAATGTAAAGTCTAGAAGGTAAGTTTTAGATAATGTTTTTTATTGTAGGTTTCAAATAAAGAAACTTTTAGAGCAACAAGAGAATCATAAGGCGACAATGTGGTTGGTTATGTTCAAGTAAGAAGGCATAGTATTCAATGTATGCTCAAAGCTAAAGTAACACCGGAACACGAAGTACATGGCAAAGGTAACAGAGTCTCTGTTGAAATTGATGAAGTGAAAGAAATGGTGCTGCAGTGTCAATGTTTGGACTGTGCAGCTTCAGAAGATATATTAAGTATATTGTTGCTCTATTAACAGTGAATGACATATATTGAAACCACTTTGCCCGGGTTATCACGTATAGACATGAACAATTTATTGCTATTTTCATTAGTGCTCAACCACTTGGGCAGGAAACGAACTTTAAATGGCATTCTGAAAGGTATGAGTGACTTTTTCAATACAGAATAATATAGTGTATGACACTACCAAATATCAGTTGACATTTGTTAGCAGTACCACCAGTTCTTTTTGCACCTGTACCAGTCAAACAGAAATGTACCACATGTGTCATTTCTAGTTACACTGTTGGTTATTTGTCGCAGATTTCTCACATATGGAGGCGCGGCCTAAGATTTGAAAATATGGCAACGTTGCAAAATGGATTGAGGTTGTCATCTGTGGAATTGGTTGATCGGGTGATAAAGTCACAACATTTTGCAATGGCGTTAAGGAGAAACCATTTAAATTTTGGGGATTTTTTTTTAAGTTTTAGAAAAAAAAATTACTAATAGAGTTTTTACAAGCTGTAGAATCCATTGAAAATATTTTGAAAGTTTCGTGTTCGAAGGTGTTAGAAGCAATTGTTCTATATGATGGAAGTTGAATGTTTACTCAAATTATCCCACCAAGTTATCTGAAACCTAAACCATTACTCGGTTTCTCATTGAACCAACTGATATTCCAGCTCCTTGAATTACTTACAATGTCCCTATAGTTTGTGATGAATCTATGGAATGTGCAATGGTGATAGAAAAAAATCATTACGGTAAGTAAAATTGAGTTTATGTTTCATTGTAGATTGTAAGGGTTCGATATGGCTCTTCAGCCTCTCCGAAATCGATATAAAAATCAAAGTGAAATTGGAGTATACATTTTTGTAGCTATATTTCCCCATTTCTATCAAATCACAAGAGGAAAGATAAATTTGAGACGTAGTTTTTCTCAAAGTATGAATCTACCATTTAATCGACAAGATCACAGAAAATGCATAAAACTTCAAAAATAAGGAATCTAGATATATATACAAGGAAAAATCTGAGCTAAATATAGAACAATCGGCAACAAACTTGAGATCACTACATACTATTAAAAAATTCATAACTGATGGATTTTTCATATCATATTTCAATACATACAGGACGATTTACAGAAAGCTAATAAAGCTTGCCAAACAAAGATATTTTGTAGATAAACTATATAAGGCTGAAAATAAAACAAAAGAAAACTGGGCTATAATAAATAATTTACGTGGTAAAAGTGATATATTGCCTTCTAATGCGGATATAGATCCTAACGTGTTAAACAACTTCTACTGTACGATAGCACAAAAAATAACATCAGAATTACAACCGACAATCCATCCAACCGAGTTTATGAAAATATAAATATTCCAGATAACTTTCACCTATTTGATACTGACATATACGAACTGAAGCAAACTATTAATGAAATAAAGAACAAAACATCATCTGGTTATGATGAAATATCAGTTAAAATTTCAGAAAATCTCTCAGAATTCGCTTTAAATATTCTTGTGGAGGCCATCAATAAATCATTTCGATCTGGCAGATTTCCTTCATGTCTGAAACTAGCAATAGTCATTCCGCTTCATAAAGGTGGCGAAATGAATGATCCATCAAACTTCCGGCCTATATCATTGCTCTCAAAAATAATTGATAAGCTTGTTAAAAAGAGAATATTGAACTTCTTAAGTCATCATAACATCCTATGCGAATCTCAATATGGATTCCAAAGCTATAAAAACACAGGCGATGCAATCTTCTCTTTTCTGGAAGATGTGTATATTGGTTTAAATAATAATGAAGCTATTGGGGCAGTGTTTTGCGATTTCTCTAAAGCGTTCGACTGCGTGAACCATGAAACACTGTTATTTAAACTTCAGTGCTATGGCTTTAGAGGATTGTCATATAACTGGATTTCCAGTTATCTAACAGGCAGGAAACAAGTAGTAAAACTCCAAGGAAATAAATCGCACATGGAGAATAACACAACAGGTGTACCACAAGGCTCGGCTCTGGGTCCCATTCTTTTCTGCTTTATCTGAATGATCTGGTAACCATTGACATCAAAGGGAAGTTCACATTTTTTGCAGATGATACCACTATCCTTTGGCGTGGGACAAATGAAGAAAATCTCAGAGAAAACATAACTTTTGATCTCTATAAAATTAAACAGTGGTGTGATTCAAACTCCTTATGTTTTAACACAAATAAAACAAACATAGTCTGCTTCAAGTTCAGTTTCGACGACTTACTTATAGAAAATCACGCTATAGTGAACAAAACTCACACAAAGTTTTTAGGGGTATTTATAGATGAAAAATTGAAATTTGATAAGCATGTAGAGAACTTATGCAAAAAAATAGCATCTGGCTGTTATGCAGTTCGAGTTGTTTCAAATGAACTCAATCAATCCTCAGCCAGAATTGTGTATTTTTCCTTGATCGAGTCCCATTTGAGATATGGAATTGCCTTTTGGGGCTTATGTAGTCAGCAACTACTAAATTCAGTATTCGTTTTGCAAAAAAGGGCTGTCAGATACATATGTAAGGCAAAATCACAAGATCACTGCAAACCACTTTTCATCAGTCAGAAAATTCTAACTGTACCTTGTTTGTTCCTTCTAGAAACCGTGTGTCTAATACACAAAAGTATTCTAATACAGCAGTAAATAATGACAGACGATACCATACAAGAGGAAGTCGGGATCTACCCCTGCGAATACCAAAATTAGCAATTACAAAATTTTCTTTGATATATGAGAGCAAGAAAATATATAACCACCTCCCAATGTACTACAGGGAAATAACAAATTTAAAAAAGTTCAGGAAATCAGTTAAAGAGGTATTTCTGCAAAAAGCCTACTATGACTTGAAGGAATATTACATTGATGAATTTTAAAGCTTAGTATTTCCGTTGCTTACTTATCTGTATTGCTTTATTTATTTATTCATCTGTAATGTTTGATATATTTTTCTGTAATGTTTTATTTATATTCGTTTAGGTACATATGTTTTAACTCTATAATGATTGTTCATTATATTTCATATAATTTTATATTCTTAATATTTCTGACTTTATAAAATTACACTTACTCTGTCAATAAGAATTACTTCTTGGACAATAAAGCATGATTGATTGATTGATTGATATCAATTAATATCATATACCAACATCATACTCATGTTGCTTCGTCCTTTTTAGTGTCATGACCGTGTTATATATAGATATAATTTTAGATTTATGTAGGTGCTTTGTCCATATGATTTTATTTTCTTCTTGACGACGACAATAATTTATATTTTTTTTCTCTCTATCTCTCTAAGCAAACTGTGATTGAGTACTATTTACTATTTAATATTTTATCTTTTTATATTGTCAGATGTGATTGTTTCTCGTTTATTGATCGATTTTATACATGTATACCTACATATACTCATTTATTGCATTGTTCATCATTGTAAATTGTAAACTATGCTCTGTCAATGAGAATTTTATTTCTTCAGACAATAAAGTACATATTGATTGATTGATTGAAATTGTCATGTTAACTTTCCACCAAATTTCAAAAGGTATGAAACGTTCACTGGCTCTTAGACTGCACCTTGAATTATCATCTCACTTCCGTTCGTTTTCCATACTAAGTGGTTTCATTATAATTACTACTATCAATCACACCGATAAACCATTCCGTATTTGACAGCGCGATGCATTCAAATCAATATTCGAAGCCTATCACTGACCTACATTTCAATTATTAAAGAAGAGATTCTACTCTCTCGCAGAGAATTATTAAAAAATCAATCGGATGTGGAACACTTATCAATATCCTATTTAATATAGAACATTTCATTTTTTCTACTTTCTTAACCAAATCATTTTTAAACGTCTATGTTCAATTCTCCTCTTCGAAGAAATAAGTATAGGCCAGAAAGTTGCAATTTAGACGTTTACTAATGTAAGAGTGCATCAAAGCTGCATTCACGCCAAGGAAAGTCACTACCATACATTATCAGGGACGTGCTCGAAGGGCAATATTTCAAGGAGAGGTTACCATTTGAAAATTATGTATCTATTTTATATATTCTGATATTCTATATATGTATACCTGGTGACAATGGGACTAGGGCCATGCCTATATATCTCCTCCACTTATCAACTGATTTGAATTAAATTTTGTACATAGATATGGGACACAATACATATGAAAACAAAATGGCCGACTCCCTGTTTCGCCATAATAGCCACCAACTTCCATTTTTCAAATGGAACACCCTGTATGTTTGATGTTTTTCGCATTCTACGGCTCAAATTACATACGACAGTATTGCCAAATTTTCATTTTACAATGAAAAAAATATTTCTCCATTTTTTTTTAGCTCAGGCCGCCTTGATCAGCTTGAAATATATACTAATTTACATCAGTAACTCATAGTAGTAGTCATTTCAACGATAAGATCAATAACAAATCCTGCAGCAGGAATTGCAATTTTTGAACGCATTTTTAACGAAAAAATCGTTTTTTTCAAATGGTACCTACTGAGGGCCATCTTGCCATTCGGTAGAGAATTAAACTACCAATTCAAAGATATACATTATGATCCACTTTCTTTTTGTTCAAAACGTAGAGAAAAAAATCATTAGGGGTTAAATCGGGCGATCTGGCTGGCCATCTGATTAGGCCATGTGATCCAATCCATATCTGCCCATAGGTATCACTGAGATATTGAAGAACAATATCAACATTATTTGGTCCTGCACCATCCTGCTGAAAAAAATATATTTTCCCTGTGTTCTCAGTTGAATGGTTGATATTATTTTGAATTGTAGACATATTTTGCGCGTCAAAGGCACGTCTAAAAAAATTGGTCCAATGATTCTTGTCCCTATGATTCCTACCCAGTCGTTGAATCCAAATCTTTTTCGAAAATTTCTTTCTCTCAGCAACCTAGGATTTTCTTGAGCCCAATACCTTGTATCATTCCTAGTGAATATACCATCGTGAACCTAGAATCATTTGTCAACAGTATCTTTGAGAAAAAACCATTATTCAAATCATGATGACGCAGAAGCCAATTACAATGAGCTAGTCTCCGTTCTGGGTAATTTTCATATAGATGCTGATGTAAATTGTATTTATAGGAGCGATATTTATGTATTTTCAATACTTTTCTGGTACTTCTCCTGCTGCTCCCACATTCAATTTCCAATTTTCGCACTGAGGCAGACGGAGAAAAATGAACATATGCTAAAACATTTGTTTTCGCTCCTTCACTGACGATGAAGCTGGATTTTTCCTTAGCATCATTTCCAATTTCCTGAAATGAGTCCTCGATGGGTGCCGTCTTAATGGATAACGAACATCTTATAGCATTGAGAGCGTTCTTCTGACATTCTCCGTATATCAAAATCATATCGATTTGTTCGTTTCGAAAATAACGATCATTATTTTCCATTTCAAAAAAACTTTTTACTAACGAAACGAGATGACAAGTAAAATTGGTATATCACTTCCGACATGACATAAATAACCTCCTGTTTTCCATGATTCCACGGCTACCTTTCATTTCATCAAACTCAAACGGATAATTCATTGGAATTTGTAGGCATCGTATAAAATATTGAACAAATTCAATAATTGATCGTTTTTAGTTTTGAACATAAAGAAAGTGGTATATAATGTATATCGTTGAATTGGTAATAAAGTTCTCTATCGAATGGCAAGATGGCCCTCGGTAGTTACCATTTGAAAAATATTGATATTATCGATGGAATTACTATTACTATGAGTTACTGATATGAATTAATAAAGATTTTAACCTGATCAATGCCTCCTGGGCTAAAAAAAATGGGAAATATTTTGTTTTCAATGGTAAAATGAAAATTCGGCAACACTCTCCTATGTAGTTTGAGCCGTAGAATGCGAAAAACATCAAACATACAGGGTGTTTCGTTTGAAAAATCGAAAATGGTGGCTATTCGGGCGAAACCAGAAGTCGGCCATTTTGTTTCCATATGCCTGTCAATCCGAAATTGTGTCTCATATCATTGTACAAAATTTCATTCAAATCGGTTGATAAGTGAAGGAGATATAGGCATCCCATTGTCACCCGGTATATGGCTAACGTATAAAAAAAATAACAAGAGTGCACGACAGTGATCTATCACGACCAAAAATAATATCATGATTTTATTATATTGACTGGAATTTGTAATCGGATCAATCGAAAATTCTTCACATATAATGAGACAGATGCACGGAACAGAAAAATTGACGTTTTGGGGGTAGTGATGCCATATTGTAGCAGCTGTAAAGGGCCTTACGGAAGCCCTTGAGCCGCCATTTGCTGTCATCGTTCTACTTTGATGCCTTGTGTAAACAAGTCATTTACGTACGTTGAAAATTCGCAAAATCAGCAATGAAGACTACAGTGAATTTATCATCTCTACCATCAGCGTACGCCGCAGCCAGACACACACACTCCGAACTTGTCATCAGGTTCAAACCTAGCTTGATATGAGCCTAGACCCTGAAGAATGGGGTTGGAAACGAACAACACAGGGTCTAGAACCAATATCCGCAGCACCTCATTCAATGAAACTGCAGTTCCATTGAATATTAATGCAATGGAAAATGCGGGGCTTCATGTGGTTGTCGAAAAGCTGGGCTCAAATTTTCTATTATATGTAGTATTTGCCGTGACCAAATGTGCGAAAATGTGCCACGACGAATAGACAATATTGATGATGATATCAGAGCTGATGATATCTTTATAGAAGGTAAAACAGAAAAAATTTAATGTGAGTGCAAAACACTGGATTGTGTAGAGGTATTAGATGGAATATTAGAACCAGGCCCATCAACAATAAGAAGAATGAAATAAATAATATGAATTACTTATGTTTTCTAACCTATTACAAAGTACATTATATAAAGTGAGCCTCCAAGTCGTTCTTGAACATTCTTCCTCTCAAACTATATCTGTAAATTACACCACAGTTCTCCCGAATTCACCCTGACAATTATCCTTCATCCCTTTATTACATTCGTTTATCTTCAACCTCCTCCTGGCTCCCGTTTATCTTGCCTCAATTTTCTATCCCTGCCAATGACCTTTCATTTTACAACATATCTTTCCGGAAATCATCTTTTTGCTCCTCGTTTACCTTTCCACGGTTATTGTTCCTTAATACATCAGTCTCATTGTAAGCAAATCATTTTTGTTGAGCTATCTACTGTGCGAAAACTATTGCAGATAGGAAAAAAAGATTGATACAAAATTCGTAGACAATGTTCCGCTCTTCAACTTTTAATTCAAATATTTCTCACGTAGGATCAATTGTTTTTGAGTTGTTCGCATGCGTTCCAACTCTGACTCAAAAGCTAGCATGAATATTGATGAACAGAAAGAATCATTCGAATATAATGAAAGAATATTTGATTATCTGAAAAAAAGATCTCTTGTATTTTTTGCGTACGACAAACGGTTTAGGATATATATGACAAAAATCATTTTCCAAGATGGCCGCTTAGCACATCCCCCCATGCCTCTCCAACTCAAAGTTCTACTCAAAACCGACCCCCCTATATATATAAATGCTTTATTTAGTCCATTTACTAATTCACATTTTTAAGTCATTGCAACGATATATAGCATGCTTTCAGATTAAAATAGACTGAGTTTAAAAAATAAAAATGTATATACAACACATATACACATATATATACATAACTACTACACCTATCGGCACACCATACATCTATACGCTCATACAAATTCTAAAAAATATTTAATAAATACACAAAATACTTTAAACATACTAAAACATTTGTATACCTGTCCTAACTAAATATTAAATCGAAACAAACAAGTGGCTACTAGGTTTTTATTGATTAAGAAAATATGATCTCAACTTTGTCTTGAAGGATGTTGAAGATGTTGAACGTTTGATCTCTTCTGGCTGATTATTATAGCTATCAAGTCCCTTGAAAAAAACAGAATTTTGGGCATGTGTTAATGTGACTTGTTGAATATGGAAGTCAGTTCTGAATCTTGTATTGTATCCGTGGATTTGGTCATTGTACATAACTTTTTCTTGTGAATATGTTGGGGAAATTTTATTTCTTATTTTGAAAATTAGGATTAATGTTTGGTAGAGGAGAAAGAAATTAATTGGTAATCATTCTAGTTGCTTTAACATATCTCTTATTGGTGTTAGTCTTTTGCAATTTAAAATTATGCGCATGGCCCTATTTTGAAGTTTGTGTAAATGAGCTGAATCATTTTGTTTCAGTAGATACAGAATTGTAGAACAATATGTAAAATGGGGAAGCACTAATGAATTGTACAGTAAAACTTTTGTCCACCTTGACAAATACGGGGCACGAGATAAATAATGTATTTTAAATGCTATCGTCTTTATAATGAAGTTGGCATGTTCTTTAAAATGTAACCCCCTATCCACATGAACCCCAAGATATTTGAATTGGTTGACCCGATCTACCTTATCAGGACCTAACATTATCTCAAAATGTTGGTTACAGAAGTTTCTGATTTTTTTTTATTTACTTATTACCATGTACTTGGTCTTCCCAACATTGATCTTCAAATAATTAGCACAACACCAACTGTAAATCGATTTTAAAGTTTAGTTTATGCTTTCTGTGAGTTTCGTGTGATCATTACATGAGAAATAAATCAGTGTATCATCTGCAAATAAATGATACACTCCTACTATCTCCGGCAAATCATTAACATACAACAGAAACAACAGGGGGCCCAGAACACTTCCCTGTGGTACTCCTTGATTACATTCTATTTCATCTGATACTTTATTATTTATCCTAAGCTTTTGTTTTCTGTTCTCCAAAGAGCTTTCCAACCATTTCAAGACTATTCCATCTATTCCTACTGATACTAATTTTTGTAACAATCTATGAACGAAAAAAAATCGCTACTGTAACCTCATGCAGAAAAAAAAACCCTGCCGATTGGACTTATCAGCATATTAAATTAATGATGGATGTATAAATGAAAAACCGAATAGATAAATTTGCCAGTAGGGGGATCCAACCAGAGTAAAGGAATCTTACGTATTTTGGTCCGCTGTATACAAATCTTCAAACTTCTCCATTCAAGTTGACGATGATTGAGATGTTAGTAATTCGAATAATTGCTAATTTAACGCATGCAAATTTGATTAGAATGATTTGACAAAAAATGCAGACAAGTTCACATGTCGTACGCCAGTCAGTTTTGGACATCACCTTTTAAAACAAAACATTTTCTCAAACATCAGGAGTTATTTTTGTTTACATTAGAAACCATGAATAGAAGTTAGAAGATGATCTGTCGAATAGATTTAAATCATAAAAACTTTTTAACAAAAAATTAAACCGACGAAATATGGAACTGAAAAGTAAAGAATGAGATAAACCTTCTTAGTCTCAATAACTAAGCTCCTAAACTAATGTAAGTAACTAATTTTGAGGCGGCGCCAAACAAACAAGCAAATGAATTAGGTATGGCGTAAAATGATGGCATCGAGTTGCGCGGAGTTAGGGGTGGATTTCATCTTTTACATTCGAATGGGACCATCTTCGAAGTACATCCTATCTACTTAAAAAAGAATTATTGGAATCGGACGTCTCAGTAAAAAGTTATGCGTGGTCATACATAAAAAATAAAAAAATATACGCGTCGACTAGAGAACCTCCTCTTTTTTGTTTTCATCGGTTAATAAACAGATATATTTGCCCTGATAATGAAGTTAATTATGAGAAACATTTGGAGGTTAGAAGAAGAAGAATGACGTTTTCAATTAGTGCTAATCCACTAGCATCGCAGTTGAGATCAGATGTCAGTCTGAACTTCAGCAAACGTAGAAATATAAATGCAAGCAGCATATAACATAACTGAAGTTATTATTTAGAGGTTAATAGTGGTAACCGAAATGTTTCTGTTACTGTGATAACTAAACCAAAAGCTATAGCATTACCCAACAAATGTAATCGTGATCTTTATAAACACCCCATTCAAACTCTCCCACAATACTGCTATGTTCTAATATATTGTGCGCATAAGTGCGCATTCTTGTCAACCCTTTTTTTAATAAGAAAGATCGCGAATAAAAACTGTTTCGGTTTGCATGAAAAAAAGTCTTACGGTCATCTCAAAATATGACAGTAGTATCCAATGTCACTACCAAATGCATTTCAAGCGGATAGTTTGGAAATTTCATGTATACAGTTGCAACTATGCTGATTGATTATGGTGGAAAAATAGGCTTTTTCATGTTCTAATTGTAGTATATAATTGTATATAATGCTAAGACCGTTCAAATCTTGGCAAACTGTATCGAATTCTTTGAGCTTCAATTCTCATAGGCATAGTAGTTGTAGTCGCTTTGAAAATCATACAAAAAAATAATGATTCAAATAAAAATAACCAATAGAAAACCTGTTTGAAGGCAAGCTTTTTTTTTAAGCTGTATACTAAAACGTATAAAATAAGTTGAAGTCATCGCTGACAATGATTTAATAATTTTTTGTTGAATTATTTGGTTTCAAAAACCTTGTTAATCAATTTCATTGGACAATGAGGTTGGTAAGTAACAACTTGTTGAAGTATTCATTTTATTACAATTACAAAATTAATTAAATCATTGTCAGCGATGACTTAAACTTATTTTAAACGTTTGTCTTTAAAAAGGTTATTTATTAGTTAGTTTATTTTTTGCTTTTTAGTCAGTTCGCCTCAATATGTTCATTTCTAATAGAGCATCGATGTTACAAGGTCTCTACCATGTAAGTTTTGAGCTGAAAGAAATCATCAGCTCCGACCCCAAAAACTTCCAAACACCAATTTTGAATTGAATCTGACCATAATCACAATACTCGTTCGACGTCATGAAGTCGCCGTCTTGAATTTATAGATTTTGACAAAAAATTCATAATATCCGTACCTGAAAACTCCCACATAACAATTATGAATGATATATGACCATAATCAGAAAACTCCTTCTCCATTTTGGGGCCGCCATCTTAAATTTGTAAATTTTGATGAAAAGTTCAGAATCTCCGACCGCGAAAACCGCCGCATACCAATTTTGAATCGAATCGGATCATAATCACAAAACTTGTCCTCCATCTTGGGGCCTACATCTTGAATTTATGAATTTTGACCCCGAACACCCCAACATACCATTTTTGAATCGAATCGGACCATAATCACAAAACTCATCCGCCATCTTATAGCCGCCATTTCAAATTCATGAATTTTGACAAATAATTAATTATCTCCGACCCAGAAAACCCCCACGTACAAATTTTGAATCAAATCACCATAATTACAAATCTCGTCCACCATCTTGGAGCCGCCATTTTGTTTTCTCCTTTAACAAAATTCCATAATGCATTGTCACCGGAATTATAAACACCTGCCAAATTTCAATTCAATCGGTATGTCAAAATTCACTTGCAAGATTTGACCAAAACTAACAAACGAACGAACGCACGAACTAACTAACGAGTGAAACTAAATAAAAGCTTGAGAAAGGAATTTTTGTGGCACAATGGACAGATTATCAAATTAAAGAAAAAAAGCATCCTCAAGTGGGACTCGAACCCACGACCTTATGTTTTCTAGACATATACTCTAACCACTGAGCTATAAAGGCCATGGGAATCGACACACACTCGCGAATACTTCACTTCCATAATTTAATGTGCATCCCACTTGAGGATGCTTTTTTCTTTAATTTAATAATCTGTCCATTATGCCACAAAAATTCCTTTTTCATGATTTCTCTCGGACAATAATTTCCACTTTCACACTGAATAAAAGCTTAAAAAAAATCTGCTAATCACCTAGCTAGTCCCATAAAGATTTATAACCCCATACAGATTCCTAACTCCATAGAGATTGACATGAAAATTTATGATTGTGAATTTTTAATAGCTCTGAAAATACTTGAAGAATTCAAAACGGAAAACGTGGGCGCATGCAAAAGATAATTGATGCATGAATAGTTCACTTAAGTCACTAACAATTTGATTGCACTGCAAATGTTATGAACTGTTGTCTGACAGCTAATCCCTACACTCCTTACCATTGGTGATTTATACCAACTTGGCGAGACATGTAGATACCTACAAATATATACCAGAAAATTTCGATATATCTGATTTTTTTCAACTCTGTTTCAGGTAATCATTCTAAAAGCTATCGTAAAATGTAATTAATTACTTAGAAACCACATATGGACGTTAGGTACGCCTATGATTACACTCTCATTGCAGGAAACTGGTATAGAGAGCAATTTCCCTCCTTGATGAATTATAATCACACCGTTTCTTGATAAACAAGATGCTTTATTTTTTTAAATACTCTAGAAGTTAACTATATAAACCTGCCAGACTTCCAATTGCAACATCAGTCGTTCTGGGAACATTTACATCAATATGTTCTCTAGGAAGAATTTAGTGGTGCTAACGATATTGTGGCTGGCCCTCAGTGCCCTTAGTGTTAAAGCTGAAGACGAAGTTAAGCCCGAGTTGAAACCTAAAAGTGAATACAAGAAATCTTTATCACGTGACTGTTCCAATGTATATTCGGCGACATGTTTGAAACTCGATATCGTGTCTTGGGTCGATAAACTAAACGAAGATGACAATTATGATGTGATACCGGGTGTTTCTGTGGTACGTGAAGATAACGGCGCTCGAACCAACACAGCAGATATGGTAGCGGAGCTAGCCAGGGACTTCCCAAACGATCCGGACGCACGTCTCGACGCCTTCCTCATGAAAAAAGTCACGTCATACCTCAACAGTCACTCGCTACGCCTCGATTTGCTCAACAAGGAGACCGTGGAATCCGCTAGGGGAGGAGGTGGAGGAGGCGGTGGTATTGGAGGGGGTAACAAAGGGGGTGGTGGAGGATCTAGTGGCGGCGGCGGTGGTGGAATGGGAATGATGATGGCCGCTGGTGCGATGATGAAGGGAACTCTGATGGCCTTAGCTCTGGGAGGTATCGCGGCTATTGCTGGTAAAGCCCTGATGACTGGTCTGATCTCACTTCTATTGTCGGGTATCATTGGGCTCAAAGCTTTGACGAGTCAAGGACACAAGTCTACGACGTATGAGATCGTTTCCAAACCTATTTACTCACATTCGTCCTCTCATTCCGTGGGTCATGAGGAACATGGACATCCGGGATATGGACACTCATCGTATGGCAGGAGTTTTGATATGCCGTTACCACTAGGCCTGCATCCTGAGTATAAACCGTCATAAGTGATACCAAATATTTTTGTTTCTGTTTAAGTAATTCTATTTCCATTGTAAGTAATTTATTGTGTTCATGTTAATAAAGTTATTTTATTTCTTATAGAATTCCCATTCGAATTTTTAATATGAAAATATTTCACCTTAACTCCAATTGATTCCATTCGCGGTAGTTCTTGAAAAAACTGTTCATCAGATATATCGTTTATTGTGTGATCATGCCCATCAAATGGAATTGTACGAGAATTCGAAGGTCAGTATCGAGTTCACTTTCTCTCGAAACAAAAAAAGTTTATATCAATTGCTCATTTGACCATAATGAAGTGAAGGTAACTTTCCTCGACATTTGTGGTAGATACAATCCGCAAATTACTAGTTGTTTCTCTTGACTTAAGATCAGGATCACTTTGGTTGTTCACAATCTAGTTCGTTTTGCCCCGAAAGAATCTTGATAGTTAAAACTTCACGAGAGGACAGAAAAATAAGACTTATAGTTTAATGATACCAATGGAATCATTCCTTGGCACGCTTGAAACACATAGCAATCACAATTTTCCAAACTGCAGTCATTCTCGATTGATATTACTCATTCCTATTTCATTTGGTATGGAAAAATATTTGGATATCGTAAACGATCTCAATTCTGAAATGAGAAAAATAAGATATAAATCAATATTTAACAAGCGAAATGAATTGTGCCTCACAAAATGAGATTTTTGTATGGGGTAAACTTTTCACTTCAGAATGTTTTATACTGAAAGTGAAAACGGAACACAAACTGACAGATGCTATTGTCTGTCTGGTTGTGTGTTCGACTATCCGTTGTTATAACTCAACGACTCGGAACAAATTGGGAGTAATGAAGTTTGATGAATGCATTTCAAAGTATAGGATCAGCCGCCAAAGAATAGTTTTCGAATGAATGTCATGTAAAATTTTGAAACTACAGAAGACGATATATATATATATATATATATATATATATATATATATATATATATAGGGTGATGCCATGATCATTAATGTCCGTTCTACCTAAATTATTATCACATTTCATTTATCTTGCAATGTTTGTATGTTAGTTTGTTTGTTTAGGTCAAATCTTGCAAGCTGAATTAGAACCATTTCTAGTCGTCCGATTGTTTCTATAATTCCAGTAAAAATGCATTTTGAAATTTTTGTTACAGGAAAAAACAAAATGGTGGCTCCAATATGGCGGACGAGATTTGTATTCATGGTTCTCTTCATATTCGATAATTGTTTATAACAAATTGTTTATTTAATGAACAAATTATATTTGATTTTTTTTGGATGTCGTAGAAATACGTAAATCATTGATTCTGAGACAAACATCTCCTTTCAATATTTTGTTTAACAAAAAAAAATAAAAAAAAAATTCTAACAAAAAAAAGATTGCAAATTTTTTCATCACGATATTTTAAAACAAATGAAATAACATACAAAAATCCTCTAAAAAATTAAATCAGTTGAAAATTTGTTAAAAGAAATTGGTTGAGCAAATAGCGCTGAAAAATGTTATGTAATATCTTTTTTATATCTTAAATCGGTGATTAAAAAATCGACTCATCTTTTTTTTCATATTTAAATTTTGTTTTGTTTGAATGGTTCATGGATTATAACAATTACAAATACCGCAATTGATAATCTCATTAAGTATAGTTGTCAAGAGATGTCCACAGAGCGAAATTATTTTCAACAGTTATACGAATTGGAATGTAAAGGAACTATAAAAAAATTAGTTAGTAAAGTTTGTGGAATTTATTTTTTTCTGCGGTTTTCCCCAAGTGTGTAGATGCTACCATAAGTGTTGAACAAAATGTAATTAATATTAAATATTATAAAATATATGTGAAATCATATTCACCGTATCTCTGATAGTTCAAAATATACAGTGCTAGTCAAAAGTCCCCTCCCCCCCTCGTATCTTTTGAACGGGTATACTTATAATAATGAAATTTGGAGGGTGGAAATAAACGGATGTAGGCTTCTCAACTGGTCATAACAGGTGACGCAATAGTCATAAATGACGTCACAAGGCCACTGTGACCAATAATTTTAAATGGGACCCTATGGCAAGTGACAGCTCGTTTGAAAGGTATTGAAAATACCTATTCAGTCATACCAATTTTGTTTGGGTTTCGGCTGATTTTGATTGATAAATTGAAGAAATACGAAAATTATAGTTTCGCATTTAATTAATAAAGATTTTAAAGTACGCCTCTGGTTAATTGTCAAAAAGGTTGACGTTTTTGAATTCTCTACTTGTCAAAAGTGTTTATACCTTGAAAATTTACCTAAGCTATTGTTTAACGAGACGTTTAAGTGTTTACATAGGCAAAATGGTACGTACTGTAGCCGACAAAGTAGCAGCTATCTTAATAATTGGTGAATGTAGAAACAATTTCCATGCAGCGGAACGACTGTTTAATGAGAGGTACCCCGATCGCCCTATATCGAGGGTTTATTTGAGGGAGCTTCTTCGGAAGTTTGAAGCATCAGGTAGTGTTCAAGATGCCAAACGATCTGGTCGTCCAACAATTAGTGATGACAAAAAAATTGACATAATTGGAGAAATGGTAGTAAACCCTACTTCTTCCACAGCCCAAGTTGCGTCTATCTGTGAAGTCAGTCAAAGGACAGTACATAGGGTGTTGGCTAAAACAAATTCATCCATACAAATGAAACACACCGGTACATACAATTTGGTTGAAGTGATGAATGCATTTCAAAGATATGTACACCAAAATGTTCGAAGTGATTGATGTAAAATTTACATCTTTCATGAAAATATACTCAATTCAGAAAATAATATTTTGATATATTTTGGGAAACCAATGTATGCTCTCTTCTCTAAATGCTAACATTTCAACGTTGAATGTTGTATCTGGAGATGTTATCAAAATTATTGAGTTAATTTTGAAATTCTAGGATGATAATCCAGATAATTCGACAACTTGGAAATAACGTTTCGAAACAAATGGTGCTCCTGCACAGATTATTCAGGTTCTGCAGTAGAAGACGTTTATACCAAATTGTATTAAGAATAAATGGTAGATGGATTGTTTGACGAGGTTCGATGAAATAGAGCTCAGTTACCGGACCTTACACCATTAATTTTTTTTGATAGAATGAATCTAAGTTTACCTACACACCACAGATTGCCATTCTTGAAACAACGAATTGTTGAAAAATGTAGAATAATCATGACACAATCTCGGGACAGAATTACGACAAGCGTTTGCTTAATAGAGTGCAATAGCTGCAAAATGTAGATGAACACTTTTGAGACTCTTATGTATAAAACGGCTTCTTAAATCTTTTTAATTAAATGCGTTATTTTCGTATTTCTTCAATTATCAATCAAATCGCAATTTGAAATCCATAATAAGTGTCAGAGATACATGACTGAATGTATTTTCAAACTTATACGAGCTTGAATGTCAAGGACCATAAAAATTAGTTAGTAAGTTTGTGACGATTTATTTATTGCGTTTTTCACCAGTTGAGAGCCTACATAGTTTGAACCAAAATTTTTAATTTATTATAAAGTATACTGTTCAATACGAGACTTTGATAGCTCATATATACATAGCAGTTGATAACTAAATACATAGAATGCCCGCCTTGGTTTTTGAAATGTACCAAAATGAAAAAAGCTTTGAAAATATTTTTTTTGTCACATTTGATTACATATGGTTGTTTTTCTAATTTTTTTCTATATCTAAAAAATATGAACATATTCGGTAATTGTTTATAACAAATTGTTTATTCAATGAACAAATTATATTTGAATATTTTTTTGTATCTCGTGGAAGAACGTAAATCATTGATTTCAAAACAAACATTTCCTCTCAATATTTTGTTTAAACAATAGAAAAAATTCAAAAAATTTCTAACAAAAAAAAAAGTTGCAAATTTTCTTATCACCATACTTAAAACAAATAAAATGGCATACAACAATCCTCTAAAAAATTCAATCAGTCAATTTGTTAAAAGAAATTGGTTGAGCAAATAGCGCTAGGAATGTTAGGTAATATCTTTTTTATATCACAATCGGTGATTAAGAAAATCAACTCTTCTTTTTTTTGAATATTTTATTATCTGTGGTGGTGGATAGCGTCTGTAATTGAATATCGTATCGTTCATTAGGTGTGCATGCGTGATTGTATTCATCACATTAACCCCCATCATCTTCGTCACTAACACGGAACTGAATTTAAAGGTGGTTTTCAAACAAGGACTGGTAGCTCACTCGATAAAGCGTTCGACTAGAAATCGAAAGGTCCCAGGTTCGATTCCTGGCCGATCCACATTTTTATTTTTCAGTTCTTTTTCTCATTTTCTCGTCTGAATGCCACGAACATTTTTCTACGATTTTTATTATGTTGTTTAAATAATTCATAGATTATGACAATTTCAAATACCACAAGTTCATAATCTCATTGAGTTAGTTGTCAAGAGATGTCCACGGAGCGAAATCATTTTCAACACTTATACGAATTGGAATGTAAAAGAGAACTCTGAAAAAATTAGTTAGTAAAGTTTGTGAATTTTTTTTTCTGCGGTTTTTCCCTTCAAGTGTGTAGATGCTACCATAGTGTTGAGAAAACATTAAATCATTATCAATTAGTATAAAAATATATTTGCAACGGCCGGTTTCAAGGCGGCGGAGCCCTTTTTTCAACATTGAATGAAAAGTATCAATAATGAAGATGAGGTTCCGGGAGTCAACATTTTTTTGTTTTTGAAAATTTCCCCCTCATCAAGATTCTTTTTTTTTAAATGTCTACCAATAATTGTTTTGAGTTATTTGCCAACAATCTAGTCCCCTCTTTTGGAATATTTAATTGTTTATAACTTTTGCAATTGTTTATGTGTGTGTTTGAAACTTCCGTACATTTTTCTCCATAGATCACATCGTGAATGCAATGAGCAATTATTTCAATTGAGTAGCAAGAATCAATAGCGGTTTGAAATTGTCAACCAGTCTACTAGAACATTCCTCACGGTCCCTTTTCGCTCATTTTTGAATTCTTTGGTCCTTCTGTAACAATATTATAGAAAATTGAGATACATTCACAGATCTTAATAGTATCCTATATTATGAAAGTTTTGATCTGATGGAAATTTGCTATATAATTTAATTCTCAAGAAATGAAATGAAATGACCGATGAATTTTTTTGAGTTTTCATTTGAAGAAATCACTACCATTCATTGTATCAAATCATGATGGAGCTTCAGTCGCTCCAGATGAATAACTTTCATTTTGGTCCCAGGGCTGCGTTCCCAAAACGTGTTGGCTTGGGAGATACAACTCTCTTCCTACGTGGACTGTACAGCCAAACCTCGTCACCTCCTTTGAATACTCCTAAATCAGCTATCAAATCATGAAGAGCTTTCATTTTGTCACTTGCCAATAGCAACCTACTCCGAGTTGTTTTGTCACTTTTCAATATGTCTCTTAGTTTATGATTCCGCACTGCTACCTCCAGGTGCTAGGTGATCTGAACACCAAGTTCCCTTCCGAACATAATGCTAGCCGAAGTAAGCTTGGTTGAATCATATGCCATTAGATATAGTGAAAAGCATCTGTCCTTGCCCCTTTTATGTTTTTCCACAATCTTGTCCTTCCATAGTTCGGTTGAATGTTCCAACCATGGCAACCGACTGGGGTTGGAGCGCAGTAGTTCTGGTCTTGCTGATACCAATCAGCTCACAAATTGTCTTGAATTACTTCGACTCAAAATTCCTTTCTTGGTCAGAACGTAACTCTGTCGGTATCTCAATAGTCTGGCTATCGTGGATGCTTTTCGTTCTAGAATGGCATAATCCTCTGCCCATTTGCTGAAACAGTCCATAGCAGCAAGAATGTAATTATTGCCGTCATCTGTCATAGGAAATTGCCCAGCTACATCGATAACAATGCGTTGAAAGGGAGAACCTACATGGTATTTCTTCATTTCACTCCTGGTTTCTGTTTTGGAACCGTGAGCTGCTCCGCACGTCTTCCGCATATTGAACCCAATAGAACATCTGCTCCTATTAGCAAATAATCGGTGGTTTTTCTGAAACTGTCAACTTGGATGACCATGCCAGCTTGGCTTTTACTAGCTCTTAACTAATTATTGACGCTGTTATTCTTGAATTCGAGTATTTCTAGTGGGTATTTTACTGAGTATCACACCTCGGTCTTGGGGTGTTGAAAGCAGCTTCCACTTCCAAGGAACGAATCAAAGCTTCACTGCATTTTTTTTAATATGGTAATTTTTCAATATTTATTATTTATTTATCAAGTAATCTACAGAACAGGTATACAAAGTGATTTAAAAGTAATTTGTCAAACTTCAGGAAGTGATTCTCCACAATATTCTAATATGAATTGTCCAAATAAATATATATCCGGAAACGCTTCGTTTTCAAGATACAGGGTGATAAGTTTTTATTTTTATTTTCGTTTTTTATTTAAATAACTTTCGTAATACTGACCTCAATTGAACGAAAATTGGTATTGAGAGGTTTTTCGAAGTGTCAAATTCGAACCTGATGTTATTATTGGGGGGCACCACCTACACGTCATTTTCTTTTTTTGAAGATTCATAACTTTTCTGAACGTACTTCTAGCACATTTTTCTTCATCATATCTACGTGAAAAAGCTACCCTTGTTACAAGTCGCTATAAGCAACCGTTTTCTAGATATTTGGAAATGAAATTTCAAATCGATTTTTGATAAGTGGCTAAAAGTGTGCTGATTTCATCTACTAGTTCTGACTATTACAAAGTTTCTCAATAGTATTAATATGAATTTGAATGCGTATCGCCGGTAGCCTGCAACGAATGTTAATAAGGATTAATAGGCTCTTTTTGTACATTCATCGAACAATCAGTTCAACATTCCACATATTTGAATGTTCATTGCATTGCCAGTGTTTTCTTACGGCCCAGATGAGGTCACAGGGTCAGCGGTTCTCAAAATGTAGTCGCATTGGACAGAAACACTTTTTTTTTATTTTTTTTTTTCGAATTTTTAACCACCGTAATTCGTTATGAAATGGTATTATACACCCGTCGTTCACGGGAATGCAGGGAGTTCGTTTACACCCTGAATATATCTAATTCTCGGTTGAGTTCAGAAACTCAGCCACGTAATTTGAAACATCAAAAATACATTTTAATACCAATATTAGCAAACTTTGTTGTTTGATTCTTTTAAATTTTCAACTAAGACAATTTTTATACCGTATGATAGAGGAGATTCGGCTAAGGAGTTGTAGAGCAGTATGAGGTTTTTTCTCGAGAGAATGTATCTCAAGATATTAAAGCTATGTGATATGGCTCTCAGTCGCTTGTTAACATGCAATATATGATCTGACTAATTTTATGTGTTGGTCTAAGAAAATCCCTGGATACTTTATTGATAAAACTCTTTCTATTGTAGGGCATAAACATGAATTTTTGTTTTGACAGTGCACGAGGTGTAATTTCAAACTAGGAATTCCTGGTTGGTTTGGGTTAGTATGAGTTTATTCAGTGTTAACCATATATTGATTTTTTGCAGGGCTGTATCATCAGCATAACAGATGAGGTACCTTTCGAGACCAGCTATTTTTTGAGATGTTGTTCATATATACGAGGAACAGTATCAGTAATACTGTCCCTTATGGGACACCGATTTCTGCAATTGAGTCAGAGCTCAGTTCGTTTCCAATTTTTACTTTCTGTACTCTAACTGTTGAGTAATTGGACATAAGGTTTACCACTTGACCACGAAAACCGTGATGACTTTGTTTGCTGAGTAGTAGTTCGTGTGAAACTGTGTCAAAAGCCTTGGCAAGATCTATGAAAACTGCTGCACACTTCAATGAGTTGTCCAAGGCTTTTACTGTTTGTTCTAGTAAATTCACTACAGCATCTTCAGTATTTGAGTTTTGGATAAAGCCATACTGTCTACTGTTAGCGAAAAAAATTCATAAGTCTCTTCTTAACTACATGTTCAAATATTTTTGCCAGCATATTGATAACGGATATTGGTCTGTAGTTATTTGGATGGCACCAATTTCCAGACTTAGAAATTGTAGTGATACCTGATTCTTTCCATTGCTGTGGAATTTTTCCACTTAACAAACATAAACTGATTATATGTATCAGAGGGGAAATAATATATTCATTAATAATTTTTTTGGTTTCTACAGCTAATTTATCCGAGCCAGAAGAGCATTTATTTTTTTGAGATTTGATATGTGAATGATTACTTCATTTTTTGTTACTGGTTAAAGGAATATGGTGGGGTCAACTTTATCATTTTCTGAGAAATTTTCTTTCGCTTTCATCTTGTGTATATTGTCTGACATGTGTATACCTAAGTTGGTAGAAAAATTATTAAAAGTGTCAGCTTTATCTTTATTATTTGTTATTATTCTTCCTTTGTCATAACTAATTGGTGTGTTTTCCATTTGTATATTTGATTTTTTGTTACACCTTAATTGGAAATTTTTTTTTTTTCCACATTGTTATTTTATTTTGATAATATTAATTGTTTGTTTTTTTATTAGAGAATTGAGTTTATTTCTGTTTTGTTTGAATTCCTCTTCAGTTTCTTTAGAATAATTTTGTATGTTTTTTATTTCAGGTGATACTTGTGCTCAATGGACTGAATTAAGCCTCTGGTGATCCAGGATTAAATTTTTTTATATTTTTTTTTGTATAGTTTTAGTCTTAGTTGACTCAATAATATATTACGGATGGTGTGACTTGAGCATGAGGACTGTGTATAGTTACCCGCTCACAGTCTAAGTACGTCTGCAGAAAATAGGGGGGGTTTAACGTCTAGCGATGTGGGCCACAGTGCACGCTTTGACTTCAGGATATGTGAACTGGTGTACGGTTCACCGATCGCATTGTTATTGTAAAAAGAGATCCGAAAAAAAATTGAGACCACTATATTTCTGTACCTTTCCAGAACTGGAGGAAACTGAAAAAATAAATCTGAAAACATTTATTATTCTAAGGGAAGAACAAAAATGTATCGAAAATACGGACGTTTATGGCAATCAAAGAAACAAGACAAACAATAATATTTCTCATAAGATGTGCAATAAAATTTTGATTTTTGAGTTTTTTTTGTGCACTATCCTTACCCTCAGTGTTATTTATCATTTCATAGCAAGTAACATATCCAAGTACCACTACCTCTAGGATATGATATTCAAGCTCGTTTCCACATGTTTCAACAGACTTGCAACGATTTGAAAGCTATTATAGAAGTTCCTTCTTCCGGGACAGTTTTGTAGAGACGATATGCATTGACTACTGTAGTTCCCAATAAGAGCTCAAATGTGAGTGTTTGAAAGCATTTGATCCCCTTCCATAGGGGTGAAGAGTATGCTTTGAGCTAGTCTGGTAAATCTATAAACGCTTAAGGTAGTTCCGCCACAAGACAGTTGAATTAGGAAATCATTTAGATTTGGCATACGTATTGTTTAACATGTGAACAACACTTCTGTTGAATTTCAACAAGTTTCACCATCCCGAACTCGAGATATATATAATTGAAGTTGACTCAATTAACACGTAACATATGGACCATGCATAGGCAAACAGCACATTATTAATTCTACCGTTAGTACTAAAATTAAGAAGTTTATGAAAAACGAGGGAGAGCTAGAGCAGGATATCACAGATATTATGAAAAAAAAATCAAAGTGATTGACCATCTAGTTTGACAGATGTAATCAAAACTACTCTCTGGACCATGCATAGGCAAACAGCACATTATTAATTCTACCGTTAGTACTAAAATTAAGAAGTTTATGAAAAACGAGGGAGGAGCTAGAGCAGGATATCACAGATATTATGAAAAAAAAATCAAAGTGATTGACCATCTAGTTTGACAGATATAATCAGAACTACTCTCGTTATTCAAAATAGTCCACGGGGAAGCGCACAGCCTAAAGGGGGGGGCGTCGTAGAGAAATGTGGATTGTGCCAGGGGACTTTTTAAAGAAGGACGATGGACCATTTGAGGGTCTGAATGCGAAAAAAAAACTCCTTCTCCTAGTTGACCTCATCGATGTTAACGATACCCCCCCTTCCCCCCCCAAAAAAAGTTCAAAAAGAGTACTACAAAAAAGTCCATTGAAGTTTTATCGAAAAACGATAATTTTTTCTCATAACGTATTACTTCTAGTGAGGGGGAGAGAGGGAAGGGGGGCCCGGTCTGATTTTCTTTTGCTGCGCTTTTCGGTGACATCAATTTTTTGAGTCGCCAACTTTCTATAACGAAGAAATTCTCTAGAGTCGATTAGGGGGGCAAGTGCCACGCTTCTAAAAAATTTTTTTTACGCGTTTCGAAAAGTCCTTTGAAATTTTTCGATTTCGTCGAAACTAATTTTCTAATTCAACTGTTTCGTGGCGGAACTACCTTAATTATTATTGTAGTTGCAAATAAGTGGTCTTATCGATTTCTCCATCTTTTCTTTGAATCTTGGTTGTCTCCGCTGTGTGTTATGTTTCAAGACACAGCACGTTTTTCTTGCCATTCCAAAACAACTACGCCAGTGTAACTTTCCTTTCTAAAGTTTTGTATTTGTTACTTCTTCAGGATTCAGCTTTCGGTTCTTGTCAAAATAACCTACTAAATGAGTTTTTCGTTTTTGAAGCTCATGTACGAGGGCAACCCTACTATAAAAATTGTCTAACATGGAAGCCATGAGATCCAAAACAACTTTTGTTGCAACACACAATTATTCTATTATAAATTAACCAATACTTCGTCCACAGTATACCCTCAGATCAAAGTATATCACTCTTTGCAACCCAATTTGCACAACTTAATTCCAAATTTAAATCTCTTATTTTTTATAAATGGTCTGAACGCCAAGCGTCCCCTAAGTGGAACCAATGTCTCATCACTGCACACTTTCTGGAATGTATGCTTCTTTCAATTCACTTGTCAGGAAATCTAGGAATGGGCGCTCAATTTTGCCCAATTGATTATTAGTATTTGCATCTTCATTGTTATTGAAATGAAGCAGGCGTAGCATTAATACAGAGCGATTTCCATACATATTTTGGCATAGTTGATTTGATTACAAATACTTTTTTCCAGTAATCTACCATCTTTGGAAATTGTGCCAGACCAATTGATTGTCTAATGTGGTTAGTATATATTCGTAGAACTGAAGCTATGTCTCGATTTGCAAAAATATTGAATATTTGTATATAAAATTTTCGAGAGTTTTTGTTTGTTTGATTTTTGCAGTGAGGGATCAAGAAATCAACCCATCTAATTTCGGAAGCCTTAAAATTCAGGCCTGTTCATAAGACTCAGTTTTGTAATATTTTCCAAATTCATCAATTTTAAACAAATATATCTATGTAAAATTTTGGAAATTAAACATATACATTTTTATCTTCAATGTTTTCAATAATCCCTGGCATTGTCCTTTTCTTGATAACGATTTTGTCAATAAGATACTTTCATGCTATACATTTTTTTTATTTGATCATGAAATATAGAAACTACTTTATAAAAATGTTCATGCTTACATCAATAATGATAATGATAGAAAAATCGAATTAAACGGTTTTCTTCACATAAAGGATTCAATATAAAATTGAACCAGAAAATGGTAGATCTCAGGTGAAAAACAACTACTTTCCTGGCAAATACCACGCAGAACATTGAATGATATTCACCTGAAAAATCCATGCATACTTCCATATACATTGAATGCAATGTATGGAATTCCATGGACATTGAATGCAAATGTTTCTTTCTGATAAGCTCGATTATGTTTAATTTATGTCGTGTTCACCTAACAATCCGCATACCGGTTTCAGGCTTCTTGGCCCTCATCAGTACGGAGTAGTCAACCAGCCAAAGGTGCAAAGAACTCTGGCTGAAGTGAGACACAACGTAAACAAAACATCATCGATCTTGTAACACCTATAGGTACGCCGGAAAAGATAAACTTTAACTGGCGGTACCTAGTGACAGAAAGAAACACTCCGAAAATCTCCCACCTCGATAGGTTTCTGAATAAAAGATTCCTTCTCAGTAGGAGTGGCAAGCCCGTCTAGCATATAGTGAAAGAAAAGTGCCATGTGAAGTGGAATGAATAGAAAAATCGAATTAAACGGTTTTCTTCACATAAAGGATTCAAAAATTGAACCAGAAAATGGTAGATCTCAGGTGAAAAACAACTACTTTCCTGGCAAATACCACGCAGAACATTGAATGATATTCACCTGAAAAACCGGTATGCGGATTGTTGGTGAACACGACATAAATTAAACATAATCGAGCTTATCAGAAAGAAACATTTGCATTCAATGTCCATTGATATTATATGGAAGCCGGTATGCGGATTGTTAGGTGAATATCATTCAATGTTCTGCGTGGTATTTGCCAGGAAAGTAGTTGTTTTCACCTGAGATCTACCATTTTCTGGTTCAATTTTATATTGAATCCTTTATGTAGAAAACCGTTTAATCGATTTTCTATTCATTCCACTTACATGGCACTTTTCTTTCACTATATGCTAGACGGGCTTGCCACTCCTACTGAGAAGAATCTTTATTCAGAAACCTATCGAGGTGGGAGATTTTGGAGTGTTTCTTTCTGTCACTAGGTACCGCCAGTTAAAGTTTATCTTTTCCGGCGTACCTATAGGTGTTACAAGATCGATGATGTTTTGTTTACGTTGTGTCTCACTTCAGCCAGAGTTCTTTGCACCTTTGGCTGGTTGACTACTCCCGTACTGATGAGGCCAAGAAGCCTGAAACCGGTATGCGGATTGTTAGGTGAACACGACATAAATTAAACATAATCGAGCTTATCAGAAAGAAACATTTGCATTCAATGTCCATTGATATTATATGGAAGTATGCATGGATTTTCAGGTGAATATCATTCAATGTTCTGCGTGGTATTTGCCAGGAAAGTAGTTGTTTTCACCTGAGATCTACCATTTTCTGGTTCAATTTTATATTGAATCCTTTATGTGAAGAAAACCGTTTAATTCGATTTTTCTATTCATTCCACTTCACATGGCACTTTTCTTTCACTATATGCTAGACGGGCTTGCCACTCCTACTGAGAAGGAATCTTTTATTCAGAAACCTATCGAGGTGGGAGATTTTCGGAGTGTTTCTTTCTGTCACTAGGTACCGCCAGTTAAAGTTTATCTTTTCCGGCGTACCTATAGGTGTTACAAGATCGATGATGTTTTGTTTACGTTGTGTCTCACTTCAGCCAGAGTTCTTTGCACCTTTGGCTGGTTGACTACTCCGTACTGATGAGGGCCAAGAAGCCTGAAACCGGTATGCGGATTGTTAGGTGAACACGACATAAATTAAACATAATCGAGCTTATCAGAAAGAAACATTTGCATTCAATGTCCATTGATATTATATGGAAGTATGCATGGATTTTCAGGTGAATATCATTCAATGTTCTGCGTGGTATTTGCCAGGAAAGTAGTTGTTTTCACCTGAGATCTACCATTTTCTGGTTCAATTTTATATTGAATCCTTTATGTGAAGAAAACCGTTTAATTCGATTTTTCTATTCATTCCACTTCACATGGCACTTTTCTTTCACTATATGCTAGACGGGCTTGCCACTCCTACTGAGAAGGAATCTTTTATTCAGAAACCTATCGAGGTGGGAGATTTTCGGAGTGTTTCTTTCTGTCACTAGGTACCGCCAGTTAAAGTTTATCTTTTCCGGCGTACCTATAGGTGTTACAAGATCGATGATGTTTTGTTTACGTTGTGTCTCACTTCAGCCAGAGTTCTTTGCACCTTTGGCTGGTTGACTACTCCGTACTGATGAGGGCCAAGAAGCCTGAAACCGGTATGCGGATTGTTAGGTGAACACGACATAAATTAAACATAATCGAGCTTATCAGAAAGAAACATTTGCATTCAATGTCCATTGATATTATATGGAAGTATGCATGGATTTTCAGGTGAATATCATTCAATGTTCTGCGTGGTATTTGCCAGGAAAGTAGTTGTTTTTCACCTGAGATCTACCATTTTCTGGTTCAATTTTATATTGAATCCTTTATGTGAAGAAAACCGTTTAATTCGATTTTTCTATTCATTCCACTTCACATGGCACTTTTCTTTCACTATATGCTAGACGGGCTTGCCACTCCTACTGAGAAGGAATCTTTTATTCAGAAACCTATCGAGGTGGGAGATTTTCGGAGTGTTTTTTCTGTCACTAGGTACCGCCAGTTAAAGTTTATCTTTTCCGGCGTACCTATAGGTGTTACAAGATCGATGATGTTTTGTTTACGTTGTGTCTCACTTCAGCCAGAGTTCTTTGCACCTTTGGCTGGTTGACTACTCCGTACTGATGAGGGCCAAGAAGCCTGAAACCGGTATGCGGATTGTTAGGTGAACACGACATAAATTAAACATAATCGAGCTTATCAGAAAGAAACATTTGCATTCAATGTCCATTGATATTATATGGAAGTATGCATGGATTTTCAGGTGAATATCATTCAATGTTCTGCGTGGTATTTGCCAGGAAAGTAGTTGTTTTTCACCTGAGATCTACCATTTTCTGGTTCAATTTTATATTGAATCCTTTATGTGAAGAAAACCGTTTAATTCGATTTTTCTATTCATTCCACTTCACATGGCACTTTTCTTTCAATGATAATGATATTGAGTTATTTTGCTAATCTGCGAAGCAATCATTTCAAATTATAAAGCAAGAACATCCAAATTCAGACATCATGGTGGTCAATGGAGGTAAAATTAATTGAGGACATTCTGAATCGAATAACCGAAAAAAAAAGCAGAAACCGTATATTCAAAGTGTGAATTCAAGTGGCAATAAGAGCAAGAATGATGAGTGTTCATTAAAATGAAATAAGAGTTGGGTGTAGGTACCAGAACCTGCATTATTAGAATGACGGGTGCCTAATTTCAGTTTGGTGAATTGGACAGGGTCGGATTTGGATTCGAATAGAAAATGAATCATTATATTTTTAATATCGTATTGACAATTCGAATAGTGCTATTATATTTCATATATTTTGATAATTTGGCAACTATTTTTTAGATGATGAATTTTATATCGTATTTACGTGATATGTATCAACATAAGAAAAATAGAAGTATTCCGTCGATCAAGTCATAAATTTGGATATGAAAACATTCTGTGAACGAGTTAAAAGCATAAAAATGTGGGATTAACTTGATACTAGCCATTGTTAGCTATTTATCATAAATAAATGAACAGAGTGTATATTGAAACAAGACAGATGTTTATGAGCATCATCTTTTTTATCCGCGATGTTCTAGAAGTTCTAGGAGTTCAAACCGTGAAAGAATTGCAAAACAGCGTAATAGTTTCTTGTGAAACTTTAAGGAATACTTCAGAAATTTTCCAAAGAGTACGCGAATCAATGAGAACGATTGCTGAATCGTGCATACTTGCAGGAGGCGGACATTTTGGAGAGTTAATTTGATTTTTGTATTATTGTTGAAAAAAAATATTTTTATACGTACTTATCACTGAGAAATGATTAGTACGTACTATAAAATTATAAAATATTGCCTAGATGCCTTGGTTGCCACAAATTCTGAATTTGAGACTAAGAGAAAAAATCACATAGGGACAAACAAATTAATGCATTTTATATAAGTCGAAAACCGTCCGCCGGATGAAAAAAGTCAGAGACCATTTTAATAAGAAGTTATAAAAATTATATTCATTTTAAAAAACAGTGATGTATTATCATTTTGATCAAAAATATTGTAGGGCATGTTAACAGAGACGACACTGATAAAATTAAAAAAACCTTCATCCAAGAAAAAATATGCTTACTTTACATGTACCAAAATTGAAAGAAAATACCGGGCGGTTTTAGATATATTGGAGAAAAGCTGATTTTTTTGTTGAATTTCAGCAACTTGTATCTCAGAAATGAAATGGAAATGTTCATATGGAGAATTTTTCTCATCCAAAGATTATTGACCTTTAGAATCCGCATTCAATTATAAAACACTTTGTATACCTACCTTTATTAAAAAATGAGGTTGTATCTCGGAAAACCACACTAGTTTCTCAAATACAATTGAAAAAAAATTTGACAGTGAAAGATTTCTTGAAAGCTTCAATTTTCCTATTAATAAAACTGTGTTCGAGTTGTAAAATACTCTTTCAATCTTTGTTCAATCCTTTGTCATTTTCATTTTGAATAAAATATCATTAATAATGTTAAATCTTATAACTTATAGATTATTGGAAGTACATTCGCTAAGTTAGAAACCCAAAGAAATGTACTGCACCACCCGAGAAAAATCGCTATATTCCTGACAATGACTTCACGTGGGGATAAGTATCTAGGTACCTCACGTGACATCTACTTTTCAACATTGACTGGATCATATGGGCTCAGAAACCAATCTGAACCTATAATGTTCATTTGGAATGGACCAGATGAGTTAGCCAGTAAGGCGCCAAAACTGAGTAAATCGCTCGGAGTGCATACAGAAAAAAAAATTTGTTGAATCTAATAAAATTTATTTGAATCAAACAAATAAAAGTGTCGTATATGCACGCCAGAATATATTCTGAAAATGAGTAAAATTATTTCTTGGTTTTGGATCAAATTTGAAGTTTCAATCAACTGAAACTAATTTGCATGAACCAAATATCTTATTCGACCAACTCTATTCATAACTCGTTTTGGCAGAAATATTGTTTCAACCATGAAATCATTTTGTTGAATTGAATAATCAGATCTACAAAATTTACTGATCGCTTTAAAAAAAAAAAACATTCAAACAAGTATTTATGTCGAATCCAATAAAATGTCAATTCAACAAAATGAGCTGATCTCTCTTCACTAAGAATATATATTCAAATGAATAATCATTTTAGCTAATCCACTGAATTGAGAAATATAACAACCAAGCATGAGGGCCTATACCAGATATTTAAGTCCAGATGTCGCAACGATGATATTCGGTAACATTATCTAAATCACGGTCAGTTGTGCGAACGCTTCGCCATCTAACGCATATAATTCAACCATTATAACATTATTCTATTTGAATTAATCTATTTTCGTTGTTTGATTCAAATATATATTGTATTCGTGTCGAAACAAATTTGAACTGAGATTTCGGTTGAATTTTGTTGAATAGAAGAAGTTCATCAGAGTCTTAACTGCTCCTCTTTCATAAGCCAAAATATCTGCATTTGTTGCCTTCGGGTTAGCCTGCCTCCGGTGTATATCGTAAGCACCACATTCCTCTAGGATGTGCTGTACTGTTAAGTGAACTTGGCAGCATTGGTAGGTGGGCCTGTCTCAGTGGCGTATCTAGGAAGAATGTTTGAGGGGGTTATGACATAAAAAAGTTAAATACCTCTACTTATAGGTACAAAAAACAAGTATTTTTCTTTCATTCAAATTTGAACAAAAACTATTTTTTCTCAATAAAAAATATATATGCATATACTTGTAAGTAGGTACAAAAACAAAGATTTCTTTCTTAAAATGAAAAATCACAAAATGAAATCCAGTCTCCTGTATTTCTTATTTGCAAACCTCTCAATAACATTTTAAAGATCTATTTGAACATCTCTATGAACATGGGGCTTGTGGCTCAGTGGCAACAGCGTTGATCTTGTGTCGACTGTTTCCACCCGGCTCGGGTTCGAATCCCGCAGCTGGTGAAAAATTTTTTCAAGGTCCCAAGAGTGGTTTCGGATCCCACTATAAAAAGTAAGGTCCCCGTGATTTTAACTCGTACAAGTTTTCATTAACTTCTGAGGGTTGTTCAAACAACTAAGAAAGCGGTAAAAAGCAAAAAAAAGCAATGAAGTAGAGCTTATTCAACCAACCACACTAACTGTCATTGTATTTAAAATATAAAGACACTTTTTCATCAAGGGACATATGTTAGCGTCACAAGATTTGAAAAGAAAAAAGGAATTTTCAAAAAAATAATAGTATCAGCTGAACACTTGAAAGAATGTTATTTCAATGGAAAATTATTTTTTTATTGAATTTTTATAATGTGAGGCTATTGTTTATTAAGTAATTTTTTTAGAACCACCGATTTTATTAAAAACCTAATAATTGTCCACAGAATGACTCCATATTCTGTTTTGTTTCCTGGAGCCCATTTAACATGTGTACCCGATGATATCACGCTATAAAATTGTCTAAAAGTGTGTGATATTTCACATTATTATCAGTTTTATGACTGACAAAGGCATTTTTCAACTATTCGAAAAAAATTACGCAATTTGTTTATAAAATATTCATAAACAATTGAATAAGTTGAATATTTTTCAGAAATTGTTTTCTTGCATTAGGTTGCTGAAAGTTTATAATGATTGAAAAAAAATATTCCTAATTTTTTTAAATTGTTTATAATAGTTTTTTTTTTATTAAAATAATATATTAAGAATTTTTTCTCTAAAATCAATAATTGCTTATCTAATAACAAAATTATGTTTTTATTAGTTATGTAATTGATTATTCACTTAACAATATGTTATAAACAAACTTTGATTGGAATTATTATATTTTTTTTTAATGGAACAAAAAATAACAAAAACAACTATTCAAAATTTTTACTTCATAATTTTTCTAGAAAATTCTATAAAAACAACAACAAATACATTTTTTTGAACATTTCGCCGTATATGGTTGTTTTTGTAATTTTTTGTACCATTCAAAAACAAATTGCCACTCAAAGTTTCTTTAATTGTTGAGTAAATACACAATAACATTATTCGTTGAAAAAATTCTTATTAGGTGAAGAAGAACCAATCATTGATTTTAAAGAAAAAAAATATTTATATATTATTTAAATAATGAAAAAATTAAAGAAACTATTATAAACAATGAAAAAAATGTTTATTTTTATTTTATTTTTGAATCATAAACTCTTAACAACCTAATGCAAAACAAACAATTTCTGAAAAATATTCAACGTATCCATTTGTTAATGAATATTTCATAAACAAATAGCGTATTTCTTTCAAAACGTTGTAAAATGCCTTTGTGAGACATATAACTGATAATAATGTGAAATATCAATTAAAAAAATTACAATATCTACTCGATTTTTCATATTTTGTCAACTTCAGAAACACCTAACTGACAAAATAATTAACTTTTAAACAATTTTATGGGGTGACATTATCAAGTACACATGTAAAATGTGCTCCTAGAAGCAAACAAATTATGGCGTCACTCTGCGAACAATTCGATTTCTAATAAAATCGGCGGTTCTACAAAAACTACTTAATTAACAATAGCCTCACATTATCAAATTCAATGAAAATTTTTTTCGTTGACGCAATTACATTCTTTCAAGTATACAGAAGTTACCATAATTCTTTTAAATTTTTAAATTTATATTTAATAGTATAAAAAAATTATTTTATGTGCATTGCTCTCTCGATAGGTGCTATACTCCTGCATTAACGCCCAAGCTTTGAGCGTTGAATTAATATTATAAATACTTGAGATAGAGTCCCTCTTCATGAACCTGTTTTTTTATTTTCTCTATCATCAATAGTTTTTGAGCTATTGCCAAGAAACTAAGTCAGTTTTTTTTAAATAGCAAATTCTTGTCGGCGGAAAAAAACGAAAAATATTTTAGTGTGGTGGGCATTCCATCAATAAAAAAAACTGTTTCTTGGGGGGGGAATTAACCCTCCCCCTCAAATACGCGCTTGGCCTGTCTTGTCTAGAGAATAAATATTCGTGGGTAAGCCTCGTATGACCAATTTGGTTAAACACAACTTTTTTCTGTCTGGCCAGCTTGAGAGAGTTAACTCATTTCTCGAAGGTTTTCCTTTTCAACGAGTTGAATATTGTTTCAATAGATGAACATATATTCATGTCAAAGAAATATTAGCATCGCATTGAGAAATCCATTTTGTCACCGCGATATAATGATTCCATCAATTGGATACACCTGTGTTTTGAGATGAATTTTATTTAGTCGGGACAAGTCAATAAGAGTGACCAAATAAATTTTGTTGAAATAACAAATCCTTTTTTTCCGTGTGACTGATAATTATCAATACCCATCCCTTGCAATGAGTATGATGATTCCTCATCGAGGAATAGGTACTTTGAGAAAAGTTACATTTCTAAAAAATATCAGTGAAAACTCAAATATTTTCTATCAAAATCATAATTTTCAATTGTGCTAATTTCTCGTGAAAAGCAATGTATAATTTCATTTAAAAGTATGCAAACAATTTCCATTGCTTCAGGAAGTGTTTTTTAATAGATTTCTTCTACTCAAAATAGATAGGGCCGAAATAAAATAAAATTACTTGAAAAATATGAAAATTTACCGATTCTTCAAATTTTGGGATGTGGAACCGTGAGAATAAAATAAATGATTCGTAACTATTCTGTATCTGAAAACTATTTCAGGTAATAATGGAGTGCAATAACATTTGGTTTTTTTTTCGACATGCATAGCGTGAACATGCTTAAGAAGATTGAAGTATCCTTTTTCAGTTATTGTAACAGTTCCACGGGAATCTGTATCTAGCGAATAATATCGGAAGAAAGTATATTCTCGTGCTGCGCCGACTATGGCAATATAAATTTAGATATTTCTCAGAAATCATGAAATTTTCAGGAATCGCTATAGTTTCCCTTTAATAAACTCAAAATAAACTCAAAGAAGGCCCACAATTTTGTATTCTTGTAGTTTAGAAGATACCTATTAGGGAAGAAAATATGTTATGATGTATATTTCCAGCAGTTATGCAAAACTCAAAACTTTATAACAGCGAAGAAATTAGTCCTTGCCTAAACTCGCATAGCATAAAAAATTAGCACATAAACGTAGGTAGGAGAAGCAAAATGTCTGGAAATATTGAAAAAAACTTTTTAACAAAAAATTAAACCGACGAAAAAATCAACTGAAAAGCAAAAAATAAAATAAACCTTCTTAGTCTAAATGATAATTGAGCTCCTAAACTAATGTAAGTAACTGATTTTGAGTCGGCGCCAAACAAACAATTATCGAAGATCATTATCTATGAAAGAAGTCATCAAAACGCAGCCGTGCATCTCGCTGCCATCATTTTACGCTTCACCTAATTCAATTGCTAGTTTGTTTGGCGCCGACTCAAAATCAGTTACTAACATCAGTTTAGGAGCTCAATTATCATTTAGACTAAGGAGGTTTATTTTATTTTTTGCTTTTCATTTGATTTTGTTTTAGGTTTAATTTTTTGTTAAAAAGTTTTTATTTTTTACTTTTCAGTTCCGTATTTCGTCGGTTTAATTTTTTGTTAATTTTTTTTTATTTTTCAATTTTTTGTGGCTAAAATCTACCAATTACTACCTACTTGTTTTTTGATTACTTTCAAAATACTTACTTACCCACCTTACTTCAACTATTACCAGTTAAATAATATGATTATCTACTTTTACTATTTGTTGTAATATAAATTATTTTCGTTGTTCTGGTTAGTTTATTTCATCACTTTGAATATCATTCCATCCTCTCATAAAATGTAGTGATTTCGACGGATGTGGAACAAGAATAATGTCAGTAGCGATCTGTCATTGTCAACTACGTATGTGTGTGCCAATGTTCACTAGTGAAAAGTCAATTATCCCCTATTTTTCCACTCGTGAGGGCGGCTAATTCCTTCCGAATTCCAAATATAAGGTTTACCCTATCTATTAAAAAAAGAATAATCCAAATCGAAGAACCCAGTACAAAGTTATACCTGATAGAATCGGTAAACGGACCAGAATTCAGAGGGTGAGTGATCAATATCCTTCATTTCGCTACCCTTAGGGGCAGATTTCATCTCCTTAATTCAAATGGGACCAGATTTGAAGTACACCCTATCCACTGAAAAAAGAATTATCGGAATCGGACGCCTCAGTAAAAAGTTATGCGTGATCATACATAAAAAAATATTATGGAGAAAAATAAAATATACGGGTCGAATAGAGAACCTCCTCCTTTTTGGTTTCGTCGGTTAAAAAATAATAATAAATAACTGGATATATCTGCTAACATCGCGAACACGTTTCCCACAACCCCCCTTTGGGGCGAGCGTGACGTTACTCCCAACCCTTTCTCATCTCCTTTACTCCCGTCAAGAAAAATCTAGATATATAAAATTTCTGAAATGTTATGTTTTTGTTTCAACTTATGAGATGTACGCACTAATAGAGAAATAAATACTTTTTACAAAGGAGAAATATAGCGTCGGTGAATATATATGAGTAAATGAAAAATTTGGCATGGTTTTCTTCTTCAATTTGAAAATTTGTCTGCAATGCCACAATTTTCATTTACTCATGAATAGTTTTCAATTCAGTTGAGTTGATTTCTTTTCTTTTCGAAACAACTTGAACGTTCCATCTTCTTGTCACGATTTCAATTTCTTTTTAGACTTTCCCGAGCAAGAACGATTATTTCATTCGAATCACCCATATATGTCATGTTAAAAAATTCCAAAAGTATTTTCCTATAGAGATTAATTTTCCATTAGAATAGACCAATTAATTATGCTAGAAAATACATATTCAGACCGATTGATAAGAAAAATATCCTACTTTTGTATTGTTGTTCGTTGCTTTCGGATGGTTATGGATTTTTTCAATCATGTATTTCTCATTCCATTATCCTACCGTACTACAGCGGAGTAGCATGTTCACAGCTACAAGCGCTGTATCAATGAGCACGAGATATAACGATATATATGCCATCCTTCGGAAGGGACCTTGGGATGACAGTCCCGAATTCATGGATGTTGACCTAGTTGGAAACACCAGAGGCTTGAAAAAAAAATCATTTGGAAAATTGTGCGCAACGGCATCGGCGATAAGCCCTGTTCGCAGATATAGGCACAGTAACTGGAAAATAGCTGGACAATAAAGCTACAATAATAATAATTATCATAATAATAATTTGGGGGCATTCCGAACTAGCCCATACGAATCACTTTGTGTGGAAGCAGGAGTACCTCCACTCAAATTCAGGCGTGAACAACTCTTAGTTAGCTACTGTTGCGGCATAATGGCACAACCACACCATCCTTGCTATCCTCCAATTCCATCCGATGAGGAGTATGATATATACGAAAGGAGGGCTACTATAACAAGACCAGCTGGAACCCGCCTTAGAGAACTGTTGAACTCATTCGACTACGATATACCAAGGATCCACAACTGGACCCCATGTGAAATCCCTCCGTGGACATTGAACATCCCTGAAATGGAACTACAACTAACTAAATTTCAAAAAAAAGAAATGCCAAGAACCTCATTATAAATCAGATATTCACTCACAGGATGAGAAATGTTTCAGAAAGTCACATAAATACAAAAAGGGCAGCGAGCTGCTTTTACATGCTCGGGAAATAGCCATTCCTGGAGCTTATCTAGGGAGGCTACTGTATTCACGACGGAACTCTATGCCATCCTACAAGCCTTATGGTATATAGAACTTGCGCCAGGAAACAACTTTCTTATATGTACTGATTCATTATTCTCTCTACAAGCACTGAAGAAACCCTTCAGTAAAGAACCTCTTATCCAGATAATTCTCTCTCGCATAAAATGGTTGAGGACTGAGGGGAAATCACCAAAATTCATATGGATACCCAGCCATATTGGCATCGAAGGAAATGAATTGGTAGACCGAGTTGCAAGAGAAGCAGCGAATGAAGAACAAATTGATGACATTCCCGTTAGACCGGATGACCTGAAGATACATTTGAAAGAAATGGTATCGGAAAAATGGCAAATAGAATGGAATAGATCAGAGGCCAAGCTTAGAGCTGTGAAACCATCAGTGAAACCATGGCAATACTCACCATTTGAATCCAGGAGAGAACAAGCTGTTATAACGCGCCTCCGTCTCGGTCATACCAGGCTAACGAATAGCTTTATGCTTAGTGGCGAATGACAACCCAGATGTGAATTTTGTCAAAGGAGAAAGACTGTTGAGCATTTGATACTCAGATGCGAAGAGTTTCGAGAACAAAGGCAAAGGATAGGAATAACAAATGACCTTAAACAATGTCTAGCCAACGACAGAAATGCGACACAGAAGACCCTTAGCTTCATACGAGAAATTGGCATATATCTCGAATTGTAAACCCACCGGCCAATAACCACAGCAGTTGAAGGCCTTCCAAAAAAAAAAAAAAAAATAATTATTATTATTATTGATACCTACAGAGAATGCAATCACTAAATAAAAAAAAACAATTCCTATAAGTATTGGTCAGAAAATGGCCTTGTGAATGGAAAACTGTTGAACAATAAAGCTATTACTATTAATAATATTATTATTTTTGGAAAACGAAACATTCTCAATTGAATATTGAATAGAAATATTTTTCTGCGAATTGAAAAATGCACGATGTAAATTAAGATATTTTTTGTGAATGTCTGACAGAAAACAACTACTTCCCCTGGTAAAGCCACGCTGGACATTGAACTACATCTGATAGATAATCTGAAAGGACTCTAACTCAAAAGAAAAAAACTGAAATTGAAAATTTGTATTTTTATTCAGATAGTTATTTGCTTTTCTATTCCATTCCTAATTGAGAACTCATATAGAAGAGAGAATACACACCAGAAATCATATGGAAAATAGTGACTAAAGTTTATTTATGCACGACCGGGCGTGAAGTAGCACTTCAGCGCCCGGATTTGCGGGCGTAAAATAGCACTTTAGCGCCTGGATTTGCGGGCGTAAAGTAGCACTTTAGCGCCCGCGGACTACTTTATCGCTCGGCGGGCGAAAAAATCGTTGAACAGGCGCTTAAGTGAATTTCAGTCTCATATCAATAGAAATCTATCTTCCGATGGATCATATAATCAAACCCAAAACATTATGAACAATAATATAACGAAAACAATGAACATAAATTAATTTAAAAAATGAATTATAACTTCATATTGACAATACAATTAGAACAGTTATTTATGGAAATATTTGGATTTGTTGTTTTCTGTTGTTGCAAATATTTACTGATTTCAACTGATTCCTCATTACTAGAAGTCTGAAGAGAATGCATGTTATTATCTGGTGTTTCAGAGTAGTGAGCAATATTTTCAGATTGTCTGCAATGGCTAATAGAAGGCTCATCATTTTCTACAATTTTCTTAGCAATCTTCAGCTTATTTGCAACTGAATTTTCAATATAACCTTCCGCAACAGACGTCGACTTCCACCCAGCATGTCTTTTAATATTGATTATATCCTCGACTGCATCTGCTAACATAGTTGCTGAGGAACGTCTGAAGCAGTGACCAGTATATTCTTTCGCATTAGAAATACCTAGGTAAGCGGCTATTCTGAATGGTATTTGACCGAATGTATTTTTTCCGATAACCTGTCTCGTACACTTGCCATTCTTATAATATAAAAAACCCGCAAGGGAGAATATTTTCTGTAAATATCCAAATAATTTGGGATTCCTGTTCTTCATCGATTACAGTAAATACTCGATCCATCTTCGTTTTGGTTTCTCGTATAGTTATGAGTAAGAATGTCTCGAAATCTTGAATGTCGTCCACTGTGATATTTGCCAATTCTTCGCGGCGACATGCTCCACAAATACAATCAGTGCTACCTACAATAAATTCTCAGATTAACATACTGAACATTCAGAAAACATGAAATTAGAACTTACTTTCATCATAAGATACAAATCGTCTGGTGCTTCCCTCAAAAATAACTAGATTTCTTCTCTGCTTAGAATCTTCGATTTTTTTGGTTTACAACCATCAAATTTTCGTTTCAAAGAAGCTATCAATCTACTGATATCTATATTATCATGTACATTTAAAGTAGCTTTCAGCATGGAATAATATGACCACATGGTAGAGGGCTTACAATATTTAGATTTTTCCAGAAAATAGGCAAGAAGTACAGTCTCTGTGTATTTCTTATTCTTTATATATTTCCCGTTGCACCACCTCACGAATTCTTCATACACCTTGTCGTATATTTTCTTGGATTTACTTGGCAAAAAACTCAATTTCGCATCCTCAGCTGCTTTACTTATTTTTGGTGGAGTACAATTCACACTTTCTTCGTTGCTTGAATCCATTTCAAAATCAGTAATAAATTATCTTTGATCACAAAAATTGACAGCAAATATGGCTACTAGCCTATATAATCTTATTTCGAAAAATTGACTGAGTTGCCATGGTAACATTCATTCCATCACTTCTTGATTTATTCTGTTTCCGATATGATATGAATATACATCCTCACGGCAGCCCTGATGTATTTTTATCATGTTCTAGATATAAAGAGGTACTACATGACATCAAATATACCGGGCGTGCATAAAATTTTGTATGTATTTCGGGCGTAATTTGCTTGTATGGACTATCGGGCTATCACTAAAACGCTGCGGTCCATAAAAGCCTATTTTACGCCCTTGATACATAAATAACTATTTTCAGTCGCAAATGATTCCACATCTGATTTTATGAACATCCTGCTCATATTTTCAAACAAATCAATCACTATTATTATTAATATATTTAGGAACAGCAATAACTGAATTCAAAGAAAAGACATATGAATCCCTATAATTAGTGGTTCCAAATCATGCCTCACATAACTGACTAAAAAAGAATTAGTGTACCAAACATTTTCCTTATGAACTTTTCAGATATATGTTGTTTGGGCTCTTACTGTGTGTATATTCCGAGTGCATCAGCTCCGACATCATGCCAAATTTAAAATGTTTACGTGAAATATTATATGAGAGAAATGCATGTGACAGACTGACAGACAGAAGAACAGACGGACACGTGTGTTATTTTATGAGTGTTCCTTATTTATTTCCATGGCAGAATCCTCACGAAGGAACCCTATTATTACTCCCAACTTATATTCCAATTATTCATTCATGGCATTCACAAACTTGAAAGATGACTCACCAACAAGAAAAAGATGTGAAAATCAATATGTTATTAGAGTTTTCAGAGGAATATTGAATTCGAATATGCAAAAATATGCACCTCAAAATGTGAATATTTGATCTGAAACAACGATACTGGATGTCAGCCATTTTGTTTTTTTATATAACTTCTCAGAATATTTGATCTCATTCTATTCAAAAGTTAAATGAATGTTATTATGTCCTAGGCCATCCGAAATATATTTTTCATTCGGTTTATTCAGTCATTCATTCGCCTTTTATATCATGCCCACATTCTAAATAGAAACCCTTTCATTGTTTGTGAATGGATTGGATTCTTCAAATTATTGAATTTTCCGAAGGACATGAGCAAGTTTCGGTATTATTCTTTTGAGTACTAATCTTTTTAATAGATCGTATATATTTATATTTAATCATGAAGAGTGTATGTAGAATATGAAGAGTGTATGTAGAATATCCAATAGTTTCACTTGAAATCAATGGCATTCGAATTTAAATTCAAGAGAAATTCCAAAATTCTTACAATAAATATTCTGAATATTTCCTCCATAAGATGCAACCGTAAGATTATTAGAAACCGGATTTCTTATTAGTTAATCTAAATGATTTATCTTTTTCTAGGGCGATTTTACGGAACGAACAATCTTCAACCAACAAAAAGAATGAATCTGAACAATGCTCCGCTGCCCGGACTCCGGTACTGGTCGAAAAAAAAAACAGGATTTTTGCCCGTCACTTACATTCACAATTACTTTTGTGCTCCACTAACTTCGTTCATTTGAGCATCGGGTCGTAATTCAGGTAATAAAAAAACTTTATTCAATCTAACACTACTACTATATATAGCTATTCGAATTTGACCAACAGCATCATTCACTCTCCAACAATTTGACGTTTAACAATGTGGTGCATTCGGATTCTGCTCGCGTTCATCCTGGTGGTTTTATCTTCGGCGGAAGAAATGAACAAAAGTGATAGAAGTGATTTCAAGCGAGCCCTAGCCAAAGACTGTGAAAACTCCTATTCCACCAAGTGTCTGAAATTGGATTTAGTGTCCTGGGTTGACAAGTTGAACGAAGACGAAAATTTCAGTGTTTTACCTGGTATAAGTATAGTGCGTGAAAATGCCAGCGCTAAAACAAACACTGCCGATATAGTCGCGGATCTCGCTCGTGATTTTCCCAACGATCCGGATGCCAGGCTTGACGCTTTCCTCCTGAAAAAAGTCCACGGATACTTGAACAACCACGCCATTCGGGTCAGCCTCTTCAACCAGGATAACACTGTAACTGGACGTGGCAAAGGGGGTGGCGGTTTCGGAGGAGGCGGTAAGAAAGGAGATGGTGGTATGGGAATGATCCTTGCTATGGGTGCCATGATGAAGGGGACTCTGCTGGCCCTAGCCCTGGGTGCACTCGCCGCTCTCGCTGGAAAGGCCCTCATGACTGGTTTGATCTCTTTGCTGCTTTCCGCCATAGTGGGACTCAAATCGCTTTCCGGAGGGGGTGGAAAGACTACCTACGAGGTTGTTTCCAAGCCAGTTTACTCGCATTCTAATTCACACTCCACTGCCCATGAAGACTATCACCATGGACATTCGGGCTACGGTAGGAGTTTCGATGATATGCCATTGCCACTTGGGTTGAAGCCAGAGTACAAACCTGCCTGAAAAGAACTACGCTTGTAGTTGTTGTTATTTATTTTCCCCAATAAATTATTTATTTGTTTTCCCAAACTGTTGTTTAATTATGAATCTTATTTCTCCCGATATCATGCTGACTAATAGAATAAAAGATGCAAATTGTTAATAACTGATATTACTGGAGTCTAGAGGAAAAATCCTGAAAATGTCCTGACTGACTGATTGACTCATTGATTGAAAATCAACGCCCAGACGAAATGCTGGACCTGAAGATCTAAAATTTCTATGACATAGATAACCAATAAGATATTCCATTCCTATAGGGGGGAAAAGGGGGGTGAGAAGGGGGGTATTTGAGCTTCTTTATTTCATTTAAATGAACAGGTATTTCGAGGACTTCGGAAATTCAACCTCGAAGGGGTTAAAATTGAGGTTGAAAATTTCTATAGGAGAACCGTTAGTTTTCAATTTGGGATTATGAAAATTGGTATTTGGGAACTTTGTTACAAATAAAGGAAGATGTGTTTCAGTGTTTTGGAAATTCAACTGCTAAAGGGTGCAACACCCCTTACTTTTGAACCCCAGATTTTAAATTATATGATTCAAATTTAACAAGGTGAAATCACTTTGCCGATAGGCTGCTCAGATGGATACGGTTAGGCCGTGAGTAAGGTTCAATTAATGACTTTTCCTAGTTAATCAAATTTGGCCACTAAAAAAATTATACATTAATTAACTTGACTAGTTCAAGAGTTGGGCGCCAGACTTGCTAAAGACAAAAGTCAAAGATAAATAAAATTAAATAAATGTTACCTAGCTTGTATGGGAAGGCAAATAAATATGCAATAAATCAACTTAACAAATTTATTCCAGTTGGAATTCTGAACAAGATAAATTTTTTTACAAATACTAGAAAAGTATTTAACTTCTCTTAAAAAAAATGGAAAAATTACATAAAAAAGGAACCAGTAATTTTGACTCTGATCAAAATTCGAACATTTACACCTATGATTCCTCCAGTTGTTGGTCACGAATATACCTTCGGAGATCTTGAACGAGATAGAGGAAGGCTAGTTTCTTGAAGCTGGTCCCAGCGGTTCTAGGAGGAACTTGGTTTCAGCGGTTACGATTAAGATGGTCGTGGGTGGTTCTATAGTTGGTTTTAGACCCCTTATCGGCGTGAATTGAGTTGATCTTCACGGACCAGTGCTGATATTGATGTGCTGTAAGACCTCCCAGGCTACTAGTCCTTCCGTCTCCGTAGATGGGTTCCCTCCGTGGTATATATCATGCGAAGAAGATGATAGGAATCAAAATATGTACAAAAAGGGGAGAACGAAGGATATCCTTTGAACCTCAAGTTTTATGTTTCAAATTTTAATCGAGAGTCAAAAGATAGATGCAAATGATAGCATACAATAAAAATCTCAATCTATATAAAAGACGAGAAGGTTACAGTGAAAGAACAAAGATAATGAATAGCAATTCAATCTGCTATTCTGGAGTTAAATTTATAAGTTAATTTTAATAATTTAAAAAAATATTAAAAATGAACAAAATTTAAAACCAAACAAAACAAACCTCACCCAAAACGTTATGTTCAAATTCAGTTAAGTTTTGAAACAAGTAAGTTTTGATAAGGTGATTCTATGTACCAGAAGGGTAAAAAAATGTAATGAAAGGAAAGGTATTCCCAAAAGAAATATAAAAATTTCCTTGAAATTTTACCAGAGAAAAATATACTATTTTAAAGCAAAATATTTAAAGGTTGCCAGTACAAAGATATATTATTTTAAAGCAAGTGCCAAAGGAAAATATAGCGTTATAACCAAAATACTCTAGTAGGCTACATAAAAAAATAGGGTTTCCGAACAACGATAATAGTCAGAGTAAAAGTATACTCTTCAGCCAAGATAAGAAGAGAGAGACACACGTCTTTCAGTGAGCACGACTCTCTTAGATAAAGATACAGTGAAAAAATTCTTTTATTGAGAATTTCCAAAGATAAACCGAAGAGGGAGACCACACGTCTTTCAGTGGGCACAACTCTCTTAGATAAAGATAATTTTGAAATAGGGCGGCAATTCCCTTTTCAAATCGATAAACAGGTAATTCTCAAAAATTTTGTGAATCTCCCTGCTCTTGGCGACAAGGTAGTAACTGAAGTGAATTGACTCTGCAACGATCAAAAATCAAATAAGCTACACTGGGAATTGAATGGAGTAATAGATAGAAGAAATTTATTAAACGGAAATCAACTTTACGCTTGAGGCATATATTGAATCGAGTGTTCTGAGACCGTTAGGCCAGAGGTACAACTCTCTCGATAAGCAATTCTTTCTCAAGAGAAAAGAAAATTACTCTCATAAACATATAGTTATGAAATAAAGAAAATTGCTTACCAGAGAGCCGTCCTATTAGTCACTCCAAACAATCAAATACGCCCTTCGCTTCAATTGGAATCCTTGGAACAATCTACTGGTAGTATGAGGGGAGTAAGCTCTAGTCCATTCGAGATTACCAATTACTTGGTACCTAAAAAAGGCAAAAGCGTAGAACTGATTTCCAATGAAAAAAATCAGTTCCCAATATTCGGAACAGATGTTACGTTAGCCACAATATGTACTATGAATGATTTGTCAAAATGGCCGAAATATCTATCTTTAACCTTCAAAAATTACCATGCAGTATTTCCAAGAATTCTAATATTACAAGCATAAGAAAAACAAGAGAATGCTAATCAGCTACAATATTAATTAAAAGATAAAGAGAATAATATTACTCCAAACTCCAGCAATGAAACTTATTTCATCTATAGATTGTACGCAACAAAATCAACTCACCCCGTACACCTGCCTATCTCGACGTTCAAATCAAGAAAGAGAAAGATCATTCTTTCGGTTCGACGAAATCATAGTTCACCTGTTTTTCATTCTAGGATTCTTTTTTATTATAAAAACACTTGGAAAAAACCAAACGCTCGACAAACCCGATCGACACGAAAATGAAATGTCACGGTCACACTGTCAAAATACCATTTTCTAGGGACAATAATGATCGCACATTCTTCACGACCTGAGCGCAGTGACTACTGACCCGTATTAACCGGAAAAGTTATGAGAAATTGGTTATGTATAAGGAAGTAACGAAAAATTCGTTACAAGGTGAAATGGGGACTGAATGGGTATTGGAAGTTTGTATAGTGGTTTTGTTTGTTTCCAAGTTAGGGTCATAGAAAGTGGTTTTTGAGGTCGTTGTTACAAATAAACAAAATTGTTTCACTGTTTTTAGAAAATCAACCCCTGAAGGGGTGAAAAGGGGGCTGGAAATTTGTTGTATGTGGGTACCGTGAAGTTTTTAAGTTTCAGTTCAGTGTTTCTAGAAATTAAATCCTTGAAGTTGTGAAATGGGGAGTGAAAATGTTTATGGAGGTTCCGCTAGTTCAACCTTATTCAAAAATTCCGTCTCTGAAGAAGTGGAAAATGGTTAGTGAATTTGTAATAGTCGTCACAGAGTATTTATTTTGCTGTCAAATCGAACGAGTTAACAGAAAAACGAGATAGCGGGAAACAGGATGACAGGATAACGGGACACGGGATAACGTGAAAACGGGGTTACGTGGTAACGGGAAAAAGGAAACGGGATAACGTGATGATATGATGATGATATGCAACGCTAATAGATATAGACTGGTTCACAAGTTCAAAACTTGTTGTTTCTTACTACTGCGAATTGAAATACATATGAGGGCTCATTGGATCGAGAAAAAAGTGCGGGAGTTTCCAACCCGTACATAAACAATTGCAAAAGTAATTAAACAATTGGAGATTTTTTACAAATAACTCGAGAAACTATTAACGTTAGGGAAATAATAAAAAAGATTCTTCAAGCGAAGAAAATTTCCGGAAAAAAGGTACTTCTGCAGAAAAAAATTATTTTCAGATTTCTCGTTTACATTCCAACAAAAAACCATGTTTAATTTGTTTGAATATTAAATAATTCGTTATAAACAATGGACGACTATGTTTAAATTTCTATCAGACCAAGAAATGAAATAATTAAAACAACCCTATGCTAATGTGTTATTTTTCTAAGCATTCTTCATTTTGGTATATTTTAAAAATACAATATTTCAAACTATTGGAGATACAATAATGGACATTCGGAACGATTTCTAATGGATTAAGTTTATCTTACGATTGAGCTGGAGTTTGTAACTATTGTGAATCATTCGTTACCTGCATTTGTTTATGAAAATTGATGTTTTTTTTGTGTTTTTCGATTCTTCATGACTGATATAATATTAAACTATTGAAAATACTGCCGTCATGAACCTCCAAGACGACCGTGTTGAGTGATAAAATATCTGTCGAAAAATTTCTGAATCTAGAAGATACATAAAATTGTTTATATAATGAACAAATTAATATGAATAATGTTTTTTGTATCTTGTAGAGAATCGCAGATCATTAAATTCAAGACCAAAATATTTTCTAAATATCTTGTTTAACTATTAACAAAAATTAATAAAACGATTTCAAACAATTGAAATATATATAAATATATATATGTATATATATATATATATATATATATATATATGTATATATATGGCAAAAATATCAATGAAAATAATTTAGTTCTTTTGTTTGAACAAACAGCGCCAAATGTAATATGATAGCTTTTTTCTATCCCAGTTTTCACAGTGATAACAATAATTTTTTTAAGAAATGACCCCATTTTTTTATTTTGTTGTTGCCTAATTAATTTATCAATGGTTTGTTTGAAAATATGAACAGAATGTTCATTAAATCAGTTGTGTCACTATCTCCCATCGTTCAAGATAACAACCTCATGTGGGGTATTCATGTTGAGAAGGGAAACATTCTCAATTTAAAATTGAATAGAAATATTTTTCTGTCAATTGAAAAATCCCCGATAAAAATGAAGTTATTGTTTCTGAATGTCTAACAGAAAACATCTTCTTCCCCGGCTAAAGCCACGCTGGACATTGAACTACATCTGTAGCTCAATGTCCAGCGTGGTTTTAGCCGAGGAAGTAGTTGTTTTCTGTTAGATATTTACGAAAACTAACTTCATTTTTATCGTGAATTTTTCAATTTCCAAAAAAAAGTTTCTATTCAGTATTTAATTGAGATTGTTTCCCTATTTCATTTATTATGTTCTGATTAATCATATAATCAATGAAAACAATTGGAAATACCGCAAGTTGATAGTATCATTGACTATGTTGGGTGAAACGCTGGTTACGAGTAATTTAATGAACTAAGAAATATTTGCGATAGTTGAGAGAAACACTTACCAGACGAATTTTCTTCCTTTTATCTTCTCCAGTTCGTTCCAGTTGATCTCAGTTGGAAACGTGGAAATACATACACTTTTGCGATTACGAGTTTGCTATCACCTTAATTTGAAAATACCGATTCGCTCTCTCTCTCTCTCTGTTCCGCGAGGCATGTAGGTGTCACCTCAACTGTTGATTTTCGCGGAAAATTTTGAAACGAGGCTAGAAGCCTTTGATTGCTCCCCGTCAGTATTTATTATATCAACTAAGTTGTAGGTATAATTTGAAGTCAAAGATAAATGAAATTTATGTAAAATAAAGGTTAGGAATATTTGGTAATATGATAATATGAATTATGAACTAACTCATACTAACTGATACTAGAGAGTGAACAGACTATAGTAATGAAAAGGTCTCCACGAAGCGGAATAATTTTAGGAGCTTCCGTTCATCAAAAACCCGACTTGGAATGTGAAAAAAAAACACTTGATTATCAATAGGCTCATTTAATTAAAAATCTATGAAATTATTTTTCTTCAAGTGTCTAGATTCTACCGTTTTTTTTGAATTCTCAAGTTGATATTCAATAGTATGAAAATATATGCAACGGTCGGTTTCAAGGCAGCGCTCAAAATCAAATGGAAAGTATTAATAATAGAGATGAAGTTCAATTTTTTTTGGAAATTTACCCCTCTTTAAGATTTTTTTAATTTTTTTTATCGCTACGAGTTTCTGAGTTATTAGCAAAAAATAACACCTTTGTTTGAAATCTTTAATTGTTTATAACTCTTGCAATTGTTTATGTGCGGGTTTGTCACTTTCACACATTTTTCTTAGTGTCATAACAAATTCAATGTGCGTATTTCGATTCGCAGTAGTTTTTGAACTGCAGAGAAAACTGATGGGTCTCTACCTTCGTGGGTATCTCTTGAGGCGCATCTGAATCTCGGTTTTATTACGAAATTAGTTATTCCGTTATAGCCAGGTGCTTTTCTGGGATTCAATTCCCTGATATAGGTCTTGCATTCATCAAACGAAGCTGGTTGAATGACATCCTGATTCGGTTCCCTCAAGATTCGACGGATCCCGCCTCTCAACAAAATGTCTCGATCCATATCATCATCTGGATCCAGATTCAGCTGAACTGTCGTTCGATTGTGTCGGCAAAAGCTCGAGCTTTCGACACGGAGTCATAGCACACTCCGTTCTTATCATGAAAAGGAGGAATATCTCTTTTAATTTCAAGATTTTTGAAAATTTTCTACAACTGATCACAGTTTTCCAAATTTTCTAGTGTTCGACTGAACCTTTCATTTCTATACTCCAAAATTGCAGTTCTCACCTCTTCATCAAGCTGGATCAGATGGAATCTATCTCCAGGGATCAAATTCCTTCGGAAAGCCCTCTTGGCTCTATTTCTCCCGCGGATTAAGCATTTAATTGCAGAGGAAATTCATCACGATAGGTTGGAGCTTCTTCCGTGTAGGTAGAGTCCTCCATTTTAACCGACGAAACCAAAAGGAGGAGGTTCTCTAGTCGACGCGTATATTTAATTTTTTTTATTTTTATTTATCATGTATGATCACGCATAACTTTTTACTGAGACGTCCGATTCCGATAATTCGTGGATAGGATGTACTCCGAAGTTGGTCCCGTTTGAATTTAAAAGATGAAATCCACCCCTAAGGGTAGCAAAATGAAGAATATTGATCACTCACCCTCTGGATTCTGGTCCGTTAACCGATTCTATCAGCTATAACTTTGTACTGGGATCTTCGGTTTGGATGATTCTCTTTTTTTCAGATAGGTTATACCTCAAAGTTGATTAAATTTGGATTTCGAATGGAATTATCCACCCTTACGGGTAGAAAAATAGGGCATAAATGATTTTTCACTTGTGAACATTGGCACACATATGTAGTTGACAATGACAGATCGCTAGTGTCATCATCACAATAAATATATTCTATGAGAGGATGGAATGATATACAAAGTAATGAAATGAACTAACCAGAACAACAAAAATAATTTATATCACAACAAATAGTAAAAGTAGATGATCATATGATTTAACTGGTAATAGTTGAAGTAAGGTGGGTAAGTAAGTATTTTGGAAGTAATAAAAGGAAGCAGTTAGTAATTAGTAGATTTCAGCCACAAAAATGAATAAAAATAAAAAATTTAACAAAATTAAACCTACGAAATACTGAACTGAAAGTAAAAATAAAATAAACCTTCTTAGTAACTAATCAACGAAGATCCTTAAATTACTTCAAAAAATTATCAGAATGTCACCGCCCAACTCGATGCCATCATTTTAGCCTTACCTAATTCATCTGCTTGTTTGTTTTGGCGCCGACTCAAAATTAGTTACTTACATTAGTTCAGGAGCTTAGTTATTGAGACTTAGAAGGTTTATTTTATTCTTTACTTTTCAGTTCCGTATTTCGTCGGTTTAATTTTTTGTTAAAAAGTTTTATATGGTGAGTTCGTAGTGTGCTACGGCCTCAATAGGATCCAGTTTTCAACATATTATATGATCCATATGAGAATAACTTCTTTTGTAAATAAATTCAAGTGACCCACCTTGTGCGTATTTTTTATCTATAACAATACTTCAGCCGTCTTATATTTCTACTGTACATGCTCCTCATCTTATATATAGCACAATTTTATCTATTCAGTGGATATAGTTACTCATGCATACATTCACACACATACTCATAAATACATGCATACCCCCATATATCTAGTGAAAATGATAGCAAAGTGATGTGATTATTTTTTTTAGTTGCTCCTTAGGTTGATGAAACTATGAATTTCCTGACAAGGTTTAATATAGCAATCACGTTTTTATTTTTAATTTGAACATGGCGAATGAGTGAAGTTGTTTCAAGGTAGGTTTTTCACTGTATATTTTTGGAGCAAGATATAAGTGACTCCCTTGTCCTACTGTTTTCAACATGCGAGATACATTTGAAGACTGTTTTTTATATCTTTGGATATTATATATTCTTTCGTTGATATGAAACTAGTGATAATGCAAAAATATGCCGCATATTCAAAACATCCGCTACCTCAAACAGATTATTGCTGGAGTTTTTCCCAAGTATAATTTTTAAAATCCAGTTTTGCATAGTTTCCAGATTTTTTTAGGTGTGAATTCGTAATTTTAGGTGGTGTTACGAATTCACACCTCCCCATGCTATTATTCCATAATGTTAGTGAGTTTGTAAAGGTGAGATACATGTTGAAGAGGGAAACATTCTCAATTGAATATTGATAGAAATATTTTTCTGTGAATTGAAAAATCCACGATTAAAATGAAGTTATTTTTTGTGAATGTCTAACAGAAAACAACTGCTTCCCCGGCTGAAGCCACGCCGGACATTGAACTACATCTGATAGATATTCTGAAAAGGCCCTAACTCAAAAGAAAAATCTGAAATTGAAAATTTGCATTTTCATTCAGATAGTTATTTGATTTTCTATTTCAGTCTTAATTGAGAACTCATAAAGATGAATGAGGCAAAGAAGAATGTTATCCAAAAAAGAGGTACTCACCAGGAATCATTCGTAACAGAAGAGACATCGCATTCCCTAGGTCTTCAATACATTTTTGTCGACGAAAATCTATTTCACGCTTCCACGATCATCAGGAAGACCGGAAGAAATGGGAAACACATTTTCGAGAAGCAATCTTACTTTGCAAATATGGAAAAAGTTAGAATCATTTCTTTTGGAGAGACACTTTGAAATTAGTGTTTTCTGACATTAAAACCTGTCATGGGGTATGATAGATTGATTTGTTGAAAATATAAACAGGATGTTCATATAATCAGATGTGGAATCATCTGCGACTAAAAGATAAACTTTAGTCACTATCTTCCATCGTCAAGATAACCTCTTGTGGGGTATTCATGTTGAAAAGGGAAACATTCTCAATTGAATATTGATAGAAAGATTTTTCTGTGAATTGAAAAATCCACGATTAAAATGAAGTTATTTTTCGTGAATGTCTAACAGAAAACAACTACTTCCTCGGCTGAAGCCACGCTAGACATTGAAATACATCTGATAGATATTCTGAAAAGGCCCTAACTCAAAAGAAAAAATCTGAAATTGAAAATTTGCAATTTTATTCAGTTAGTTATTTGATTTTCTATTCCAGTCGCAGATGATTCCACATCTGATTATATGAACATCCTGTTTATATTTTCAACAAATCAGTGAGATACATCATTTTCAAATTTTTATCCCAATTTTTGTATATATTTAAATTTGCATAGATAATATCAATTTTTTTATGAAATTATTTATGTGTACATTCTATTTCAAATTAGAATCAAGATGGATTAAGAATTTAACAGTTGATCAGTTTTCTTAACTTTTGCTGCAAATTCCACTCCAATATCCGTGGAGTACTTATTGCATATTTCGGCAATCGTAGCATCATTTACCATCTATTCTCATCTGCTTTATACTCCCAGAAGAACTATATTATATTGAAATTTTTTCGAACGTTGCCACATATGTTTCAGACAATTTTCCTTTTTGGTCATTTCTTTTTTATAATAATCAATTTTTGACTTTCTAATCAAGTTACTGAGGGTATTTTTGTACTGTTTGAATTTTCCTTTGATTTATTCCAAATTTTTTTTTTTTTTTTTTGTTTTTTATGCAGTTTATCTTGATATTTTCTAGTTAATGAATCTCGTAGTTTATGGCTATAGTTTGATCAATTTAAATAATTTCATTTCATTGATGATTTATTGCTGTAATCATGCGTATCGTGAAGACGTTATTATCAATTCAATATCAAAACACGATGAGATTTAATACAAAACTCAATGAATTTTATGAAAACAGTTTGAGTGAATGCCACGATATTATTGTGGTAACAGAGACATGGTTGCAGGGGACTCATGATGGAGAAGTAGTCGATCTTGGTATGTATAATGTCATTCACGCTGACAGGGACTTGAAAGTCAAAAAAAATTAAAAATCTCTTACTTTCAGTTCCACTTTTGGAGTGATTATAGTCCAAGCCATATTGGATAAGTATGAATATTTTACCATTATTTGCACTTACATTCCACCCGAATCGAATCCCGAAGTTTATTCTGAGTTTTTTTGATCATATCATGAACACATATCAGATATAAGCCGGGCAATCATTTTGGGGAATTTTAACCTACCAGAGCTCACAAATTCTGAACAAAATTCATGTGTGAAATTGAACACGATAAAGTAATTTCTTAATCTTAATTCGTTTTCACTCGTGAATAATATAAGGTGGAATATTAAATTTAGTAATAGTCTCAGACGAATATAATGAAGATTGCCAAGTTTTGAGAGAAAAGATGCCAATGGTTGAAGAAGGAAATTTCCACCCAGCCCTGGAGATCAAAATCAATATTAGTAGAAAACAAACTACTCTATACATATGAACATTTGAAATCGAAACTCAACTTCAAACAGAGTGATTTTCTGAAGCTTTCTGAAAAAATTAGGTACTGGAACGACGTAGTACATGAAAATTATACAAATGTATCACTTGAAAAATTTTACAAACTTATTAACAATATATTTGATGATTGTATTCCCAAATACATTATCACGAGTAGAAAAATTGAAGAATTTCCATGTTGGTTCACAATGGAAATACAATGTTGAAAAAAAATAATAACCTCATGAAAACCAATACTGAATAATAAGAAAACGATCAAAAAACCTCACCAGAAAAGAAAATAGAAACTATATAGACGAGTTGAAAACTAATATAAAATCAGATATGAATAGTTTTTGGAATTTCGTAGTGAAAAAAGAATGAATCATAGGCGAGTAGTTTGCGTCAACACATGTTCACCTCCTACGAGAGATGAAGATGGGTTGCGGAAACTTAGGTGTACTCTCAAGTGGTATCGCTGGATAACGGGGTTGACAAGGAAAATCCAGTGGGAATGACCAGAAATGGTCAAAGCCTGCGGATCTCTAAGTCAATTTCAAACCAAATGCCACCACAACATGGCTAATCCAAGGCGTCAAGCGACCCGTGCCGAGGGATGGATGATACCTGAGCCAGTCAGGTATCACAAACGGAGCCTCTGGGATACATGGCGACCTCCCAGAGTAATTTGCCTTACACCTGCGCAGGGGCACCGCAGGTGTGGACGACCTTCCCCACACTCGTGGGAACAAAATGGAAACTAAAACGAAAACAACCCTGGGAACTTCCAGTTGAAAAAACCCAACACCGCTAGCGGGTATGGAAGTCGAGGAGATTCCAGTCGAATCGCACTCGACACCAGAAACCCAAACGAAACCGAGGAGGGATCAGCAGATGGTCAAACACCTGCTGAAAAACTCCAGGAAACAGGAAACTCTCTGGAGGCAGCGGCAGTTCCGCTAAACCTCCAGAAACACCTGCCCTAAGACACGTCGCGTCAGATGTAAATCGTTTACATCTGGCGCGTACCTCAGGAGCTGCAAGAAGACAGGTGCGGATCGCGGAGGCCAAGGCAGCTGGGAAGAAATTAAACCCAGGAAACGCCGAAGCAACCGACGCGATCCACCAGAAGCAAAACTGGCTTCACTGAACGAACTTCCAGCATCGCTGGAAGCAGCGAGCACCAAAACTCCGAACAAGAAGAGGACCGCTCACAGGAAGTCAACCCTCTTCACGGAACACTGCAAGGGTGAAGAAACCTAGATCGGACCAACCAGTGGCTGTCTCTGCCCAAGTTAACCAACTGAGCAGGGCAGCTATAGGAAGTCACAAGAGGTCTGAAGATGGCTGTTGCTCTGGAGAGTTATCCAGATCACCAGTTATCAGACGACCAAGGATTCTCCTGCAGAAAGCAATTACCGGGGAAATTTTCAAGTGTGAGCCGGGTAAGGTCGAACTTCAGGAACAGCTACGTCCACAAGGGCGTGCTGGTCCTGACATGCTCAGATGAAACCGCTAAATCCTGGCTACTTGAGAGTATCCCCGGACTGATACCTTGGGAGGGCTGTCCTAAAAGTAGGGCTAGCCAAGGACATCCTGAATACCTCCAAGGTAGTGGTATGGATTCCAAAGCCATTTGGTAAAATGGAAACCAAAAGATTCTCCAGCTTATCAAAACCAGAACATGGGGATAGATACTGAAGAATGGCTTGTCATCAAGAGACAGAGGAGGCCTCGGTCTAACTCTTGTCTTTCAAATCGACGAGACCTCCTTGAAGAACCTGCAAGCCAGGGGAATGAAAGCATTCCTGGGGCTAACGCAGGTAAACTTCAAGCTAGTTAGCCGAACAGGAACATTCCTGATGCTGCGGGCAGTTCAAGCCAACCTGCAGCATAGTAAGGCTGCTACTGCAACCCTGTGCAGAATATTTGCACAGGGCAACACCGACGTGGCCTAATACAAGAACCATGGCTGGTCAAGGGCGAGTATCAGGCCTCGGAACATCAAGGGTAAGCTTATTTATAATCTAAACTGTGGAAACGCCAGATCCTGCATTGTGCCGGAATGATTTGAAAGTCTTGAATCTGATAGAATTCTGTTACAGGGACATAACAGCAATCAAGACGACCTACATCAGGATGGAGTAGAGAGGATAATAGTACTAGCCTCCGTCTACATGCCTTATGACTCAACAAGCCCTCCACCATCAGAACAAGTGAGGGCCTTGGTTAAACACTGTGAGGACCACAAACTCCAGCTATCATCGGAGCCGATGCAAACGCCCATAACACAGTGTGGGGAGCACCGACACGAACACAAGAGGTGAGTCATTGCTTGAATTTATTGTCTCCAGTAACCCGGAAGTACTTAATAGAGGCAATGAGCCAACCTTCGTAACCCGTAATAGACGAAATCATTGACATCACTTTGGGCTCTTCTTTGGTGGTTCGGCACGTCGGCAAATGGGCAGTATCTGAGGAACCTTCAAACTCAGATCACCGACACATACATGTGGAGATTGGCTATACCAATGAACCTGCAGTTATGTGTCGGGATCCCAAGGAAAACCAACTGGCCGAGGCCGGGAGGAGCTCAGGGCAAATCTCACAAATTTCAAAATGTCAAACCTAACTCAAATACAATTCATGAAATAGAGCAAACCTCCCTAATGTTACAGGAGGCCATCAACTTCATATCATAATAGCTGCCCTTTGAAGCGCAGCACCACTAAAAGGTACAGTGAGCTGGTGGAACACCGAACTCACATATCTTAGAAACAAAACGCGCAAACTATTCAATCTTGCGAAAAACTGGTGACTGGGAGGATTATTCCAAAACTCTCACAGAATACAACAAAAAAATCAGAGGGAACAAAGAAAGTCATGGAGGAAGTTCTGTGGGACATAGAACAAACCTCAGAAAAGCAAGACTCCACCGCATCCTTTCCAAAGACCCCATCAATCCGTTGGGGACTCTCAAAAAACCTAACGGCAATTACACCAACACTGGGAAGGAAACTATGGAACTCTTGCTCCATACACACTTCCCAGGATCCACTGTCACCACAAATCAAAACCCCAGATATGAAATCCTGCAAACCTTCATTTGAGGGCCAAAAGGGCAGACTGGGAAGTGGCTAAACGAACGGTAACTCATTCAAAGTAGTGTGGGCAATAAACTCCTTCCAAGCCTACAAGTCTCCGGGCCCAGATGGAGTATTTCCCATACTACTTCAAACGAGTTGAATATCTAGCACCAGAACTGTGCAGACTGTACAGGCTGAGCCTAGCATTGGGATGGCTACCTCAAACCTGGAAAACTGTAAATGTGGTCTTTATTCCGAAACCTGGACAGAGACTCATATGACCAGGCAAGGCATACAGACCAATAAACCTATCGTCGTTTTCTTCTAAAAGGCTTAGAAAAACTGATAGATAGAGACATAAGGGAAACCGTTCTTGTAGAACAGCCTTTACATCAAAACCAACATGCCTATCTAACAGGAAAATCATGCGAGACAGCACTTCATCAGCTTGTTTCAAGGCTTGAAGAGTCTCTAGCAAACAAAGAAATTGCACTATGCACTTTTCTAGACATCGAAGAGCCTTCGACAACACCTCCTTTGAAAGTATGGTCTCTGCGGCCACTCGAAGAGGCATTGACGAAACCACCTGCAGGTGGATACACTCAATGCTTCATAATAGACTGGTCAAGCCAACATGTTCGAGGAAACAGAGCAGGTTGAAATTTCCAGAGGTACCCCACAGGGCATACTCTCCCCTTCTGTGGGACATGGTTGTAGAACGAACTGCTAATTTCTCTGAATAACCAAGGGTATTACTCTCAGGTATGCAGATGACCTAGTCATCCTCATCAAGGAAAGAATACTCGAACAACCTCAGAGCTAATGCAAAATGCACTGAGGACAGTAGAGGAATGGTGTAACAGAGAGAGCCTAAGGGCAAATCCGAACAAAACAACACTAATTCCCTTCACCCGGAGAAGAAACATGGGAGATCTCATACCTCCTAGACTATTCGGTGAAACATTACAAGTAGTAGAGCAGGTGAAATATCTAGGGCTGATTCTTGACAAGAAACTAACCTGGAACCCGCATCTTCAACATGTAACCAACAAAAGCAAGATAACCTTCATGATGTGCAGGAGAGCTTTTGGAAAAACCTGGGAGCTAAACCGAAAGCCATGCACTGGCTTTACACAGCAGTAATAAGACCAAGAATAACTATGGCTCACTCTTATGGTGGCCAAAAACAAATCAAAGACAGGCAAAAATCAACCTTGGGAAAATCCAGAGGCTTGCCTGTCTCTGCATCCGGTGCAATGAACAGCACTCCAACAGCTGCAATGGAAATCATCCTAAACCTCGAACCCTTGACTTCATGTCATTGGAGGCCAGGATGAGTGCATACGAACTGAAACAAACGAAAACTGGAGAATCCGAACAGCTGGACATACCAGAATCACTCATGTAACCAACATCGAAGAACTCGAAATGAGTTCAGATTACATCAACCTATACTCATTCGAAAAACCATTCGAAACACAGATTGATGAATCTGGATGGGCCCAGTATAGAATCACAATCAACTGCGGACATAGTCTGGTATACAGACGGTTCAAAGACAGTTGAAGGAACAGACAGGAATACATGGGGTAAGGCCAAGAAGGGATTACATAATACCACTTGGTAAATACTCCACGATATTCCAAGCTGAAACACATGCTATCATGGTATGCATTCAGAAGAATCTAGAAAGTGGTTATAGGAAAAAACACATCTACATTCTATCTGACTGTCAAAGTGCTATCAAAGCACTCAACTCTACACAGATAAAGTCCAAACTGGTCTGGGACTGCCTCAGAACCTCATCAGAGCTGGCAAAACACAACAAGGTCACCTTGATGTGGGTGCCAGGTGATAGAACATTTAAGGCAACGTCAAAGCGGACCAGCTAGCTAGACAAGCATCTGAAACGCTATTCACAGGGCCAGAACCTGCACACGGGATTAGCAAAACCGATGCAGGACCCTGATCGCCGAGTGGATAAAAGAAGACACCAACAATATTGGGATCAAACTGTCGGGCCAATACAGCAAAGTCATGGTAGGGCATCCAAACCGGACCCTGACGGCTGACCTTCCTGAACCTGAACAGAACCAATAATAATAGGTCTGTTGACTGGACACTGCAGCCTAAGAAAACACCTAAACACCATGGGAGTACGCAGGAAACCGTGGAGTGTAGGCTGTGTGATGAAGGGAGAACAGCCTCTCATATCATCTTCGACTGTGACGCCCTAAGTAGTAGGCGACACAGAACCTTGAAGATCAGCCCGGAAACAGGCATGAATCCGAAGAACCTTATCAACAGGCTTCTTAACCTAATTAAAGGCACAAACCTGTTTGAATGAGGAACCACTGACGACAGAGTGATACAATAGACCCTAGCTGGTCGCAGTGTCAAGGGAAGCTAAGTGCCAACCCTGTCTCTGGCTCGTCAGTCTCAAACCAACCAACCAACCAACCAGCGTAGGAAAACTCAACCTCAATAATCAATCATTTAACGAGGGCGAAACACTTCAGAGACTTGCCGAATATTTTTTATCAACATATACTGATGAGAAATCATCCTATATTGTGAAAGAAATGCGAAGATAAGATAATATTACCAACAATACTTTTATATGGAAAGCAATAACTGAAAACGCCTATAACGACGCGTTAAAAAATTAAAACCAAGAAATCTGCTGGTATAAACAATATCCCACAGTATATTCTGAAAGACTGCGGAATTTCTAAGAAAGCCGTTATTACACATATTCAATCTTATTTTGAAAACATACTGTTTTCCTGGTATATGGAGACATCTATAAGTACTCCAATACATAAGTCAGGCTCAAAAATAAAATTGAAAATTATTGTGCCACCATTTTAATTATTCAGAACAAATCTGTATAGTAAACTCAACACATATTGAAAAACCTCTCTGACGGATTGTCAACACGACTTCGATAAAAACATCAGAAGTTACTAATATTTTTCAATTTGTTCATGATGCCAACGACAGCCTGAAAAAAATTACACACTGATACAATTCATACGGACTTCAGTAAACCTTCGACCGCGTGATTTTTTGGAGAAAATCAACACTATGGATTACTTCATGAATGACCTACCACTAGTAGTTCGAGCCTCTAAATGTTTTGTATTCGCACATGACTTCAAAATATACAAAAATTGCTTCAGTTAGAAATTGTGAAGCACTACGAAAAGATATAGATTGTTCCATTGGACCAAGAAAATTAACTTTACTTCAATTCAACGAAGTGCAGTGTTAATGTCAATAACTCGCTCAAAGAATCCCATAATATTTGACTATATGATAGGCACTAATTTTTGAGACGGCAAAATGTTGTGAAAGACTTGTGCTAATATATCGTGATAAGTTATCATTCAGGTGAGCATTGCAAATGTTGCCGAATCTGCCAACCATACGTTGGGTTTTAATATATGACAATCATCAAATCTCACAGATATACAAACTATGGAAATGCTGTTTGATACTGACTCTTCCGAGCTAGAATAGCTTCAATAATTTGGTGTGCAAAACGAGAACTTATTTGGACATAATTGAAGAATACGAATAAGGTAGCTGAGAAGCTAATCCAACCATCTTATATACCAAAGAATTATATGGTAGCTGACTCTCTTACAAAGCCGTTGACACTAGTCAAATTTCTGAAGTACATTCAGCTACAAGGAATAATCAAATAAGAGTTGTTGGACTCTTTTATTTGTTGTGTTCAAATATTTTTGCCTGAGTATAATACAAGGATTTCTGGTGAGAAATCTGCCAGAAAAACGAATCCTAACTGATTTTGATGATGTAAACTTTTGACTTCATATTCGGTTAATAATACTCGTAATTATAGTTTATAACAATAACGAACAACTAGAAAGTTATAGAACTTTCTTCGAGAATATATCTGTGAAACAGTACAAACGAATCAACATCTCTATATTATTTTGCAAATGTACCTATATTTTGCAAAAGGAGAACACGCCAGATGATCATTATTGGAATTATATGATGATCATTATCGAATCAATTCAGGTATTTAAGATTATTCTTTCACATAATTGCTAGGATATAGATACTAACTTGTGTATTTCATTCCACGCATCAATAATGTCTTAAACAGTCGAAAGTTTTATACGAAAGATATAAATGATATCCTTCTGAGAGAAAAGTGAAAAATACAACCACATTGGAGATATCATCCAGTTTTCGTTATGAGCGGTATGTATATTATAACTACCAGTGTTCCTTACAGAGATGGTGATTGTGAAACACAAATGTTCTATCCCGCTACCTGTATGAATATATATTAATTCTGAAACCATCTGCATGTTTTGGGAGGTATCGGAATATTTACCCATATTCTGGATTTATTTTTATAAACACTATTCTTGAAAATAATGTATATCAAATAGTTTTGTCGATAGATTAATTCAACAAATATAAATTAGAAAACAATACCAAGGCCATCAACAATACCGAAACTCTCACAACCTTCATTATCAAATATAATTCCATAAATTCCTGGTCTTCGAAAATTGAGGAAGAATCGACAACAAATTTAATGTTAGAACGGTATTCAAATGGTAAAATATCCTGAGATAGGAATAAACCGGAACAAAACAAGAAACGAAGAACAAAATTCAAAGATTGTGTATAGAGAGTTCTCCAAGACTCCCATCAAAAACTTTATCAACAAATTCAAAGTGTGTACAGTTTCCCATGTGTTTGTGGTAGAACTCACATGGGAGAAACGTCAGATCTTCAAAGAAAAACAAAGAAAAATATAAAGTTAACTTTATTAACACAAACAGTGGCCCATATGGTGGACTGAGACCAACAATCTTATGTATGAACAAAATGACACGAAAAGACAATCAAGAGAACTTTCTGTATTTTGTTAAACGGAATGATATTAAGGGTGCGTACTCTCTCACCTGATTCTAACATGAGTTACCTCTGCGAAAAGGAGGAGAATTATAGAAACTTCGTACAAAATAAATCATGTTGAATTGAACATCCTGTGAACCTCTGTCGTGCATATAAGATTTTAACATGGAATTTTCAAGATAACACTGAAACTTGAAGAGCGATTGAAAATTGCGAATAATTTTCCCAAACGTCATCAAAGGAAGTGTATTTTGTAAATGGAATTTCCAAGATAACTTTTTGGAATATTTTAGGCAAATTATTTTAAGCGGTAAGTTATCGACAAATTGTTTTCAATTTATATTCAGATCAGAATACCAAAAACGCAGTAACGTGTCGAGGAAAATTCAGTAATTCGCCCTTCTTAGAACAGATAAAACTAACATTTTTCACTTCCAGGGAAAAAGAACACAATACGGAACAAAAACTCATAAAGTTCAATTTGGAAAAAAGGGTAACTAACTTGGACCATTCAATTGTATGACGTGTAATCTAACCCCTTACACCCGTGAATACGAGTATAATGCCATTTTATAACAATTACGGTTTTCAAATGCTGAAAACAAATTGAAAACATGTTTGTTCTTGTGAAATTCGACAAAATTTTGGGTAGCTCCACTCGCCTAATTTCAGAGAAAACTTCTGCAATTGCGAATGCAATGAACATTTAACTCGACATTTGAATAAGATAGAATGTTGAACTGTCTGGTAAAAATGTATACATTGCAGGCTGCCTGAGATAGATAATCAATTTCAAAGTGAAGAAACATCCTTTGTTATATCCAAACGGTGATAAAGTCAGAACCAGTTGACTTCAAACTCGCTTTGTGGCACTTATCAAAATATCACTGGTTAAAACAAACGACACAAACGCTATTGGAATTGTGAACATTCGCAATTGCATATTGTTTCAAAAAATCACGCCATTGTAATGATTCAGACATCAGGTGAACTGAACACTGTTGCCAAGCAAGATTCTATGCGCGGTCTACGAACAAAAGTTTTGTTGGTTCTACAGTGTTCTCTGTTCAGCTGGTGAATGAAAGATCATATTAGCAACCAATCAGAAAATATTAACTATATCTCAATCGAATTGTTTGTGAAGACTGATAATATTGCGTCCTTTGCTTATCGGAGCATTGGCTCAAGGATAACCATCCGTAACAATTTATATTTTGGTAACTATGAAATGGCTTCTATCTATGCAAGAAAAAATAAAAAACACGGTGGTGCCCTCATTCTAGTTAAAAGGACAATATTTTCCGAATTAGAACCAATAAAAGGCTGTCAATTGAATCTGAAATTGAAATATTGCAATTCCTTCAGCATAAATGACACAAAGTTGCTGTTGTAACAGGGTACAGACCACCAAGCGGTAAAATTAGTACCTTCATGGAATGTCTAACACAAACACTCCACCTTGCATCTGAACGTTCTGACTTCACTGTTCTTTGTGGGGATTTTAATATGAACTGTCACAAATCGGATTTAAATACCAAACTGCTGTTCTGATATTTTCAATTCGTACCAGATGAGCAAAATCCTCAAGGTGCAACCAGAATATTCACATATAAGAATACACACCACTAGTTCAACATGCATTGATTACATGGTGACCAGCCTTCCCAATCAAAATTTGAGTGCTATATAGTGCAACCAAATATAGCTGATCACTTGGCTCATATCCTGGTAACCAAGAAAAAATATTTCAGAGAATAAAAAAAATACAATATCATCTAACATGAGGCCAGTTTATGTATGACAATGACTGAATTCAAAAACGGTTAATTTATGAGGATTGGACTCTATATACCATTTACAAATAGACGAAGCATTTAATTATTTTTATTTAAATACTGCTTTGGTGCTTCGATGTATCCTGTCCAAAGAAGCAGACCTACATGAAATCCAACCATAAAAGTTGGATAACTCTTTATATAATCGATGAAGGTAAAAATTGAAGGAAATGGGTTTTGGCTTTTCTCTAACTCCCAAACTGAAACTACTTGATTGAACAGTATAAATCAAGATTGCGAGAGCACAAACAAAATGTAAAGTTGTCCAAAAAAATTATTTAAATTCTAAAATAAACCCGTCAGAAAACAAAACTAGAGACATGGAAGATTATCTGAAGAACTGGAAGAAACAAAATAAGTTGAAAAAAACAATATCCCTTGAACAAGATGGTGGGTTAAAAAGACCAGATGGAGTGTCAGAACTATTTGCTGAATACTTTTCAAATGCAGCAGAATTTCTGTGTCAAATCACTTCAGGCAAAACTGTCTTTACCCTGTACTGTTCTGAAAATGTAAATATAATTAACCCTTTTTAATCCCATCCAATTACTCAATATGGATAATAAAGCCCTATCCGAAATGAAGGAATAAAAATCGGCGAGCTTGATGAACTCTCAATCTCCAATTAGGAAAATATTCTCCATTTTCCATTAACCACCTAATGAATCAATATCTAATTCAGGATACTTCGAAGTTCTGAAAAAACCTCGTTATACCTGTACATAAAAGGTAATTCCACCGAGATGGATAACTACAGGCAAATACTTTGCTATTTACCCCAAAATTTTTTGAAAAAGTTGTAGCCCTCAGAGTTATAGATCATTTGGAAACAAATAGCTTCTATGCACGTCTCAGCATGGATTCAGGAAACATAAATCTATAGAAACGCTTCCCTTTCCTTGAAATTTTTTATACACAGAAATTGATAGTAATAAATATGTGATCTATATTTTTGACTTATCAAAAGCATTTTTATACAGTGTCTCTGAATTTCTCATCAATAAACTATCAATCTTCGGGTTTCCACGAAATATGATAAATTGGATAGAATCCTATATGACAAATAGAGATATGGTCGTAATCTGCAATGGATTGTCATCTGAGTCGAAAACTGTTGAACTCGGTGTGCCACAGGGTTCTGTTCTAGGACCGTTACTATTTCTCCTCTATGTCAACGATCTTCCTCAACACATACTGGAAGGCTATGTTACAATGTTTGCTGATGATACTACGATAACTATATCGGGTGAAAACGCTGAGCAACTCATCAGCAAATCAGAACGCATTATTGATCAGTTCAGCACCTGGTGCCAAAGAAATAAGCTCATTCTAAATACTTCAAAATCGATCAGTGTTAATTTTCACTTCAGACAGAAATATTCCAAATGGTCTATGCCCAAACTATGATATTCAAGCTTCTGAAGAAATAAAATTTTTGGGTACCTACCTGACGACAATTTAAATTGGGAAAAACAAGTGGATCATATTTGTGCCAACTTGAATAAAGCATACTATGCCATAAAGCAGTTGAAATCCAGTTTGGATGAACCTGAGCTTACTCAACATATATTATGCCATGGTCTATTCTCATCTAAGTTCAAATGTTATGGCCTGTGGCAGGGCAAGGGATTTTTCAGAATTTTCTTAGCGCAGAAACGCGTCATAAGGCTAATCTTCAATATGGACTTCCGAGATAGCTGTCGGCCCGTTTTATAGATAAAAAATATTAACAGCCTCTTCTATCTTCATCCTCAAATGTATTATGTTTGTCAGGCAAAACCCCAAATTATATGAGAGACTGCTACAGAACGCAGTCATAATACAAGAAATGGTGATCTTTTGAGAATCCCACAACATCAAATGTCAAATTATAAAAAATCCCCTCATTATAATGCCATTACTTGCTTCAATAAGTTACCAAATGTAGTCAAAAGAATTAGAAGTGATAAGATATTCCATGATTGCATTAAAAAATTTCTTTTAGAGAAATGCTATTATAGTTATCAAGATTTCCTAACTGACAATCTCACAAATAATTTCAATCAGTGTTCCCAATTTTAATTAGGGTAAATTTTGTGAATGTTGTAAAATGCTCGCATACCTTTTATGTATGTGAGTATATATGTGTATTTGTATATATTTATATAGGTAAACCTGTGCTCGTTTTTATTTTTTTGTATTTTTACTTAATTTTCTTGAAACTGACTTACCATATATACCAAGTGTATCAAAAACGGTGAATAAAAATTATTATTATTATTATTATTATTATTATTATGCGATGTGCAGGAGAATCAATTTGTACATTATTGTCTTGCTGGCTCTTAAAACTAAACACCGAGCTGTTTCGTGTCTACTTTAAAGAGTAGAAAAAAAGTTGAAACACTCGTCGCATTAATGAATGGACAGTAGTAAATTCACATTCTGGTTGGAGTCACGTTTTCGTACTAGATATCTAGTGAACGCCCGCACAGTGATTGGTGACTCCGAAATCCAACCAGAATTGAAATTTACTACTTTATTCATAAACAAGCTTCTGCCTGCGGCTTTGCTCCCGTAAATTTCAGAAAAATCACATTTTTTATACTCTTTTTTGGTTCGATGCGAAATACAGTTATGATAAATATGCTAACATTTCTCGTTCCCTTACGTGAGTCAATTGAAAATAATCCATAGTAGTACGGATAGAATGAAAAAAAACCCTGACTTTATTAACCGACGAAACCTTAAAGGAGGAGGTTCTCTAGTCGACCCGTATATTTTTTCATCATTTTTTTTATGTATGATCACGCATAACTTTTTACTGAGGCGTTCGATTCCGATAATTCTTTTTTCAGTGGATAGGGTGTACTTCGAAAATGGTCGCCTTCATATTTCAAAGATGAAATCCACCCCTACGGGTAGCAAAATGAAGGATATTGATCACTCACCCTCTGAATTCTGGTCCGTTAACCGATTCTATCAGGCATAACTTTGTACTGGGTTCTTCGATTTGGATGATCCTTTTTTTAATAGATAGGGTATACCTTATATTTAGATTTCGAATGGAATTATATACCCTCACGGGTGGAAAAATAGGGGATAATTGATTTTTCACTTATGAACATTGGCACACACGTACGTAGTTGACAATGACAGATCGCTACTGACATTATTTCTGTTCCACATCCGTCAAAACAATTATATTCTATGAGAGGATGGAATGATATACAAAGTAATGAAATAAACAAACCAGAACAACAAAAATAATTTATATTACAACAAATAGTAAAAGTAGATAATCATATTATTTAACTGGTAATATTTGAAGTAAGGTGGTAAGTAAGTATTTTAGAAGTGATAAAAACAAGTAGGTAGTAGTGGTATATTTTAGCCATAAAAATTGAAAAATAAAAACTTTTAACAAAATTAAACCGACGAAATACGGAACTGAAAAGTAAAAAATAAAATAAACCTTCTTAGTCTCAGTAACTAAGCTCCTAAACTAATGTAAGTAACCCAGATTAATACAGACTATACAAATTTTATCCCATTTACATCATACAAAAGTAATCTGCCACCATACACACTCTTGAATATTAAAAATAGTAACATATCAATAGAATCTAGAAATGATATCAAATACTTGGGTGTAACAATGGATAACCATCTCAGATGGGACATATACATATTGATAATGTGACAAAAACTATACGGGGCTTCTTATACAAATTAGAATATTACAAAAAAATATTGGACACTTACCACCTGAAAATCATATACTCGGCACTTGTTGAATCTATATTGCAATATGGAATTTTAGCATGGGGTGGAGCAGCTAGTGTACATTTAACTAAACTTGAAAATCTACAAAAGCGCCTTCTGAAAATCATGCTCAGTAAAGACCCCACTTATTCTAGTGAATCTCTATATGCAGAAGCAGAAGTCCTGAGTATTCGTCAAATACTATTTTACAATCTAATCCTCCACCTTTATTCTCACAAAGCTCTTCTTGAAAATGTGGATCATAGATACTCTACAAGACAAAAAACTGGAAACTTCATGAAAATGCCTTTATCAACAAAAAAAAATGGACAGAGAAGCTTTACTCACCTTTCTGTCAAAGCGTTCAACTTTCTACCCGTAAAACATAAAAACGAAGTATTTGAAATAAACTCGCGCAATTTGTACAGGAAGAAACTGAAAAAATTTATACTTGGCACCAATTTCAAGATCATTAGCAGTCTACTGTCATAGAATACCTATCTCGGAAATACAAACTTCTTATATCTCAATTCTATACAATTTGAGATTATACACAAAGAAAATATATAATTGTTCAAATAATTACACATACTTTTTGGCAAGGAAAAACCTACGCGCGGCTCTAGCTATTGTGGGTTGTGCGATAATTGAAAAATAGTTAGACAATTTTTCCCATTTTATTTTATTTCATTTTTAAATTTTATACTACATGTCATCACTTTCAAATGTAATTTTATTCTAATGTGTGTCAACATGAAATATTAATCTTACATATTGATATTTTAGATCTAATATAATAATTATTACCCTCATTAATTATGTGTCTTTTAGATATGTTACTACTTTAAGTGTTTGGATTAACTGCACACATACCCTGTCATGCCCTATGTACAGATCTTTATCTATTGTAGGGCAAACAATGTATGCCCCTTCATCCTTTGGTATGTTACCTACATCTATGCTATGAATCAAAAGGTATATGAATTATTATTATTATTACATTTTATTCACTTTCCAATTATTACTGTAGTAGTATTGTAAGGTTTGAATATTGATTGCAGTAGATGTAGGTAACATAAATCATTAAATCATTAATACAATTTTTATTTTATCAAAGTGAATACTTAATCCCTTGGTTTGTTCGTCTTGTTTATTTGCTACATTGTATATGTATTGTCAACTAATTTTGAGTCGGCGCCAAACAAACAATCAACGAACATCATTGAATTACTTCAAAAAAATTATCAGAATGTCACCGCGCAACTCGATGCCATCATTTTACGCCTTACCTAATTCATTTGCTTGTTTGTTTGGCGCCGACTCAAAATTAGTTACTTACATTAGTTTAGGAGCTTAGTTACTGAGACTAAGAAGGTTTATTTTATTTTTACTTTTCAGTTCCGTATTTGTGGTTTAATTTTTTGTTATTTTTACTTTTCAGTTCCGTATTTCGTCGGTTTAATTTTTTGTTAATTACCTTAGATACTTCTGGTGAATCTGTAGAAAATATGACATAAAACTCACTTCGTTAAATTTTTGCCAACTATAATTTGGGTTTGGATAATGTTAACTTTATGTATTTTCTCACAACTATCTTTAGGTTCAAATTGGAACATGGAGAAAAACAAAATACTACATGATGAAAAAATTAACAGTTTCAAATTTGAAAATAATGCTAATATTTTAAAAGTAATTTTAACGATTATAATTTTGGAAGAAAAATCTTATTACGCCCATGGAATGATACTTTCTTGTGAAATAAAATTTTTCTATTACTGATATGTACTCTTCGAGATATAACCTGTTTTAGGATAGGGGTAGATTTTATCGTCTGAGATGCAAAGTTCAGACATAATAGTATATTAAAGTATAAGTGGATAAAAAGGGCTTTAAAACACGCGCGATTTTTCGAGCACGACGGCGCAGCCGGAGTGCTCGAAATAAACAAGTGTTTTTAAGACCAGTTATCCACGAATACTACGTTATTTTATTGGTGCACTTTGAAATCATATATACTGGTATTATTACTACAAAAAATTGAAATAAGAACTAATAATGCAAGGAGGTTGAATTCGTGATGTGACATCAGTATACCTTTCGTTGTCATGGAAATGAGAAAAACATTCATTTGCAATTTGTTACCAAAGATCAATATTTGTTGTCACCAGAGCTCAAAAATGAATTATTCTAATATCGATTTTTTGAATAGTGAGGCAGAATCGCGGTTAATACCACGAAAATCCAGTGATATATATAAAAAAGAATATGAAAAGTTCATCAAATGGATGGAGGAGCACATATAAATGAACGAATTGTGAGTAATATTTTATTTAACGTTACAAGGTACTCCTGTCAGATCAATAATCAAAAATTTGTCATTTAGACTTCACGTTTCTCGATTTGTTGATGTTGTCATGGTTACCTTTAAAAAACGCGCGTTTTTTAAAGTTCGATTTAAACACGCTGAGGCGTGCTTTAAATGGGTAAAAAGGGGCACCAACAAAAAAAAAATATTTTCAATCTTTGAAAAAAAATTATTGAGATTGATTTATCTAAACTTAAAAAACGGATTCATAGAACAATAATATAAAATCTTCAGGGATAGTTCTAACACCTCACGATACGAATTTTGTTAAATCCTCTCTTGGTACGTCGTACCGTTACCGTTATGCAAAGTTAAATTAACCTATTAACGACAATAAAATGGAAATGACGCATTATTCCGATTTTTTCAAATTAATAGTTTCGTAGATAAAAATTGACATATCTATGTTTGTCTTCGTTTATATGCCTGCGAATTTGTCAGCGTGGTTTTCAAAGAGATTCCACTTTTTTCATCACATATTATGGTTCAATTCTACAATGTGCGAAATACTTGTGAAAATTAATTTCATTAAATGACGCCATGTCATAACTAAGCGTTTCTTAACGTGGGTTACTTGAAAAAACATATTAATTAGTGCAAATGGAATTTTTATCAAAATCTCTAATTTCTTCTTTTAACTTCCAATTATTTATTCCTCATAGTTTATTTTTGGTGATGAATCGGTTGAAACGACCATTATTGAGACAATTTGACTTATCAGGCTAGATATCTTGACATTCCAATTTTCGACTCCTAAAGAACGTTTTTCCAATACTGATTAATATGACATGAAATTCTACTAGCCTCAATTCGGCGCCGACCTAGTCGAAGGTCAAAATGACGTTAGTTTAGCCAACCATAATGTTCATTGAGATAATGTATTCTTTATGTATTTACACTAAACTTTTCTAGTTTCCAGATGAAACTTCGCAAGGAAACAGTACAGTAAATTTAAATTCAAGACATAAAATTATTAAAAATTCAAAAGAAGTTTCAACCCTTGTGATTCGAATTCTTTCTCAGTACCTATACCTGGAATATACAAAATTTCATTCTTCTATTACTGATAATCTTTCAGCGAAAAATAAAAAATTCCCCATGGGCAGAACTTAATATAAAATTGAGTATTCTGCTGTGTGTTTTCGTAAACTGCTACATAGATTCAAATCATTCGAATATTCAGTGGGTTGTTCTAACACATTGGCATCAAGCCCATTATCCTTATTCCGTTTGCTGTCATCCGTTATCCCGTATCCCGTTATCCTGTATCCCTTTATCCAGTTTTCCGTTATGCCGTTATGCAGTTATCTCGTTATCGTCAAACCATTATGCCGTTATCCTGTTATCCGTTATCTTGTTCTACCGTTTTGCCATTATCCCATTATCCCGTTTCCCCATTATCCCATTATTCCGTTTTGCCGATATCCCATTACCCCGTTATCCCGTTATCGCGTTATGCTGTTATCTCGTTATCCCGTTAACTTGTTATTCAGTTATCCCGTTATACAACGGGAAAATGTACTTCAAATGGGGGCTCAATATATTGGTTGCACTTGCTTGTGAAAAAATGTGGTTTGGTTAATATATCAAAATCGGTTAAGTACTTTTTGCGTGATGCTCGAACAAACAAACAAACAAACTAATGTGGTGTTATTGTTACAAATGATGTTCCCGTCATCGAGGCGAGATGACATACCAGTTTTTGAGTCCAATCATAAGCTTAAATGGGTCATCAAAATCGGTCCTGTTGTTTTTGCGTGATGCTCAAATGAACAAAACACAACCGAACTATTCCACATCGACTACAAAATACGAATACATCATTCATTTGAAATTAAAAAAAGTAATGAAGGACATACCAACTCATACAGTATATAGAATAACATGCAGATACTGTCAAAGTTGCTATATAGGTACTCAAAAACTGACATCACAGCCTTATGCAAACACGAAAAAAATAATCAACATAAGTTTGACACCAGCAACTTTGGAATTTCGACCAAAGAAATAAATCCAAGAATAAGAACATTCCTGGAAATGATACATTTGAAAAAAGACCCGAACACTATTAACAATAGGAATGTATCGAAAACATGTCTTTGTCTTTGTTTATAGTACTTGATAATGAAAACAGATTTCGACATGTTGCCATAAAAATACAGTGAGGCTCGTATAATAAAAAAATTTCACGTTCATTAAAAAAAAAACTTTATTGAACTATATTTAGTGAAAAACTGGTTATTTATTGCACTAGTGCAATAAAATGTTCATTGCACCGTTCTGTTATTCTAAAACAGCGATTTGTGATAATTAAATATCATTCTCAATCATATTTATTGCATACTAGATTACGGAATTACTAGATAATGCAAATTATCAAAAAACAATTTGAGTTGAATTATTTCTAACATAGGTATTAGTTCCTAACTTTCTCAATGCAAATCGATAGTGCTAATTAATTATTAGATATTCTGCCTTCAAATTACCCTTTTTTTTTCACACCTAGTGCCACCTAAATGAACCATATTTTGATTTTTGCATTTATCTTAGAAGAAATATTGTATGAAACTCGTGCAAAACGTGTTCATTGCACTCGACGTGTTGTCCCACTCGGCCTGACGGCCTCGTCGGACAACTTGACGTCGAGTACAATCAACACTTACTTTTTGCATTTGTTGCATAAATAACAATTTCTAAATAATCCATTGTATTCATGAAGTGGGAAAACATGATAGATAAACCATTCCCGATAACAACGAAATCACACATATTCAACAACATTCGTACAATACGAAAGCAAAAATATAAATAGTATATTTGTGATTCAACCTGAAGATAACAATATTTTTGTCGAAACGTCGTTAAAAAAATTTGAAAATTGACTGCAAACCTTTATTCTGAGAAATTGAACCCTTATTTGGTAGCACTTGGTTGTGAAAAAATTTGGTTTTATTGTTACATATGAACAGGATTGTTACATATCCTGTTCCTGTTATCGATGCGAAATCAATTACACACCAGTTTTAAAGTCTAAGCATAAACTTTCAAACGAAGATGTTTCATCGAAATCGGTCCAGTTGTTTTAGCGTGATGCTCGAACAAACAAACAATTATAATTTAATGATAGTATAGATGCGACGAGCTGATTCATTTTGTTTTGTACTCTTCAGAATACGCTCGGAACAGCTCAGTGTTCAGTTTCAAGAGCCAGCAAAAGACAAAATGTTCAAATTAATTATCCTGCACATCGCGTAATGTTTTCTGATTGGTTTGCTAATTAAGATCTATCAGTCCCAGCTAATCAGAAAACATATATATATATATATATATATATATATATATATATATGCGATCATAAAGTGTGGAAACACTCGATTATCTCACGAGTTCATTATTTTCTACTTTTTCCACAAAAATAATTTTTACGCCCACTACGTCAACGATAATTTTTTTTAAATGGAAAGGGTGTATTTTATATCAATAATTGGAATGCCCATATGTCATATGTAACATTTTGAGTTACAGTATACTGAGTATGAAGGAAACAGAGTCCCATATTTCTCAATGTTTATTTCATCATTTATTTAGCAATGAATACCTGAAAATTACTCAGTAGTTAGATCAAGTGTATTACCAAACCTCAAGTAGCCTATGAAAACATCTGAAAGCCCTTAGCAATCAGACAATAAGTTCTTAATTACCATAGAAAATCGAATTTAAACGGTTTTCTTCACATAAAGGATTCAATATAAAATTGAACCAGAGAAAGGTAGATCTCAGGTGAAAAACAACTACTTTCCTGGCAAATACAGAACGTTGAATGATATTCACCTGAAAATCCATGCATACTTCCATAAAATATCAATGGACATTGAATGCAAATGTTTCTTTCTGATAAGCTCGATTATGTTTAATTTAAGTCGTGTTCACCTAACAATCCGCATACCGGTTTCAGGCTTCTTGGCCCTCATCAGTACGGAGTAGTCAACCAGCCAAAAGTCCAAAGAACTCTGGCTGAAGTGAGACACAACGTAAACAAACCATCATCGATCTTGTAACACCTATAGGTTCGCCGGAAAGATAAACTTTAACTGGCGGTACCTAGTGACAGAAAGAAACACTCCGAAAATCTCCCACCTCGATAGGTTTCTAAATAAAGATTCCTTCTCAGTAGGAGTGGCAAGCCCGTCTAGCATATAGTGAGAGATAAGTGCCATGTGAAGTGGAATGAATAGAAAAATCGAATTTAAACGGTTTCTTCACATAAAGGATTCAATATAAAATTGAACCAAGAAGGTAGATCTCGGGTGAAAACAACTACTTTCCTGGCAAATACCACGCAGAACGTTGAATGATATTCACCTGAAAATCCATGCATACTTCCATAAAATATCAATGGACATTGAATGCAAATGTTTCTTTCTGATAAGCTCGATTATGTTTAATTTAAGTCGTGTTCACCTAACAATCCGCATACCGGTTTCAGGCTTCTTGGCCCTCATCAGTACGGAGTAGTCAACCAGCCAAAGTCCAAAGAACTCTGGCTGAAGTGAGACACAACGTAAACAAACCATCATCGATCTTGTAACACCTATAGGTTCGCCGGAAAGATAAACTTTAACTGGCGGTACCTAGTGACAGAAGAAACACTCGAAAATCTCCACCTCGATAGGTTTCTAAATAAAAGATTCCTTCTCAGTAGGGGTGGCAAGCCCGTCTAGCATATAGTGAGAGATAAGTGCCATGTGAAGTGGAATGAATAGAAAAATCGAATTTAAACGGTTTCTTCACATAAAGGATTCAATATAAATTGAACCAGAAAGGTAGATCTCAGGTGAAAACAACTACTTTCCTGGCAAATACCGCAGAACGTTGAATGATATTCACCTGAAAATCCATGCATACTTCCATAAAATATCAATGGACATTGAATGCAAATGTTTCTTTCTGATAAGCTCGATTATGTTTAATTTAAGTCGTGTTCACCTAACAATCCGCATACCGGTTTCAGGCTTCTTGGCCCTCATCAGTACGGAGTAGTCAACCAGCCAAAGTCCAAAGAACTCTGGCTGAAGTGAGACACAACGTAAACAAACCATCATCGATCTTGTAACACCTATAGGTTACGTTGTGTCTCACTTCAGCCAGAGTTCTTTGTACTTTTGGCTGGTTGACTACTCCGTACTGATGAGGGGCCAAGAAGCCTGAAACCGGTATGCGGATTGTTAGGTGAACACGACTTAAATTAAACATAATCGAGCTTATCAGAAGAAACATTTGCATTCAATGTCCATTGATATTTTATGGAATATGCATGATTCAGTGAATATCTCAACGTTCTCTACCCGAATATTTTTCACCTGAGATCTTCTCTGGTTCAATTATATTGAATCCTTTATAAACCTAATCGATCTATTCATCCACTTCATACTATCTCTCTAATTACCATTACCTATGTCATTATTAAAGTCTTCAATATCTTTCTGAAAAATATTACCCCAAAAAAAATTATTTGAAATTACGATATACGTACTGTCAGAAGAACAGCGAATAGAAATTTTGATGATCTTAGATTATGCCGTTGGTAAAAAAAGTATGAAAACAATATCCTGATCGAGAACCAATAAGCAAATCGACAAGGAAAATATTGCAAAATTTAATGAAATTAGTAATGTTGAGAATATGCCTAAGCGTGGCAGACCTACCGTTACCGATGACACTCAATTGAATGTATTACTTGGAATTGAAAAAACCCCATCGTTCAATTACAACTTTATCTGGCAGCAATGAGATGTGTCGTGATGGTGAGCAGAAATTTCTACGAAAGTCAAATTACATCCATATAAAGTTTTTATACATGAACTCAATTTTTATACATGAACTCAATGAAGACGACTTCAATAGACGATTGAAGTTTTGTGAAAATATGCAAAGTGTGTAATCACAATAATGGTTTTGAATTGTATGTCTTATTTTCTCACGAATCAACTTCTTGTATGAACGGTACCGTAAATACGCAAATTTGTCGTCACTGGCAACAGAAAATCCCAATTGGACGATGAGCTTATACCCAATATCCCCAAAATTAACTGTGTCGACTGAGATTCTTAGGAATACCATGGTAGGACCACATTTTTCTGAGCGTACTGTGACAAGTGAAAAGTATTTAGAAATGTTGCAAACTGATATAGTTCCATATTAAACTGCAACATGTCCAGACATTATTCATCCTAGTCCTACTATTTGCTCCACATTATGCTCTAGTGGTTGGAGATTTTCTGAATGAAACCTTTCCCAATCGCTGGATTGGACGATGGTCCCCAGATTTAACTCCTATAGATTTTTTGTCTGGGGTTACTTGAGGAGTGAAGTATACATAAACCGACCTACCAATGTGATAGACCTTAAAGAGATAATGCGAACTGAAATTCAACGAAATGTCAATTGTCGATGTTGTCAAACGTAACCCAAAGAGTTCAATTCGAGCATTTGTATTATTCCTTTATTTTTGCTATGTACTGACTACTTTTGATATTTTCGTTGCAAAATGAATAATAAAATAAATAAGAAATCTGAGGACTTGTTTTTTTTATACTCAGTATTCTGTAACTTAAAATGTTACATATGACGTATGGTTGAACTCAGAAAAATATGGGATTTTAATTTTTGATATCAAAATATACCCTTTCCATTCAAAACAATCATCGATGACGTCATGTCTTGTAAGGTAGTGAGGGTAAAAATATTTTTTTCCGTTAAAAAACGTAAAAAACTAAAATTATTGTGCAAGCTTTACCTCCGAAAATAATTAACTCGTGAGATAATCGAGCGTTTCCACACTTTATGAACGCACTGTATATATATATATATATATATATATATATATATATATATATATATATATATATATATATATATATATTATATATATATTTATATATATATATATATATATATATATATATATATATATATATATACTAGCGGACCCGACAGACATTGTCCTGTCCAAATTTCTATGTTCCCTAGAATGTTTTTCCCGAAAACTCTCGTCCACGTAGAATTTCTTTTTTTCTATGTTTTCCTTTATGTTGTTCCATCTAGATTATGCTTTTGACTCCTTCCGCCTCCTATTGTTCCGTTATCTCGTTTTCCCGTTATCCCGTTATCCCATTTTCCTGTAATCCTGTTTTCCCGCTATCCCCTTATCCTATCATGCCGTTATCCTGTTTTTTCGTTATCCCGTTATTCCCGTTATCCCGTTTCGTTATCCCGTTATCCCAGTATCCCCCCCCCTTATCCCGTTTTCCGTTATCCCATTTTTCTTCATCCCGTTACCCCGTTTTCCCGTTTTCCTCTTATCCTGTCATCCTGTTATCCCGTTTTCCTTTTTTTCGTTTCCTGTTATTCCCGTTATCCCTTATCCCATTTTCCTGTTATCCCGTTTTTATTTATTTCGTTATTCCTGTTTTCCCGTTATTCCCGTTATCCCTTTCATCCCGTTATCCCGTTTTCTCGTTTTGTCGTTGTCCTGTTATCTAGTTAACCAATTATCCAGTTATCCCGTTATCCCGTTTTCCTGTTATCCCATCTTTTTTTTATGCCGTTATCCCGTTTTCCCCTTATCCCCTTATCCTGTCATCCCGTTATCCCGTTTATTCGTTATCCCGTTATTCCCGTTATCCGGTTTTCCTGTTATCCCGAGGGTGAAAATTAAGAGTAATATGATGATGACAAAATAAAAATAAAAATCCTGCCAAAAAAATAGGGGTTGATCGTAGAAGGGTGAAAATTCAGAGTTGTATGTATTTTTGAATGCTGTATCACCAAAAATAAAAACTTTTTTTTTTCCAAAAAAATGAAAAAATTGAAGGTTGGACCACCCTCAACATTTTGGGGGATTATTTGTGAATCTAAACCATCCAGGGCGCCACCCAAACGCATACAAAAAAATTTATTCAAATCGGTCCAGCCGTTTATGATACCGACTGCAGCGCCAACTGCCGGGCTGATTTGTGAATCTAAACCATCCAGGGCGCCACCCAAAGGCATACAAAAAAAATCATTCAAATCGGTCTAGCCATTTAGGAGGAGTTCAGTGTCACACACGTACAGTAGAATTATATATAAAGATATATATATATATATATATATATATATATATATATATATATATATATATATATATATACGCGTATAAGTGGGCCTCCGGCCTTGTTAATTTTGAGGTTCACTGAGACTCCGATGTCACCGAGCCTCCGATATACGGACCCCCGGTAACCACCCTCTAAAAAATGTCGCATACGACATGTAACATAGTAACAAACACTTTACCACAAAAAAATGGAGGAGTCCAAGTTGCCCGATTTTCGATAGCCATTTAAAATGTAGTGCAGTCCCTTGCCGCTGAAGTGCGCTGCTTATATACTTTGTTTATGTTATAGTGTTTGAAACGTATACTTTCGAAGGTCACTGGGCTTCCCCCAATTTGGCAACACAGGGGATGCACACAAATATCATTCATTTTAGATTGTCATCAAGAAACATCTTTCCGCGCACGAACGAAATAAATTGTGGAAGCTGCAATTGCCTCCCAAATATTTGAGAATGAGCCTGGTAAATACTTTTTCTCATTGGTTCCGCAATTTATATAACTGCGATTATGTCAAGATTTAATCGGGAGTCGACTGAAATATTGCGATATTTCACCATTTCAGAAAAGGTACTTTTGCAATGTTATACACAAATCACTCAAACAATTTCTCATGCAAGATTCAACAAAAGGACACCAAACTTTCGCTATCGTCTCAAGCAAAAAAAAATAATTTGTTTCTTTCATTGAATGAAAACAATCTTCATATAGAATCCTTACTTGAATATATTCTTGTGTGAGTTGAGTATTTTGTGAACCTGAAAAAACGCTTGCATTGTTTTCCACATATCAGAAAATCTATATTCTCGTAATGTGTCTTGTATTTGATTTGTATTATTCAGTTTCGGTTATTATATTGTGTACCACGAAAGTTACTAAATGAGGTTGCTTAGAATGGATTATTAATTAACTGAATGTAGGAATCTGGGGTATTCCAAGGTTCAAGATTACAGATGAATCATGAAAAATTTTCAGGTAAACGACTCAAATGAATTCAATTTTAATCAGAACATGCTACTGTTCAAATGTACAAAAAAAAGATGGAATTTTTTGGGTGTGTGACACAAGTTATGTTATAAAATCAGTAGGCTATTGTTTTAGAAATATACCAACAAAAAATAGTCAACAGAACATATACATATAGACACTAATGAATTGAAATAATCTATACATATATAATTACATGTCCTGACTGAATGATTCACTAACTTCAACGCCCAGACCAAATAACTCAACACAAAGAGCTGAAATTTTGATAGCGTATTCCTATGATGTTCATTTCAATACTCCATCCCTAAAGGATTGAAAATCAAAATACCGTTAGTTTTGAAGTTAGAGTCATGGAAACTGCTATTTTTGTCCTTTTCTTCTCAAATAACGAAACAATTTTTTAAGATTATTGGAAATTCAACCCCTAAAGGGGTTAAAGGGTTAAATGGGATTCGAAAGTTTGTACTGGAGTACCCTTAGTTTTCGACTTGGGTTCATAAAAATTGGTATTTGCAGTCTTTGTTACAATAAAAAAATATGTATTTCAGTGTCAATCCAAACCCTAAAGGGGTCAAATGGGGGGTGAAACATTTTAAGTTCGGATCATAAAAATGGATATTTGAGGTCTTCTTACATATGAAGACATTTGTTTTCCAGTGTTTTTAGAAATTCAACTACAAAAGGGGCGAAATGGGGGCTGAAAATGTTTATTAGGGTTCCGTAAGTTTTTAAGTTAGAATAATGAAATTTGGTGTTTTGGCTCTCTGTCACGAATAAATAAATCGTGTTAAACTTTATTCAAAATGCCATATCTACAGGGGTGGAAAGGGATTGGTGAATTCGTAATAGTCGTCACAAAGCATTACTTCCGCTGTCAAATCAATTTTGCCACCCAAACGAGATAACGGGATAACAGGATAACGGGAAACGAAATCACGGAATAGGCTGAGCCTTAAGCTAGTTGAAAACATATGGAAAAATGCTAGTTGATAATAATATAACAATACAATAATATATTTTAGGAAGAAAACCTTATAAGTGAGAGTTCTAAATGGTACAGAACATCGAATGGAAGAGGGACATTCTTTCACAGATCTTGAAAACTACTCAAAATTATGTATTTATATTACCGAAGAAAATTATTCACTGTGTTATTGAGGATTTGAAAGAATAGGAAATAATGAAATTGAATAGAAATCATTATGACAATGAATAATATATTCAATTTTTTAAAGGAAACTAAGGAAAATAGATCCAAATAAACTGGGGTACCATTAAAAACACATTTTCGAAATTGAAAAAGGTATCGAATTTTTTTTAATGAAATGATAAGTAATATCAATATATATTACTGAATCCTCAACCAATATTTCTACAAATAAAAATATTTTCCAAACCATGCGCTATGGGATAATATTTTTTTTCCTTTTATAACATATGTTGTTCAGGAAAAATCCGTGTATCAAACTCAATCGATTCGGGATGACATTCTAAAAAAGTTATTTTTCGATTTTTATATATATATATATATATATATATATATATATATATATATATATATATATATATATATCGAATGAGATAAAGGAATAACGATATAACAGGAAACGGGAAAATGGGATAACGGGATAAAGGGAAGCGGGCAGAGCCACATGCATAAGCTAGATTTGAAACACAGAGAAAAACTAAGGGAAAATACAAATTCCACGGGGATGAAGTAGCTGAGCCGGAACCACTGAACCCATGAATATGAAATGCGGTCTTATGATGTAAGGACCCATCAAGAATATAATCTTTCAAAATTCAAATCCTAAGGGTTGAAACTACCCCCTGAATATTTGATAAATGCTCATCTATGAAAGTGTTAATGTAACGAAACAACGACAGAACACGTTATTTTCATTTTACTTTCTAACTGACAGTAATTTTTTTTATTGTCTGAATTTTGCAACCCAGTCGGTGAAATCTACTCCTATTATAGAAAATGTTATATATCAAAGATTTCAGAAACAGCATAATTAAATTTTATAGAAGGATTATATTTCAGGTATATGCCGAGGAAATTTTGAATACGATGGAGTTGAGACTATCCCCTGAAAACTTGAATAAATCTCAACTGAAATTTGGAAAAAACGCTAAAACAAGCCATTTTTTTTCTTTTGAAAATATGGTTTTTTAATTTATGTGTTTTGCAAGCCAGCTAGTGAAATCTATCCCTATTATGTTAATTGAATAATTTAACATTGTAAATGCCGATTTATTATGATGCCCAGATATTTAATTGAGTTCCTTTCTGGTATATCATAACTCTTTCCTATTTTTAGTCCATTTGTATAAGAACAAAAAGATAAGTAGCTAGCTTTGGTTAAATTGAGTAATAATTCATTACCCCTTAACCTTTTTTCTATTCTTAGAAAATCAGCTCTGACAAGATTCTTTAGTTCCGACCATGTATTCGATTTATATTGTATGACTGTATCGTCTGCAAAGCTCAGAATATTTCCTTGTGCTTTAATTTCGAGTAGACCTTTTATATAGATAGTAAGTAATACGGGTCCCACTTCAGTTCCATAAGAAACAGTCTCGTATTGGCTAGTTAAACCATCGATGCTTATTTTGTATTTTCTATCAGTCGTCTAACTTTTTATAATTATATAAATATTTCCTCTTAGCTCAAAAAAAAATTTTTTTTTTTCAATCGTTCTTTGTAGCAAACAATATCGAATTTTTGCCGGCCTAGGTCGTCAAAATCGGTTTTTAATATACATTTTAGGAAGTAAATAATTACACGCAAACAACCAACTCACATTAAAAACATTTATTGATTACACATATGGAACGTTTATCAAAACTATTTTTGTATATTTATAGTTATGTTGCAGTTGGTACAAATATTAAACATAGGCTGAACTCTACCTGAGAAGTCATTATTTTTGTCACTTCCACCTCTAAATTGATCTGTTATGATACCTGAATAGTCAGCGACGTTATTGCTGTTTTCTTCTTCGGCAATAATACTAATAGTATTAGCAGATTTGTCTTTGTCACTTCCCCCTATGAATATGCTATGTCTACTTTATTTGTGAAAGATTCCTTCATATATCCTTCGGCAACGGTTGAGGATTTCCATCCCCCATGCCTTTTCGAAGCAATTAAATCTGCCCCAGCATTAACCAAAATTGTCGCAGAGGACCGACGGAAACAATGTCCTGTGTATTCATGTGCATAAGGCAAATTTAAAAGTTTTTAGTCAATTGAGGCATTTAAATATTCAAAGAAAAAGCGGCAACTTTCAAAATTTTCTGGACGACATGCAACATATTTTCAATACAATGGCAAATAAGTTTCTTTCATCACAAATGATCTTAGTTTGTTCGTTTTATTATCGGATATTTTAATCAAAAGCTCACATCCAAAATCTTCTATGTCATTCAAATTTAGTTGATATAGTTCATCACGGCGACATACACCGGCAACCCCAAATATTAAGGAAACCTAAAATGTAGACACTACATAAATCGTCCCTCAAAACACGTAGTGACGTATCTTACAAATATCCAAACTTGAGATACTACGCATAGATACTAAATGCTCTTTCGATTGCACGTAGTGGCGTATCTCTATAGAAGATAGTTTCCGAGTATTTTGCTATCGTTCCCTCGGCGTATCTCAATTTAAATGAGTTTTCTCCATCACGAATAGACGAAAGTCGACTCACGCCACTTTGTAATATTTTTTCCTGTGTAATATGTCCAAACACATAGTGGCGTATCTCAATTTTGCCTGTTATGACATGTTGAAACGTATCTGCTGCAAGCAATTGTTCTGTTTTGGCTCAGTCTGAAGAAGTATGTCTCAGAGGTAACTGCTAGAATATTGTTGCTTATATTATTTTCGAAGACAATGGATGTGCTAGTACGTTGGAGAGATGGAACAAAAAATATCGTTTCGTCTAGTGAATTGAAAATGACGTCTAGAATTTCAAAAGTCGGAAGTAAAGTCAAAATGTTATACAAAAAGAAGTGGTATAGTGGTGTCGTAATAGATATGGAGGAAAATGTGGCTGCAGAGTGGTCTTCAGAAGATGATGTACCTTTAACAAACTTTTCAAATGTATTGAAAAATTCAAAAACATTGCAACATAATAATATTGGTAAGAACGTCGATGAAGGAAAATAGGTTATAGAATATACCTATTAATTGTTACTTTAAAAATTGTAGGTTTTCGAAAAGAGATCAGTTTTAATGATTTTAAAAATAACAAGGACACTACGAATCAAATCGTCATTTCTTCAGCTGGTGCAGGAACCATGATGGAAAGGGAACCAATACCAGAAATAGAAATCACCGATGATTTTGTTGTGGAAGCCATCGACGCAAGTACTAGTACTATTGTGCGATTATTCCAAATTTTTCTTATATAACAATTCGCTTTCAGAACACAACGAAAACGTTTCACCTTCACATTCCATAGACATGTCTTTGTCTGATCCATTCAGCGGTTATGATTCCGATGCCGATCCCCCATACCGTGCAACCTGTGAAGTCTATAAATGCAAGAGGCAGGTTTTTAGCTCCTGCCATAGATGTCTGATATTGCTTTGCTTCGATCATTTTGAAAATTATTATGACTCATGCAACGATCATAGTAGCAAGAAAGCACGACATAACAAAATATTTTTAAACGAATCAACTAACGACACTAACAAAAAACGAGAAAACAATGTATCGGAAAGGTATGCAGTGGAGGGAAGTGAAAAAAAGGCACTCTTATAAAAGTACCTCGTGTGAACAAACAAAAAGTGGCGAAATCTTTGAGAAGTATGGGTAAGCAATACTGCAGTACAAAAACAAAAAAAAATTGTACCACCCAAATTCTTAAAAGAAAGATGCAATGGTGGTACCTGTGAAAGGCAAGGTAGAATGTGAAGCCTTTTTACTGACGAAAATCAAGGCAAATTATTCGAAGCATACAACGAACTAGGAAATTCAACTAATCAGCGAGAATTCATAGTGAGACATACAAAAGTAGATACAACTAAACAGAAGACCAGTAACAAGGATCAATCTAGAAGGCAGAACACAATATTTTATTATCTAACAAGAAACAATGAAAAGGTTTTGGTCTGTAAGAAGTTCTTCTTAGGTACTCTTGGTATATCCGAGAGAACTATGAGAACAGCATTGAAAAAAGTAAATGCTAGTGGTATCGTTGAACTCGATAAGCGGGGAGGCAGACAATCACAAGAAGTCAAAAAAAGGGACTTCACTATTCACGGGGCAATTGAAAAGCACATTAATAAGTTCCCTAAAATAGAATCACACTATTGCAGAGCGAAGAATACACGGGAGTACCTTCATCCCGATCTAACCATTCCTAAAATGTTTTGATTATTTTTAGAAGAACAAAATGAAGTTGATGGCGAGAAACCAAGCATAACTACCTACCGAAATATTTTTAGATCTAAAAATTTAAGTTTTCATAAACCAAAGAAGGACCAATGTTCCCTCTGTATCACATTCAAAGATGGTGATGTTAATACAAAATTGAAACTAAAAGACATATATGACAAACATAACGCAGAAAAAATTAAGGTCAGAGAATTGAAGAATGAATGCAAAACAAGAGCTACTTATGAGTTAGGGCCTTTTCAGAATATCTATCAGATGTAGTTCAATGTCCAGCGTGGCTTCAGCCGGGGAAGTAGTTGTTTTCTGTTAGACATTCACAAAAAATAACTTCATTTTAATCGTGGATTTTTCAATTCACAGAAAAATCTTTCTATCAATATTCGCTATATTCAGACGGATGTGGCGGACAAAATAAAAATTATATTGTTGCAGCTATGCTGCTTTTTGCAGTAGTACAAAGTAGGAATATAGAGTCCATAACTCTGCGGTATTTTGAGTCATACCACGGACAAAATGAAGGCTATTCTGTACATAGCTGCATATCGAACGCTGTATCACATGCAGGAGACCTGTTTGTACCTGCACAACTACACACCATTTTTAAATTGGCTAGACGTCAAAGGCCATACGATGTTTTTCCTTTAAGATTCGAAGATTTCATTGACTTCAAAAAGTTATCTTTGGATCTTCGAATATTAAAAAGTAGGGAGACGGATGATGCTATCAAATGGAATGACATTATGGAAGTTAAAGTTTCTAAACTTCATCCAGACACATTGTTCCTCAAATCGAGCCACAATCAACAGGAATACAGTAAGATAACTTCGAAAAGACAAAAAAAGATAAATTTGAAAACTGTTATTCTACGTCCTTTCAACGAGGAGCCTAATAAGATAGGGAAGGCCAAGTATAAAGATCTGATGTCTCTTTGTCAAGGAGTAACTCCAGTTGTTAAAATCGCCGAATACAGAGACTTTTACGCGTCCTCTCCACACACCGACAATTGAGGTGGAAATGTGAAAACTAGAAACCTTGTATTATTACTTCATGTTATGTTTGCATAAATAAAAAAAGGTATAAGCCTTATTTCGCTCAATTGAAAAAGAACCTGAGTGGCGTAAGTGACCATACTGTATTCTGAAATGAAAAATATTATTTTCACAAAGTGGCGTACCTTATTTGTTATTAATTTTTCAGAACTGAAAGGATTTAACCTTGCAAGCACAAAGGTACATGTACCTACTTATCCAACGGTACCTACCTGCGAGGTTCAAATTGAGATCATAGCCTCAATTACTATCACAAATATCCTTCATAGTTAGCGAAAAACTTTAAATGCTTCTCCTGAAAAGTATGAAATATGAGATACGCCACTACGTGTTTTGAGGGACGAAATATAGTGTTGCCAACCGCAAGGCCATAAACTAAATGCATATCGGCTACATGAGCATTATTGTTTAAATAATCCATTTTTTCAAAATTAGTGTTTTAAAACTTACAGAAACTTCAACAAAATAACAAAACGTTTAACTGTCACATAATATGTAATTACCAAAACTACTTACTCAAACGTCAAATTAATTTCCTAAGCATTCTTGTGAAAAATGCAAAATAATGGTAATTCCTTCAACACGCATCGATTATCAAATAATCGACTTGAAATTTTCAAGTCCAAATATCTAGAAAACGGTGCTTATAGCGACTTGTAACAAGGGTAATTTTTTACGTAGATATGATAGGGGAATTGATTTTTTTACTGAAAAATGTGCTAGAAAAAGTTACGAATCTTCAAAAAAGAAAAAGACGTGTAGGTGGCGCCCCCCACGAGTAAGAGCAATAATAACATGGGGTTCGAATTCGACACCTCAAAAAACCTCTCAGTACCCATTTTCATTAAATTAAGGTCAGTATTTCGAAAGTTATTTGAAAAAAAAAAATAAAAATAAAACTTCAACACCCTGTATCTTGAAAACGAAGCGTTTCCGGACATATATTCATTTGGACAATTCATATCAGAATATTGCGAGGAATCACCTCCTGGAGTTTGTCAAAGTACTTTTGAATCACCCTGTATTCTTTATACGTGGAATCATATTTATTTTTCATTTCATTTGTCTGTCTGGACTGTGAATTATTATTCGGTTTCTTCGAATATTTTTTGAAAAAAAACTAAAAATATTCATTTGGGCAGTGTTTCCAATTGAAACGTAAGAGGCTGATGAACAAAGAAACTGAATCTGTTGATTCAGAGTCATTATGTTAAAATTTCCCAAGATCGGAATCAGCAAATTCCAAGAAACTATCAGTATTATGAAGAATTATTCTCGTTGCCTAGTGATGCCTTCTTTGATCAATAAAATAATATTTCTATTCATAAATTATAATTGATATCAAATCATCAGTATTTGGATATCAATGGAAGGACACTCTTGTTTATTGGAAGATTAGAGATGACATTATTATTGAGACCACCCAGAGATTCTGTAATATTCATGTATATTTTCTTCAACGTAGAGATAATACTTTCCAACTATTTGTTTTTTAGTACACTGAGGTCATGCCTATATCATTTTATTCATCGAATGAATGGTTTTTTGCTCGACTTTCGATAAAATATCAAAATATTCACGGTAAAGTTCCGGTAGTGATCGAGAAATCATCAATTTATGCCATCACTTGCGCTCTTAACTACTTCGCGCTCCAGTAACCACATTGATCTAACCAGTGGACGCTAATTTAGGTAATAAAACAAGCATTTTTCCATCTAGATCACCTACTATATAAAACACGACAATCGTCAACACCCCATCAGTCTCTCGCTAACAATTCTCCATCCATCTTCAAAATGTGGTGCATCCGAATCATAACTGCAATTGTTCTCATTGCTTGTTCGCGTGCCGAAGAATCATCGCAAAACCATCCGCAAAGTGACAGGAGTGAATACAAGAGATCTTTGCACAGAAACTGTGAAAATTCCTACACGACTACATGTCTGAAACTTGATATTGTGTCCTGGGTGGACAAACTCAACGAAGACAAAAACTACAATATTTTCCCAGGCGTTTCCATAGTGCGTGAAAATGTTAGTGAAAACACAGCTGACATCGTCACTGACCTAGCACGGGAGTTCCCCAACGATCCAGACGCCAGACTCGACGCATTTCTTTTGAGAAAGTTACAAGGATTTCTGAACAACCACTCAATAAGGGTCAGGCTCTTCGACGAAAACGAACAGGAGTCCGCCCGTAAAGGTGGAGGAGGTGGAGGCGGTGGAAAGAAAGGGGGAGGTGGAATGGGGATGATTTTAGCGGCAGCTGCTATGATGAAAGGAACGATGATGGCTTTAGCTCTAAGTGCCCTAGCTGCAATCGCCGGGAAAGCTCTGATGACCGCCATGATTTCTCTACTGATATCCGGTATTGTAGGGCTCAAGTCTCTTTCTTCCGGGGGAGGAGGAAAAACATCCTACGAAGTTATTTCCAAGCCAATCATTAGTCACGCACATACTTCCCATGAAGATTATCAACAATCAGGACATTCAGGATATGGAAGGAGCTTTGATATGCCGCTGCCACTTGCTTTGCAACCTGAGTACAAACCAGAATAATTAATTTTCCACTAGTACCTAATTTAATTTATTTTTTGTTAATAAAGTGTTTGTTTTGATATTCTTCCCGATTTTCAACCGACGAAACCAAAAAGGAGGAGGTTCTCTACTCGATATTTTTTTTATGTATGATCACACATAACTTTTCACAGAGCAGTTTGATTCCGATGATTCTTTTTTCATTGGATAGGGTGTACTCCGAAGTTTGTCCCATTCAAATTTGAACAAAAAAATATATCCCTAAGGGTATCAAAATAGAGGATATTGATCGTTCACCCTCTGAATTTTGGTCCGTTAACCGATTCTATCAAGCATAACTTTGCAGTGGGTTTTTTGACTTGGATGATAGTTCTTTTATTAGATAGGGTATACCTCATAGTTGATCATATTCCAATTTGTAATGGAATAATCCACCCCTATGGGTAGTAAAATAGGGGATTATTGATTTTTCACTTGTGAACATTGGCACACATATGTAGTTGACATTGACAGATCCTCCTGCGTCTGTCACAATAATCAGATTCTATGAAAGGATGGAATTATATACAAAGTGATGAAATCAACTAACCAGAACTTTCAAAAATAATTTATATTATATAACAATAAATAGTTAAAGAAGATAATCATATTATTAAACAGTTAAAAGTTGAAGTAAGCTAGGTAAGTAAGTATCTTGGAAGTGATCAAAAATTAAGTGGGTAGTAATTAGTAGATTTCAGTTGAAATTGAAAAATAAAAACTTTTTAACAAAAAATTTAACCGATGACAAAATCAACAGAAAAGCAAAAATAAAATGAACCTTCTTAGTCTTGATGATGATTGAGCTCCGAAACTAATGTGAGTATCTTATTTTGAGTTGGCGCCAAACAAACTAGCAATTAAATTAGGTAAAGCATAAAATTTGGTTTCAATATATATCGAATATAAAATACGTATTTATTGTTGAGGCCGGAAGCCTTTGGGCTTAGTGCATAAAAAAAAATCATAAGCTATTCTCTAACGTTTAATCATCAGATCATCATCAGGAGAATTCTGAAAAATGAAGGGAATATAATCGAATGAAGAAAAATTAAAATATATGGTCTCTGCTAATCTAAGCGCCATGTGATAATAAATTTCACTCACTTGTCTGAATTTTACAGAAAGTAAAGTCTTATAGAAGAACTGAATTTTGTGAAACATTAATCATATATGATTAACTATATGTGTAAACTATTCTGAAATGGGAACAAACAACATATCATGAGCAGCAAAATGTCTGACCAAATTTGGCGCGTTTCGTTTCTCAGTTGACATATCCCCCCTCCTGGTTTCATTGTATGGTGAGACATTTTGCTGCTCATGATTTGTTGTTTGTTCTATTTCAGAATAGTTTACACATTATATAGTTAATCATATATGATAATGTTTCACAAAATTCAGTTCTTCTATAAACTTTACTTTCTGTAAAATTCAGACAAGTGAGTGGAATTTATTATCACATGTCGCCGAGATTATCAGAGAACATGCATTTTTATTTTTTCTTCATTTAATTATATTCCTTTCACTTTTCAGAATTCTCCTGATGATGATCTGATGAGCGAAAACGTTAGAGAATAGCTTGTGATTTTTATTTTTATGCACTATAGCCCAAAGGCTTTCCCGCCTCAACCAATAAATATACGTATTTTATATTCGATATTTATTGAAACCAAATCTAAAAGTGCATACATCTTCCCCCCTTTCCGTTAAAGCATAAAATGATGGAAGCGAGATGCATAGCGGCGTTTTAATCACCTCTTCAAAGTAATATAATGATTGAAAAGGGAAACATCTGATTTTATGAAGATCCTGTTCATATTTTCAACAAATCAATAATATAATGATCTTCGATAATTGTTTATTTGTCGCCGAATCAAAATTAGTCACTCACATTAGTTCAGGAGCTCAATTATCATTAAGACTAAGAAGGTTTATTTTATTTTTTGCTTTTCAGTTGATTTTTTCGTCGGTTTAATTTTTTGTTAAAAAGTTTTTTTGAAGTAAACATTCATCAAAAACCAATTTTCCAGTGGATTCAAAGTGAAAAAAATATCAAGATAAATATTATGTATTTAATTTTTCAGTTGTCTCTTCATACACCTAATTTTTTGTATGTACAGCTTCAAAATCTGAACTCATCATTGTAGGGAGTAGACATTAAGTATAATAATGGAGTTTGACTTGTTTTACGATGACGACATATTCCACTATATACGCATCTAATTTCCACATGGTATTAATACGATCTGTACTGAATTGAGTTAATTTTTGCAATGTAACAAGTGAAATATTATGCCGAAAATGTATCCACCTAGTAGTGTGTTGTTGACGTTAATTTTTGAAAATATGGTATTCATCAGTATGTTAAAGTAAATACAGGGTGTCCCAAACTCGACGGCCTATTAGACGTTTCAGGAGAACGGGACACAGGAATATTAAAAAAATTTGGTTCCTTGGGTAATTATTTCTGCTCTATCGATCTAAAATATTTTTAGTGTTGATGCGTTGCTGCTTATATTGAAAAGTGGCAATAACTCTGGTATTTTGAATGAGACACCTTGTATATTATTGCATTTTTCGCTTTGCTATTTCTTCACGATCATTTCTGTTCGATACTTTCCTATACCTATTTCAAGAGGTTTTCGAGAAATTCATTGATTTCCTTATTTTTTGTGCAAAACATAGCTTCAATTAAATGTTTATTCCTTCGGTATTTCGACTCGTACAAAGCTGAAATTGCGGATATTGTTTACCAATGTTTTGTGCATCAGTTATGTCCAAGGGAATTCGTTCTCCATTATACAGAGTCGTTCAAAATTTGCAGTTTTTTCGATAGATACAAAAATGGTGAAAAGTACATTTTTTTAAAGGGAACACCCTGTTTATTATCGAATAGCCTATAAGACAATTACAGTTTCTTTCAAATGATGTATCATGTTATTATACCTAAATAGTGTGGTTTACGAAATGAAAGAAATTTCTATAAAAATCGGATTATGTTGCCATATTTTCTTAAATTTAATGGAATACCTCGTTATGAAAATTTGACAATTCGTGCATCAATAATGAAACGTTTACGCGTTCATTACCAAAAATGTTATCAGAAAAGAGTCAAAATGGAGGGCAATAACTATTCAAATGAAGGAAAGGGAAACATTATCAATTAAATATTGAATAGAAAGATTTTTCTGTGAATTGAAAAATCTACGATAAAAATGAAGTTATTTTTTGTGATTGTCTAACAGAAAACAGCTACCCTAACTCAAAAGAAAAATCTCAAATTGAAAATTTGCATTTTTATTCAGATGGTTATTTGATTTTCTATTCCAGTCTCAATTTAGAACTCATATAGATGAATGAGGCAAAGAAGAATGTTTTCCAGTTAGAATGTTCTCTGTTTTCTGTTTTCGAACAAATCTATTCAAATGAAGTTTTGATGAAACTGTTTATCTTCATGGTAAATGTGATCAAATCAAAGCGAGAACATGCAGAAGGATCTGTAGTGTATATTGAAGTGTATGAATGAAAATATGACGAATTGATTATACAAAGAATGATTAATATACAGGGTATTCCTAACTCGATGGCCTATTGGGGATCTGAGATATAAATACTTGAAATTTTTTAACCCTCGATAAGAAACTGCGATCTAGCTCTCAAAAATATGTTCACGGTTGCAGTGTGTAACGAATTTTTCGTTACTTCCTTATACATAATCAATTTCTCATAACTATTCCGGTTATCTTACGGTGGAACGGGTCATTAGTCACGGCCGATCGTGAACTATGGGACAGCGCCATCATCATGAGTTCGTATTCTGTCAAGTTGGACGAGTTTTGTTATCGTGACAGTTGTATTCATGTCGTCAAGCTGTGTTTTTTCCAAGTGTTTTTCAATAGATAAAAACCAAGAACAGTTTGTGAAAAAACCCAGGTAGAATTGGTGATTTGTTCGAACCGAAGGGATAATCGATCTCTTTCTTGATTTGAACGTCGAGATAGGCAGGTGCACTGAGTAAATTGATTTTGGTAAGATCTATAAGTTGAATAAGTTTCACTGCTGGAGTTTAATTGAGTAATATTATTCTCTTTATCTTTCAATTAATGTTGTAGCTGATTAGCATTTTCTTCTTTTTCCTTAGGCTTGTAATATTAGAATTCTTGGTTATACCGCATGGTAATTTTTGAAGGTTAAATATAGATATTTCGGCCATTTTGACAAATCATTCATACTACATATTGTGGCTAACGTAACATCTGTTCCGAATATTGGGAACTGATTTTTTTCATTGGAAATCAGTTCTACGCTTTTGCATTTTTCAGGTACCAGTTAATTGGTAATTTGAATGGACTAGAGCTTATTTACCTCACACAACCAGTGGATTGTCTCCAAGGATTCCAATTGAAGCGAAGGGCGTATTTGATTGTTCTGGGACAGTGACTAATAGGACGGCTCTCTGGTAAGCAATTTTCTTTATTTCATAACTATATGTTTATGAGAGTAATTTTCTTTTCTCTTGAGAAAGAATTGCTTACAGAGAGAGTTGTACCTCTGGCCTAACGGTCTCAGAACACTCGATTCGATTCAATATATGCCTCAAGCGTAAAGTTGATTTCCGTTTAATAAATTTCTTATATCTATTACTCCATTTAATTCCCAGTGTAGCTTATTTGATTTTTGATCGTTGCAGAGTCAATTCACTTCAGTTACTACCTTGTCGCCAAGAGCTTTGATCGATTTGAAAAGGGAATTGACGCCCTATTTCAAAATTATCTTTATCTAAGAGAGTTGTGCCCACTGAAAGACGTGAGGTCTCCCTCTTCAGTTATCTTTAAAAATTCTTCAATTAAAAGAATTATTTAACATTATCTTTATCTAAGAGAGTCGTGCCCACTGAAAGACGTGTGGTCTCCCTTTCGGTTTATCTCTGGAAATTCTTCTATAAAAGAATTATTTCACTTTTATCTTTTCTAAGAAAGTCGTGCTCACTGAAAGACGTGTGTCTCTCTCTTCTTATCTTGGCTGAAGAGTATACTTTTACCTGATTATTATCTTGGTTCAGAAACCCTATATTTTTTTTTGTAGCTTACTAGAGTATTTTGGTTATAACGCTATATTTTCCTTTGGCATTTGCTTTGAAATAGTATATTTTTGTACTGGCAACCTTTAAATATTTTGCTTTAAAATAGTAGATTTTTTCTCTGGCAATTGTATAGTATTTTGCTTCAAAATACTATATTTTTTCTCTGGTAAAATTTCAAGGAAATTTTTATATTTCTTTTGGAATACCTTTCCTTATTAAATTTTTTTACCCTTCTGGTACATAGAATCACCTTATCAAAACTTACCTGTTTCAAAATTTAACTGAATTTGAACATCACGTTTTGGGTGAGGTTTGTTTTGTTTGGTTTTAAATTTTGTTCATTTTTAATATTTTTTTTTAATTATTAAAATTAACTTATAAATTTAACTCCAGAATAGCAGATTGGATTGCTTTTTGTAACTTTCCAGTCTTTTATTAGACTGAGATTTTTATTGTATGCTATCATTTGCATCTATCTTTTGACTCTCGATTAAAATTTGAAACATAAAACTTGAGGTTCAAAGGATATCCTTCGTTCTCCCCTTTTTGTACATATTTTGATTCCTATCATCTTCTTCGCATGATATATACCACGGAGGGAACCCATCTACGGAGACGGAAGGACTAGTAGCCTGGGAGGTCTTACAGCAATATCAGCAATATCAGCACTGGTCCGTGAAGATCAACTAAATTCACGCCGATAAGGGGGTCTGAAATCAACTATCGAACCACCCCAGACCATCTTCATCGTAACCGCTGAAACCAAGTTCCTCCTAGAACCGCTGGGACCAGCTTCAAGAAACTAGCCTTCCTCTATCTCGCTCAAGATCTCCGAAGGTATATTCGTGACCAACAACTGGAGGAATCATAGGTGTAAATGTTCGAATTTTGATCAGAGTCAAAATTACTGGTTTCTTTTTATGTAATTTTTCCATTCTTTTAAGAGAAGTTCAATACTCTTCTAGTATTTGTTAATTTTTTTATATCTTGTTCAATAAAATTAATTCCAACTGGAATAAATTTGTTAAGTTGATTTATTGCATATTTATTTGCCTTCCCATACAAGCTAGGTAACATTTATTTAATTTTATTTATCTTTGACTTTTGTCTTTAGCAAGTCTGGCGCCCAACTCTGGAACTAGTCAAGTTAATTAATGTATAATTTTTTTAGTGGACAAATTTGATTAACTAGGAAAAGTCATTAATTGAACCTTACTCACGGCCTAACCGTATCCATCTGAGCAGCCTATCGGCAAAGTGATTTCACCTTCTTGAATTTGAATCATATAATAAAAAATCTGGGGTTCAAAAGTAAGGGGTGTTGCAAGTGTTGCCACATGTAAATGGAACACCCAGTATTTCATTTTGTTTTTGGATTCTACTGACAAATATAAATATCTTTTACTGAACATGTCGTATACATATCTCTACCGTTTATTAAATATTTATTATTTTGTAACTGTTTTGCTACCGAAAGGGGACCAACTTGAATTCAAATACCTCCTTTTCTATTACCCACACAGGACTCAAATTCAACTTTCACCCAGAAAATATTGAGTAATTTCAGTAAGAGTAGATACGAAGACACTCAGTTTCCATTACATCGAAAGATCTTGAATAGAGTTCCAAAGTGCAGAAAAACCTGCAGTTTTCTTTATCAGAAAAATCCTTGAGACCTAAGGTTTCATCGCACTTTTGAAGACAGCCGGAACTTGAACTTTTCGGTAACTCTCAGATGCAATTCAGTTTGGGAATAGAATAATTAAAAAAATTTATATGTGTCATATTCTAAAAAAAAGTCAGATTAGGGAGTAGAATCTGAAACTGAAATGATATATACAGGATGATCTGAAAAATAATTACTAATAGACGTTTTTTCAAGTATGACTCAAACCTATTTCAAATTTTCCTGAGATATTTTTTTAATTAATCTTCGCTAAAATTGAATTGCATCTGAGAGTTCAAGTTCCGGCTGTAAGTTCAAGTTCCGGCAGTATCTTCAAAAGTGCGATGAAACCTCTCCGTTTGTGATGAATGGAATAAATGAATAAATGAACTTCAGATATGTCGGCGCTCAATTTGTCATATTCACGCTAGATTTACCAATATGGGAAAAGTGTAGAAGTAGCCGAGGAGTGGATAATTGAAATAACAATACGTGTGATCACAGGTTCGAATGTATAAATGAGTGCATTACCTATATAGTTTTTTTTTCTACCCTTGCATCACCTGATGAACTACAGAGGGCACACATCAGAGGTAAGAAGAAAACACATGTCAGTTGTGTTTGACTATTGTTGTTATAACAGACAAGGGGACTATTGAAGCACAAAAATAAGTGTCTTATAATTTCAAACCGAGGAACAAAGGGAAAATGTTCTCTAGTCGATGAGTATATTTTTTATGTATGACCATGCAGAACTTTTCACAGAGTAATCCGATTCTGATGATTCTTTTCTAAATGGATTGGGTATACTTCGAAGTTGGCACCATTTGGATTTGGGAAGCAAAATCCACTTCTAAGGGTAGGAAAATGGGGGATAATTGTAGGTTCACCCACTGACTTTTTACTTCTTAACCGATTCTACCACGAATAATTTTGTACTGGATTATCCGATTTAGATGATTTTTTTTTATTGTATAGGATATACTTCAAAGTTGATCCCATTTGAATTCCAAAGGAATTAAACCTCTTAGGGTTGTAAAATAGGAGATGATTTATCGACTTTACATATGTTGTTCTGATGACACTACAACATAATGGAGGCTCGGTGTTGATCTGATGATGGAGACGGAAGACAATCGAGGGATCTCCTCAGCGGTTCACAGCAGCTACCTCTCGTTTGGGGAATATGTTCATATATAATAACATATCCTAATTCACTGATTGTCTGATATACGATCAACGCCCAAACATTCCAAAAATGCGCTCTCCACACGACCACTCGCAATGACGAGTGCCCTCACGTGTGTGCCCATTTGGGTAGCTCTCTCGCTCATATTAACTTCGAGAACACTCGGCAATTTTCAGCGAAGGAACGCGCCGCCGCCGCACACCCTGCTGCCATCATTCTACGCTTTACGTAATCAATTAGCTTGTTTGTTTGTTTGGTGTCGACTTGAAATGAGTTACTTACATTAGTTTAGGAGGAGCTTAGTTATTAGGACTAAAAAAGTTTATTTTATTTTTTGTTTTTTAGTTTCTGTTTTTCGTTTGATCAATTTTTTGTTAAAAAGTTTTCATATTACCAGCGTTTTGAATTTTTTTTCTTTTGGGCTGTAATATTAAAAGGTATCTGTGAGGAGGGTTGGAAACTGTGTACATATAACTAAATATATAGTCTTGTTCACAAACTCAAAATGGTGTTGATTCTTGCTGAAATTCGTGAAAATATGTGAGGGCTCATTGGATTCAGAATGACGTCTAGAAAAATGTGCAAAAGTTCAAAACCCGCACATAAACACTCAAGTTATTAACAAAATAAGAAAAAGTAAGAAATTTTGTTTTTTGCATATAACTCGGAAACTGTTAATATTGAAAAAATCTTAAATCATTCAAAAAATGGAAGAAATATCAAACGAAAAAGTCCAGACTCTCGGAACTCTATTTCCTTGAAAAAAAAAGAAACATTTTTCGATCATAATATTTTCTAATGATGGAATGTTGAAGTGAAACAAAAACACTCTACCACGATTTTCTCAAAAAATTTGTTAACAAAACTCACGACAAGTGGAGATAAACTCTCCACTTTAAAAAGCTATAGTATAGCAAGATACGTGTCGTGGTGAAAAAGGAATCATTCTGATTTTATGAACATCCTGTTCATATTTTCAAACAAATCAATTTATGACAGGTTTTGAAGTAAAAAAAAACATCGGTTTCAAAGTGTCTCTACAAAAGAAATTTTTCTAACTCTTTCCTTGTTTGCAAAATGAGATTGCTTCTAGAAAATGTGTTTCCCATTTCTTCCGGTCTTCCTGATGATCGTGGAAGCGTGAAATAGATTTTCGTAAAAAATAATGTATTGAAGACCTAGTGAATGCGATGCCTCTCATTGCATCAACAATTCAAATGACTTCTGGTGAGTACTCTCTTTTGGAAAACATTCTTCTTTGCCTCATTCATCTATATGAGTTCCTAATTAAAACTGGAATAGAAAGTCAAATAACTATCTTAATGAAAATAAAAATTTTCAATTTTAGATTTTTTTTATTGAGTTAGGGTCCTTTCAGAATATCTATTAGATGTAGTTCAATGTCCAGCGTGGCTTTAGCCGGGGAAGTAGTTGTTTTCTGTTAGACATTCACAAAAAATAACTTTTTCAATTGACAGAAAAATATTTCTATTCAATTATCAATTGAGAATGTTTTCCTTCTCAACATGAATACATCACAAGAGGTTATCTTGAACGATGGAAGATATTGACTAAAGTTTATCCAAGATAAAGATGCACCCCTCTGCCATACATTTCCAATTCAGCCAACAGTTTTTCATGATTGACACAGTCAAATGCCCTGCTGAGATCACAAAAAACTGCAGTAGGACATTCGCCTGCATCTACACAATCAACAATCTGTTTATAAAATGAAAACATAGCGGTTGACGTTGATCTTTTCGACTGCTGCTGACTGCTGTTTACTTGTTATGATGTCAAATTCCAAAAAAGACATGAGTCTGTCTAGAAAAACATACTCAAATACCTTTGAGAAACTATTTGATACTGTAACAGCCCTGCAGTTTCCCAATTGGGTGGGATATTTTTTTTAAACAAGGCTAACACGTTTCCAGTTTTTATATTAACGTGAAAACAACCAGTTTCAAATGATTTATTTACTGAATATGTGATAGGTTCAGATTCAATTCGCATTATTCTTTTCAGACGAAATGCTGGAATGTCATCTTCTCCTGCCGACTTTTTATTTTTCATTTTTGTATTAACAATTTTTAATAGTTCTTTCTCAGATACTGGTTTCAAAAACATAGTTTTCACTTTGAAGTTGTTTTTTATCGAAATATTACTTAAAACAACCATGCCTGCGATATCTATCTTATTGATCGGTTGACAAGTATTACTAGACTTTTCAACCGATCACAATTGAAAACTTTAAATTTGCTTGCTCATGCCCAATGATAGAAATATTCCAAAATAAATATTCATAGGTTATTCTCAGTCTTTTTGATAAACAGAAAAATAATGTGTTTTTTGTAATCAAACCGAGAATGTGTCAGGTCGATGAATATTCCCACTTGATTGAGTATATGAAGATAAAATACCCGTTGTGAGTATTTCTTGCACTCACACGAATCTAGGAATATTCTGTGGTTAGTTTGAAGTGGATGCCTTGCAAAATTCGGCCTCCTTACTGCTAGTGGAGTGGAAAGTTGGGACTATAACCTCCAATTCTTGTTAAGTGGTTTCATAGTAGATTTTGCTCCTGATTTGCTACAAAGTTGATTGTATGCATGAATGTCCCTCAGATGCCTCAGTTTTAAGCATTTTTCCTTAAAAATTTATCATAGAAACTTACAGTTCTGCTTCATTTTTCATTTTTCATTTTCATTTTTCATTTTCATTTCTCGACTCCCTAATTTTCTTTTTCCTTCAGTTGTTGTTCTTTTTCATCAATTTTCACTATTAGCAACTTTTTTAAAACACATTTTTCATTTTTTTACCCAATTATACTTATGTTATTTACTAATTTGATTTCTACACATAGTACTATTTACAAATATTTCTTCAAAATTGGCATTTTCTATATCTCTATGCTCAAATATTATTATTTTGATCATTTGAAAGAAAAATAATATGACATGCTTGAAATGTTTCCTTTTGGTTTTAAATTTGTATACAGGATGTTTCTTGCATATGAATATAATGTTTTGTTGAATTCTGAAAGTTTTTCGGAATTTTGATTTGTATATTTTTATAGGTTGTTCCAATTGAATGAACTGATCAAACATAATGATGATAATAGAAAAACTCTACTGCCTCCCGTCTTGAATTATCTGCGTCGACTACAATATGGCCAAAGGTTTTCAAGATGCAAAACGTTGAAAAAAATTATAAAAACAATCATAGCTGGTTTTTATGCAGTTTCAAAATATCATTGTGCCCTATTTTTACATTTTTATTTGACATGAACACCATATCATAACAATATATATATATATATATATATATATATATATATATATATATATAATTGATTGCAAATGTTTCTTTCTGATAAACTTGATTATGTATGAATTGTGTCAGGTCCGCCTAACAATCCGTATACCGGTTTCAGGCTTTGGTCCTCATCATTACGAAATCCAAAGACCTCTGTCTGAAGCGAGCTTGATGGTGTTTTCATCTGTGTTGGGTCTCGCTTCAGTCAGAGGTCTTTGGATTTCTGACTGGTGACTACTCCATACTGATGAGGGCCAAAAGCCTGAAACCGGTATACGGATTTTTAGGCGGACCTAAATTTAAACATAATCAAGTTTATCAGAAAGGAACATTTTCAATCAATTTCCATTGATAATGGAAGTTTGCATAGATTTTCAGGTGTATATCATTCTGCGTGGTATTGGCCAGGAAAGTATTTGTTTTTCGCTTGTAGTATACCACTTATCATTTCAATTTATTATGGATTTTGTGAAGAGACTTCAAGTTCTCCGTTTCTAATACTACACTTCACATGTTTGGCTCCCTTCCTTAATAAATATATATACTCACAAACATTTGTAACCTTACAATTTTTTTTTTCTGATATCCAGCTTCATAGGTAGATAATAATAATTTTCTGCTGACTAATAATTTCTTTATCAACCGAATCAGTGCCATTGAATTACTTAATATACGATATCCAACAACTTCACCTCAGACGTCAGTAATTGGCTTTTGGTAATTTTCCGGCTATTTACGCAAAGCAACGGTCGATCAAGTGGCAGCATGCGGCTTGCCTAAGACTAGTTTGGATCATGACCTCGATTGGGGTAGTCAAGAGGAAAATTTTCATTCTGGCATTGTACAATGGAAATTCATCTGAAGTATAAGAATATCTACAACTAATCGAACATATTTGGCATAATCGATACTACTCTTCTTGTTCAACTCAGGCCTTTCTGATATGCTACGGAAATCAACCATATTCTAAATGTGTTTGGGGTACCATTGTCGTTCCGTGTTGGACAATTGAATTCTACGTTTCTCTAAGTGGAAGATATACTATCGAATTTCCGTAAAGGTGTGTGCGCTCGCAATTTCACTCTCAACTAAACGCACAAAAAACGTATAACTTCAAACATTCAAATCAATTCCACCAGAATCATGTTAGATGATCCAAATAAATCCCAGAAATATGATTGGGTTCTAAATGCTACTAATACTTCCTGCAAATCATGTTAGTACTTCGAGCATTTTACGAAAAGACTTAATGCTTAGTAATCTAGAAAAGTGCTTCTGAACAGTTTTTCGCAGGGATCTGTCAATGAAATATCAATTCTGTTAGAAAATTTCATACCAGTCATTTTAAACCAATCAGATGCTTTATTTCGACATTGTTACTATGGTAACCAGCAAATTTTCTGAAAATGTCTCATCCACATTAGCATGTTGACGTAAAATTAATAATTGAAAATTTCCCGGCACATGGCAGCTATCATATAATTAGACAAAAATAATATTGAAATAATATTGACAATATTTTTTATTCACTTACTTTATAAGTTGGGAACATTACAACAACTTATTAAGGTCTATATTCTATAATATCATTAATTAATTCTAAATTCTTTAAAAATTCCACTTCTACCTCCTCTTTCCTAGTGGTGAATAAAACACAGAACCGGTGTTTTTTTTTGACAAGATGCCTGTGTTTCATAAAATAAAAATAATACTGAGACCCCAGTTTATTTCTTTGAGTATTAGATTTGTGTCCAAAAGAAGGCACAATATCACAAAGAATGTTGCCAATCTCTTCAAATAAGTTTTCTTGCTGAGGATTTAATCCAGATTCTTCCACTAGGTATGTTAGATATTTTACATTTTTATGGTACATTTTAATGTGCTGTGATTCTTTGCAAAAGGAACACAATTCATACGATTGAAAGTTAATTTTATTATAACTTTTTTACTTAACTTATGATTGAATACAATGTTATGAGGAACTTATAATGCCACAAATGAAATATTGATTGACAGGAGTAGTGAATGTCACATCCATGGCCAACTTTACAAAATATTTTTTTAACCGGCAACATACGCCAACAACATTCAATTTAGAATGAAGAATAAAATATCCCGATTTCCTGAATTATTTGAAAAACAAATTATTACCGCTAAGATTAATTTTTCTTAGAATTAAACCTAAAAGAATACGAAAAATATTTAAGTATATATGTATAGGTAAAGTTATATATTCTTTGCTGTATATCACCTTTGTTTGTAGTCAATATTGACATTTCCCTGAAACCTAGTAAGAAAATTATATGAAATCAATTATTTTTATATAATAATGTATCTGATATTATAAATTTTATTTTACTAAAGCACGGGAAAAATAAAAAAAATATCCCGCAATACGAACATACTTTCATTTTTAATCAATATTGACATGAAAACAATCAATTTTATATAAAAATTTATCCGATATTATATATTTTATTTTACTAGGGCACGGGGAAAATAAAAAAATATCTCCCGCAATACGAACGTATCCACTTTCATTTTTAGTCAATATTAACATTTCCCTGAAACCTAGTAAGAAAATTGTATGAAATCAATTAATTTTACATAATAGTTTATCTGATATTATATATTTCATTTTACTAGGGAACGGGGAAAATCAGAAAAAATCTCCCCCAACACTCCCATTACACACAGCCTTCTATTTATTTGTGAATAACGTCAAAATAAATATTTACTTAATGTTTTCTATTCCGGTATAAATTTTTTTACTGAATCCCCCACGTGCTTGAATTAATTGCGGGAAATTTGTCTAGTATATTAATTTTTAAAGAATGCATGTACTCAAATAATTTCCGGCATCCGTTATCAGTAACCTCGAAAATTTACTGATTCTCATTCTTTTGAGAAAAACTTTTTTACTCTAATTTCAGTGGAATTTTGGATATTTTATAACTATTTGTAATAGCGTTATCCAAGAAACACCCCAGATGACATATAATATAAAATATAGCGATAAATATTGAAAGAAAATCCATGTTTATAATTCACAAAAAAAATCGTCAAATTTCAATAAAAAAAAATTACAAAGTTTTTGTATTCCGCTTCATTGAATCGTCACTTTCAATGCTTATATTAATAATTCAATTTTCAATAGTGGTTACCTACAAAATTATTTGCTTTACGATTTCAATTTATTTGGAAAAGGGTTCTTGTGGGATTTTTTACTTCACTGACTCCCTAATTATAGTTTTGTTTTCACTTCACTTCAAGTAAATTGTTTCATATAGAGTTTTTTCACTGATTCTATTATTTTCATTCAATTATTAATATAAAAATTGTAAGAAAGTAATTAATTTCTCTTATGTCACTGTAAACATGTCTATTCATAAATAACGTAATTAGTTAATTCTCAAAAAAGAACTCAAATTACTGGAGGTTCTCGTGACTATAATAAAAATATTTGAAATGAACATAGAACCGCTGTTTTTTTATTGTTCAGGAACCCCCTATAAATAAATCTCTTTCTTATATTCTTCTCATATTAAACTTAAATCTTGGGTAGATGGTTTCTTTATTAATATAAATTGTATATAAAACATGTTTTTAATTATTTTCCGAAGTTTCTACAATTGATATTTCTCGATTTCCAAGCAATTGGTGACCGATTCATAAAACTGCTCAAAACGGTGTACCCAATGCCACCTATGGGGGCAACACACAAACTTAGCGTGAAACGAGTTATTATATGGGATCACATTGAAAGCTTCCTTCATTTCAGGTCGCGATGATGCTAGGCAATGAGCAATCTGTTTACTTATAGATGGCAAACTAATTTTGTTGACTAGGAGGAAAATATGTATGGTAATGTATTTCTCTTTAAATAATGGTAATGTCGTTAATTCTCAAGAAATAAATTAGAAAATGGTTAAAAGAGAAATTATTGAACCTAATCTGGTGAGGAACTGTGATGAACCGAAATATAACGAATACAGATGGCGATCATTGTTGCTTCTTCATCAGAAATCGTTTATGTAGACATCGTTAAAAAAAGAAGTTTCAAGACATGTTAGAGTGCGTTTATATTGGAGCTGCGATAAACGACAAAAAAATCTTCATTTATATCGTGTACTTTTCAATTCACAGAAAAATATTTCTATTCAATATTCAACTTAGAATCCCATGTAGCATCATACTGACGGAAACTGATACTGCAACTTCGACTCGGTGGTTATTACGTAATCACCACTAAATCTACCACTATACAGTAAGAATAACTAAAATTTTATATCTGTATGGTTGTAGTCACGTAATTCCCATTTATGGTAGCCACTCCACAGTTCTATAACTTGTTAGTGTCAATTGAGGTGTCTGAAACATTATATGGCCACTGAGCAGAATCACCTTGAAGGTTTTTTAACTTGAAAGTGGAAAATAACCGTTTCGGTAATCATCCTGTACCACTTAAATATCACATAGAAGTCACAGTCACTTTCAATGGATTATGATAGTTATGATGACGTTTTAGTAACTTCCTTCAATCAAACCTTCAATGTGGCATTGTGATATGAGGTGATGGTTGCCACGTTCTTGCTATCTCCATAAGTGATTGCCACAGTTCGCATTCAATAGAAGTCACTACAATGTTACAATCACCTTTAAATTCCACCATCAAGTGACAGTGGATTGGTACGCGCGATGACGGAAGCTAACCTAATTTTTCTCAAATTATTTTATTGTGGCTCACAAAAAGTTTGTTTTACGTGTTAGTGAATGATATTTATCCAAAATGAAATGTTTATGCGTTTTCAGTAGACAATTTTTCTGCCTGTTTTATTGGCCCCGACGTGGCCGCCCCTTTCTAGTGGTGGAAAAAAAAGTTTGTTCCACTGGCCACTTTATGATGAGAGGAACTTCAGAGTGGTATATTTTCAGTTTCTGTCACTTTAAAATTATCTTCTCAAAAGCCACCATACTTCCTGTACCACTTAAATATAATAATAATAATAATCTTTATTGATATCCAAGACCTACATGGTAAGTATAAAACAAGTCAAAATAGAACATTCAAAATAAGTAAAACCAACAAGTACATATAATTTAAATTTAAATAAATAAAAGAGTATGAATAAAAGAGTATGAGGAACAAAGAGAGCCTATTATGACGAAAGGAACTCATCCATTGTATAAAACATGTTGTTCAATAAATATATCTTCAACGCTTTTCGAAATTTGACGTAATATGCTTCTTGTTTAATAATTGGAAGTAAGTGGTTGTATACTCTAATCCCATTAGTTATGGGGCCATTCAGGCATATATTTAAATGATTTTGAGGTGCGCACAGGTGATGGCTAAATCTCGTTGGGTATTTGTGTATGTCGCTATGGCAGGGGATGATGTTTCTGTTTTTATGTATGTAACAGGAAATTTCCAATATATATATGCAGCATAAGGGAAGTATTTTCAATTTGTTGAAAAGAGGTCTGCATGATTCTCTTTGATTTTTCTTCAACATTGCACGTATGCATTTTTTCTGAACAGCAAATAGTTTTTGAGATGAAGAAGACATGCCCCACAACAATATACCGTATGATAGTCGGGACTGTATTTCAGCAAAGTAAAAGTTTTTCAAAACATTCAGGTTGAGCACTCTCTGAAGGCATCTTATTTGATACAACTTAAAGTTCAGATTTTTTATTGTATCACTTATATGTGATTCCCAGTCCAGTGTATCACTCATAGTTATACCTAGAAATTTTATAGTGTGGCATTTCTCTAGAGTCATTTCCCCTAGATGTATTTCTATGTTTTCGACCGTTCTCTGTTTTGTGTGGTAAATTTGAAACTGTGTTTTGCTGGCATCAATGTATGAATTATTAATCGAGAACCATAAGATAATTTTTTCCATGAGGGTATTACATGCTTGTTGATTCAGTTTGGGAGAGTCTTTTGATACCAGTATAGAGAGGTCATCAGCGTAGAGTGTCAATTTGAAAGGTGCAAGGTATTTTACAATATCTGCTACATAAATTGAGAACAAAACTGGGGCAAGCACACTCCCCTGTGGCACTCCAACTTCCACAGGTGCCAAACGAGAGCGGGATATTGTGTTTTTACCACCCTCTTCATTGCAAGATATCTATACATATTGATTCCTATTTGTCAAAAAGGACTTGAACCAGGCAAATGCACATCCTCTAATTCCGTATGACCAAAGCTTGTCAAGCAGCCGATCATGTGGGACACAATCGAACGCCTTGCTTAAATCACAGTATATAGGACTTCTTTTTTCATCTAAGTCATTGATTATGTTGATATATGTATCTATTGTTGCCGTAGATGTAGATTTGAATTTTCTGAACCCATGTTGTTCATCTGGGATAAGTTTGAATCTTGCAATGAAGGAGTTTAGCCTCTCCAGCATACAGTATTCGAAAAGTTTTGAGAAAACTGATGTTATTGATATGGGTCTGTAGTTGTTCATGATAGTTTTATCCTTTTTTTTTGTGAAGTGGGATTACTTTTGCTGTTTTGAGGGCATCAGGGAATGTGCCTGTTTCTAGTGAAAAGTTTATTATGTGAGTTATAGGTTTCACCAGTTCATTTTTGAATGCTTTCACAATATTATTGGGTAAGTCATCAGGTCCAGAGGAGCGTTTATTTTTGGGTTTTGAGAACATTGTTAGCATTTCTTCCTCAATGAAAGGAAGTATAACCATCGAAGTAAGAATGCTGTTGAGGCTATGCTCAAAGTAATTGTGATCTACCGGTGGGATCTCATCTATGACTTGTTTTGGAGCATTATAAAAAAGTTATTGAAGAGATTAGCAATGTCTTCGGGACAGGAAAATTCTTCATTTTCATGGGAAATTTTAATATTGGGTGTTTTTGTGTTTTTATTATTTTTTATTTCATTGATAACTGCCCAAAAGGTTTTGCTTTTATTCTCAGAAGATTGTATTATTTGGTCATAATGATTTCTTTTACATGATTCTATGAGACTAGTGTCTTTCTGTTTTTGCACTTGATATTGGCCTTTTAAAATGGGGAATTTTTTTTGAAGAACATGTAGATCTTTCAGTTGTGAGCTAGACTTTTTGACTTCTTCTGTAACCCAGGATTTGGAGTCCTTTTTTATTTAATTTTTCTTTATTGGGAAGGCCTGCAAGAAGTGACTCAGTAATGTGTTTACCAATTTTTCATATTTTCGGTTGCATGATAGCGAATCGTATGTGTCTTGCCAAGATTCGCTTTGTAAAAGTTGGCCAAACAGTGATTTATTTTTACCGCAATAGTCTCTAGAATAATAATGATTATTTCCCTTTTGATTATCGAGCGACATATTGGAGGTGGTTATCCACAACATGTGAATATACTTCGGCATTCGTAAAAATATTGTCTATTTTAGTGCTAGAGCTTGATGTAACTCTTGTATCCTGATATACGATACTATGGAGATTGTATTGTGCAAATATGTTGAGTATCTCCTCTCGTTCATGTGAGGGAGTATTAAAATTAATGTTGAAGTCAACTATAATCCATAATATTGAGTTTACATTGAATATTTCTTCTAGCATTTCCTGAGGTCTACTGCAAAAAATATGGAAATTTCCTGTTGGTGATCTATAAGTTGTAACTATTTTATGATTTTCATATTCACAGCCCCTGCATTCAAAATCTTTTTCCACACATAGCTAATTGATATTTAGAGGAGTTGTCACTAATCTTTGTTGTGCAAACGAAGCAGTGCCACCTCCCTTGGAAACATTGCGACAGGATGCGCTTGCAAGATAGTATCCATCAATTGAAAAATTACTTACTTCATAATCCTTTAGCCAAGACTCTGATATTGATAGAAACATTGGCACATGAGTGGTGAGTTCTACTTCAAGCAGGCTTTGCTTGTTTCTCATACTTTGCATATTAGAATATAAAATGAAATTTACATAGGTTACATTCATTTCTCTGCTATTTTTGTTTAGTTTTCCTATAAAAAAGAATTTCTGTTGTTCATCTGGTTGTCCTCGTAGTGCCTGTAGCGTCTGAAGTCAAACCTCCTGGAGCCTACTCCGCTGGGCCAGAAATCTGCCGTATACAATTTTTCTTTGTGAGAGAGATCTGCTCCAATCATGAAGCATTTCATTTGGTTTGGATCTGTTTGGAGCTCTTTGATTACCACATCGTTGTTTCCTTCCCCTTCTGGTGTCTCTGGATAAAGCTTTTTTGAAATGAAATTTTTTATCTTCACTTCACTTAAATATCACTTAGCAGTCACAGTCACTTTCAATGGACTTGATAGTTATGATGACGTTTTAGAACTTCCTTCAATCAAACCTTCAATGTGGCAGGCAATTGATTGTGATATGAGGTGATGGTTGCCACGTTCTTGCTATCTCCATAAGTGATTGCCACAGTTCGCATTCAATAAAAGTCATTACAATGTTACAATTACCTTTAAAATTCACCATCAAGTGACAGTGGATTGGTACGCGCGATGACGGAAGCGAACCTAACTTTTCTCAAATTATTTTATTGTGGCTCACAAAAAGTTTGTTTTACGTAATATGTGAATGATATTTATCCAAAATGAAATGTATTGTGCGTTTTCAGTAGACAATTTTTCTGCCTGTTTTAGTGGCCCGCGACGTGGCCGCCACTTTCTAGTGATGGAAAAAAAAGTTCGTTCCACTGGCCACTTTATGATGAGAGGAACTTCAGAGTGGTATATTTTCAGTTTCTGCCACTTTAAAATTATATTCTCCAAAAGCCACCATATTTACAGGAACATGATGGGTCGCCATTATAAGAAAAATGAACGAAATATTGAATACAAATTCATTTGTCATCAGTACTGCATCAAACGTAGTAATGTGTTACATAATTATTGGTTTCAAGTAACCAATATTGATAAAAAAAAGTTTTAGGGAGTTAAGTAATTAAATTCGAGTCGAGTTATTTCCAAAATTATTATGTTTTCCTTAAATAAAGAGTATTCAGATGGCTCGTGCTTGCAATCGAGCTACAACACCCATATTTCACGATAAACTTTCAATCGTTTTAATTTAATCTCGATCAGAAGTATCCAAATTCAATATACTTACTTACGTGTTTGTATGTTATATATTCTTATACTTATAGTCGATCGAGTGAAATGAATCAGGCAAAATGCAAGAATGAAGAACATTTATTATAAAAATATGTTGACATATCAATTACACAAGCGTAGTCAGTTGTTCAACGTGTCTAGTGTCGGCCACTACATATCCACGTTTTTGCCAGGTGACCATAACGTGGTTGGAATGTGGCTATCTGAGATACAGGAACGTAGCGGTCACCAAAAAAGTGTTCCCCATTTTGGTAGCCGCCACGTGATAGAACCGTATATATTACGTTGGCAGTGGTTGTGGTCAAACACCTCAAAGTTTTCCAGAATCGTGGCTGCTACGTTCCGTCCACTAACAATCCTACTTGGGATGTTTCCCTTTTCAACATGAATACCCCACAAAAGGTTATCTTGAACGATGGAAGACAATGACCAAAGTTTATCTTTCAGTCGCAGATGATTCCACACCTGCTTTTATGAACATCCTGTTCATATTTTCAAAGTAATCAATCTATCATAGAACATAACAGGTTTCTAACTTTTTTTCATGTTTGCAAAGTGAGATTGCTTCTAGAAAATGTGTTTCCTATTTCTTCCGGTCTTCCTGATGATCGTGGAAGCGTGAAATAGATTTTCGTCGACAAAAATGTATTGAAGACCTAGTGAATGCGATGCCTCTCTTGCGTCAATGTAACAAATGATTTCTGGTGAGTATCCTCTTTTGAAAAACATCCTTCTTTGCCTCATTCATCCATATGAGTTCTTAATTGAGACGGGAATAAATCGAAAATCAAATAAATATCTGAATAAAAATGCAAATTTTCAATTTCGGATTTTTTTCTTTTGAGTCAGGATCCTTTCAGAATATCTAGCAGATGTAGTTCAATGTCCAGCGTGGCTTTAGCCGGGGAAGCAATTATTTTCTGTTGGACATTCGCAAAAAAATATATTCATTTATATCGTATATTCACAGAAAGATATTTCCATTCAATATTCAATTGAAAATGTTTCCCTTTTCAACATGGGTACCCCACAAGGGATCATCTTGAACAATGGAAGATAGTGACTATCTTTCAGTCGCAGAGATTCCACATCTGATTTTATGAACATCCTGTTCATATTTTCATACAAATCAGCCTTTCGAAGATCTTCGATATATGAGTTATAAGAGAAATCAGACTGTAATTGCTTATCATGGTATTATCCCCATTTTTCAAATTGCAGTTAAAAACCTGAAATAAACGCATAGTTAGCAATATGCACTAAAAAGTTGAAACCAAAAATAAAATCATTGACCAAAGAATGCCATCTAATGTAAAAAAGCGTGAGGTGCTTACTATCAGTTATTTTAATATCATTATGAGAAGTAAGTAAAGAGCTACCCAGGCTTTTGTTATATAAAGGGAACATTTTTTGGTCAAATACTTTATTCCTAATATTTTGAATTTTTTTGCCATATATATGAGCGTGTTTCTTTAGTTTTCTTTAACTATAATTTTATTTTTAACTTTTTTTCCATATTGCTAGAAAAGATGAAAAGGAGAAAAATTCTTCGATTGATTAATTTACATGTGATTGACATTTTTAATGAATTTTGGCGAATGTGCTGAAACCAACCATCGCGTTCGATATATCTTTGTAATTTACACTATTTTTTTCTGACGATCTCAGTGAGAACACCAGGTCATAGCTATGAAATCAACCCAGACAGCACGGAATATTCCTAGAACATTCTTTAAATATCCCAAAAGAGAAGAGTCTATTCCGAATATACATGGAATCTTCCTAGAATATTCACATGCCTCTAGCATATTCCAGGAATATTCCAATATGCATATTCCTGGAATATTCTCGGGAGAATGTACCACGAATATTCTCGTGAGAATATTCCTGTATGAATATTCATAGAATATTTCTGTGTGAATATTCATGGAATAATCATGTATGAATATTCACAGAATAATCAAAATTGAATATTCTGTATTGTATATTCATGGAATATTGTCCCTTATTTCTATGGAATGAACACCAATAACCATTTTCGGGTTCAAAATATCGGAAAAGTATTTGATTTGCAAACAGAGTTTTTGTTCAGGCAAGCTGACAAAAATACACTACTGTACTGACCAAATTTAAATTGGTAGGAAAATATCGAGGTGCACTTTCACGACCAATCAAAACCATTCCGCGCGCGTCTGGGTCTGTCGTTCATCCGGTAGTCGTAGCTCATCCCGATGGCAGAGCTCTAAAGTTGAATGCATTTCAAATTGACATTTGACATCTTTTGTTTTTTTTTACTGGTATGGGTTACTTTTGCAAATTTGTAAGTGAAACTACTGTACTTGGAATTGTTTAACAAATATTCTTAATAATCACCACAGTATGGTAAGCAGGGCCGCCGAGAGCTAGTGCGGGCCCCGGGATGGCTATGTTTCGGGCCCTCTTAAATATTGACCGTTTAAAATAATCATCACTTATCCATATTACTCCTGATTTGAAAAAATGTAAAGGCTTGAAGATCTGATTATTGAATAAAAATGCTTGAAAATCAAAATAAACATGTATTATATTAAATATAAAAACAAGTAAAACGAAGAACCGAAAATATAACCTAATAACACTCATACATATAAATGAACAAAATAAATAATAAACCTTACGGTTCAAAGGTTCAAGACATTCTCAGCATATTGGAGTTTTACGGGCTTTTCGGTGTGCAAAGTTATCAATAATTTCGGAAAAATCACAATTTCTGGCTAATTCCGACTCTATTCATGAGATAGCCTAGGTCAGATAGCCGCTGTTGAGTCATTGTAAACCTCAAAACATTTTAAATTCTGGATAAATGACTGAAAGATCTTTCTCCTTCTGCAACAGTATCAGGCAACGTGCAGAACAGTCCCAGTGCAATTACAATGTTTGGAAACAAAGTCTCTAGATTTTATTTGCATATTTCATTTAGCAAATTTAATGGTATAAGTTCCATATCTTCAAAATTTGTAGTATAAATATTTTTAAGATGTCTGATTTCATCTATTAATTGGGGGTTAAGAAGATCTTCCAAAATATATTCTGTGTAGATTGCCGACTTTTTCTTCAATTCCGTTATCAGTTGCGTTGCAGTCCAAAGTATATCGAATAAATTTGTACTATTTTTGGCGGCTTAAAATCTGGTTGATATATTTAAAAGAACAGAATCTACAGGGCCATAAAATATTTTTATTTTAAAATTTTCCTCAGAACTTAAATCAGTATCAGGCTCATCAGATTTAGAAACGTCAAACATTTTTCTGTTACTTTTACGTTTACGTTCAACCGATAAATCTTTTGACATTCTTAAATTTTCAGCGACAAGTTTACATTCATTTAACATGCTTGACCAATTATTTCTAATGGCAGTAGGAATAGCCCGTTATGTTGTGAGACATCCTTTATGGTTATACTTTGCACAACTTAGCGGTCCGAGCTCCGGGCCCCCTTTGTGGCCCGGGCCCCGGGAATTTGTCCCGGCTTCCCCGCCCTCTCGTCAGGCCTGGTGGTAAGTACACTTTTATGTTACCATTCATTCCATTCCATAAAAAAATTCATTTGCATATCACTGATCATTTCATTTTCAAGGCGTTTTCTACAAAATGCCTAAGAGAAAAAGAAGCAGTGCTTGGTATAAGCCCAGACAGCACTGGATATTCCATGAATATTCATAGAATATTATTTTTGGGATATTGGAATATTCTTAAATGTGCCAGGAATATACATATATTTTTTGGAATATTCCTAGAATGTGCGGGTGGGGAAAATTTTAGATATTCCTTGAATATATCCTGAGGAATATTCCCGGAATATCCAGAATATTCCCAAAATATTCCAGAAAGAATACCCCTAGAATATCCTCTGGGAATATTCCTTGTATATCCAGAATATACCTACGATATTCCATGAATATTCCAGAATGGATATTCCTAGAATCTTCCATGAACATATTCTATGAATATTCCGAGAATATTCAAAGTAATTCAGGAATATGATAGTAATATTCCCTAAATATCCTGAAGGGTTTTCAGAACAAAATAACCATTCCCTGAAATTTCAGAAAATAAGAAAGTAAAGAAAAATACAACTGTTTCCCCACATGAGTATCCTCAAATATAAAATCTTGAATGGCACTTTTACAATTATGCCTGACAATTCAAGCAATGTTTTTGCTTTCATTCGCCAAGAAACAGAACTTTATTTCAAAAATTATGTAGTAGTGCAATACCTAATTGTTTTCCTCGGAGTATTTGTGGATTGGAATTGCAGGTTCCACTCAGAAAATAACCATTTGATTTCCGCAGACTACGCACATCTTCCCTACAATGAAATAAAACCACATGAATTTGAACAGGTCTATTTCTATATAGTTACAATAATAATAACACATATTTTATTAACCCGTTTCTTCTATCACTACAGGGATATCTCTAAACAAGAATTGCAAGATCGTACTACTGCTATCTGAATCAGAAAAACTTGAATCCATTCTATCACTAATAGTTTCAACTTGATTACTTAACTGTCCTTTTGCATGAAGTGACGGAGTTTGTGTGAAAATTGTATTAAGAATATTTTCAGATTCCTGGTGTACTTCCTTATACCAAGCACTGTTTTGGCATTTTGTAGAAAACGCCTTGGAAATGAAATGATCAGTGATATACAAATAAAATTTTTATGGAATGAAATGAATGGTAACATAAAGGTGAACTTACCACACCGTGGTAAGTTCATTGTTGTCATATTTGTTGAACAATTCCAAACACAGTAGTTTCACATACAAATATGCAAAAGTAAACCATACCAGTAAAAAAAACAAAAGATGTCAAATGTCAATTTGAAATGCATTCAACTTTGCAGCTCTGCCATCGGGTTAAGCTACGACTACCGGATGAACAACAGACGCTGACGCGCGCGGAATGGTTATGATTGGTCGTGAAAGTGTACCTCGATATTTTCCGACCAATTATAATTCGGTCAGTACAGTAGTTCTGAACAAAAACTCTTTTTGCAAATCAAATACATCTATTCGCACTTTTTCTCATACTTTTCCCATATTTTGAACTCTAAAATGGTTATTGGTGTTGGTGTATTCAATAGAAATAAGGGAGAATATTCCATTAATATACAATACAGAATATCCAATTTTGATTATTCTATCAATATTCATACATGATTATTCACACAGGAATATTCTATGAATATTCATACAGGAATATTTTCACGAGAATATTCGTGGTACATTCTTTCGAGAATATTCCAGGAATATGCATATTGGAATATTCCTGGAATATGCTAGAGGCGTGTGAATATTCTAGGAATATTCCATGTATATTCGGAATATACTCTTCTCTTTTCGGACATTTAGAGAATATTCTAGGAATATTCCGTGCTGTCTGGGAGGAAGTACACCAGGAAAGTAAAATTATTTTTAATACAAATTTCACACAAACTCCGTCACAGCATGCAAAAGGACAGTTAAGTAATCAAGTTTGAACTAATATTAGTGATAGAATGGATTCAAGTTTTTCTGATTCAGATAGCAGTATAGTTCGATCTTGCAATTCTTGTTTTTCAGAGATGTCCCTGTGGTGACAGAAGAAACGGGTTAATAAAATATGTTATTATTATTATACTATATAGAAATAGACCTGTTCAAATTCATGTTGTTTTATTTCATTGTAGGGAAGGGGTGCGCAGTCTGCGGAAATCAAATGTTTTTTTTTTCTGAGTGGAACCTGCAATTCCAATCCACAACTCCTTTGAGGAAAACAATTACGTATTGCACTACTACATAATTTTTGAAATGAAGTTTTGTTTCTTGGTGAATGTAAGCAAAAACATTGCTTGAATTGTCAGGCATAATTGTAGAGGTTCATATTATTGATGTAAAAGTGCCGTTCAAGATTTTACATTTGATTATACTCATGTGGGGAAACAGTTTTATTTTTCTTTATTTTCTTAATTTCTGAAATTTCAGGGAATGGTTATTTTGTTCTGAAAACCCTTCAGGATATTTAGGGAATATTACCATTATATTCCGGAATTACTTTGAATATTCTCGGAATATTCATAGAATATGTTCATGGAATATTCTAGGATTATCCTATCTGGAATATTCATGAAAAATTTATTCCCAGAATATCTAAAATTTTGCCCACCAGCACATTCTAGGAATATTCCAAAAAATATATGTATATCCCTGGCACATTTAAGAATATTCCAATATCCCAAAAATAATATTCTATGAATATTCAAGGGATATCCAGTGCTGTCTGGGAATGTATTGCTATCGGTTGTTAATGAGTGTTTACAATTTCAAATAATTCGGACGTCTGGAAAAGTGGATGAAAATCAATTAAAAAAATTCTGTTACATCCATATATACATTCATACATACAAATGAAGCTAATAAAAGCGTGTGACTCTTGAATTTTTGAACGCATCGAGCTAATTTCCAATTGTATACCTACATCCATAGAATACATGCCTATTGTAAGGAGTGTATTATGAATTCTGCAATATATTTGATTGTCAGTCGGTTATTTTGTCACGCACTATCTGTTTTGTTCTGTTTTTTCAACTACTCCGCCGTCCATTCTGACATCCCGTATTTTATATTTTAACTCTTCCAAATCTACCATCATTTGCGTCAGCCATTGAAAATAATTTCTGAAAATTATATATTTTCGATCAATTGATGCATTGTCATAGAACTGCCTATACTAATCCCATTATGTTTTTTTTACCGCGCGATAAATTATTGACAATTTATTTCAATTCTCTTACTTAGTCAAATATTTTGAAACACTCTGTATATGTGACGTATTTTTGCGTTTCGCAATCACCTGTCTAACAATTCAACTAATATAGTTGAAGTTCAAGGTCGCCGTTTCAAGACAGGTGATTTTTTTATCCAAATGGCTGAATCTAACAGATTAAATTGCCGGCATCCTTCAATGCTGCTGCCATCCACATTCAATATTTTTTCGTCTCCAATGAATTTTTCATGAGGTGATTCCATTGTATAATGCTATATGATCAGTTAATCGTGAATTGATTAAAGAGAAAAAAAAGTATCATCAAACACAATGGAAATCGTGTTTGATGCAATCACGCCTGTCTTTTATCTTATTCGACAGTCTATTGAGGCGTCCTCTTATAGGGATTAAGCGAAACTACAAGAAGATATCTTTGCTAAGCGAAGTACCTACTTGAGGAACAGCATTAGAAACCGCCATCAACACCAGAAGCGCTATACAAGATTACCTTCCTGTTACTTCGAAATAAAAACCATAGATGTCCCCCCAACATAAACCCAACCACTATGAGCACCAAATTCGTTGAATCAACCTAGATATTACTCAGAAACACATTTCCACAACTTCCTCACTTATGCAAAGTATCCTCCAGTGTATATCTGGGTTTTGGAATTGTACCATACTGACTCATCAGTTCTGTTATTTTTTAACAAATAATTTTTATTCAAAACATACTTGTTTTGTGCTGGGCTCCACTGAATACTTATATAAATACCTATAACCCCAAATATATTCTTTCGAGAGTTGCTCACTGCAATTCATAATGGAAATAGGTTTTATGATGTGGGAATTCTGTCACTTTCTGCACAAATGTTTAGTCTTCAGGGAGAAATTAGTGGAGAAGTACGTAGATCGCTATCGAAAATATGCAGAACATCTGGTGTCTGGGATCATTCCAATAACATTAGAACATCAAATCCTTCCAAAAACTTATAATAATTAAAAAACATCAAAACTAAATACACTAGGACTAATGGTGATAACTCAATGGTCACCATCTTACTATTCTAGAATACGGATACTAGCCTCTACGGCGGTTTCCGTTAAAGTTTTCTTCGCTTGCCACCAATTTACCAACTATACCCCGTTACAAATGGAATGCAGTAGGTAGCGCCGTGAAAGGTGAGGAAGGCTTTCACAATGCTTTCACCATTGTTTTCACAATTAGATTTTTGTTACGCTGAAAGATGGCGCCATATTCGAAAAAGTAACTTTTGTGAAACAGCTCGGAAAAATTACACGTTTTTGAAATAAGTTGAAAATAATGTTTTCTGAAGGTTACGGAATAAATGCCATCTCAATTTCATATATATTTACCGTCTTTTGTTTTGTATTCATTTTATACCGGGTGATACAGAAGTACTTTGACAAACTTCAGGAGGGTGAATCCTCACAATATTCTAATTTGAATTGTCCAAATAAATATATGTCAGGAAACGCTTCGTTTCCAAGATACAGGGTGATGAAATTTTATTTTTATTTTCGTTTTTTTTTAAATAACTTTCGAAATACTGACCTCAATTAGAGGAAAATTGGTAATGGGAGGTTTTTTGAGGTGTCGAATTCGAACCTGATGTTATTATTGCTCTTACTCGTAGGGGGCGCCACCTACACGTCTTTTTCTTTTTGAAAATTCATAACTTTTTCGAACGTACTTCTAGCACATTTTTCAGTAAAAAAAATCAATTCCTCTCTCATATCTACGTAAAAAAGCTACCCTTGTTACCCTTGTTACGTTACCTGGAGCGATTTTCTAATCGAGTACTGCCTTCAGCTCAGTCTCCACCGTCGTTTGGCAGAAACAGGTAGCTTCAAGAGGGCAGCTGATATTATTGGAAGACCACGAGCAGTCCGAAATCCAGAATTGGAAGAAGCTGTTTTGAACGCTCTCGAGGAGAATCCAGAAACAAGTACAAGAATAATTGCTGATGCTCTCAATTCTTCTCAGTCCACAGTTTGGAGAATTATCCACGAACAACAATTTTATTCATACCATATTCGAAGGGTACAAGCTCTTTTGCCACGAGACTTTCCCTAACGCATTACTATGTGTCAGTGGTTTTTGAAAAAATTGGCTGGAAATCCTCAATTTTTAAGATCAGTACTCTCCACTGACGGGGCAAACTTCTCCCTATGCAATCACAAACATTCATAACAACCATGTTAGTGAAAGACATTATCAGTATACATTTTCTGTAAATGTAGGGGCGGCAATAATTGATAATTACTTGATAGGTCCTTTCTTTCTTCCGTTCCGACTGAATGGCGCAACTTACAGAGACTTTTTAGAAAATGAATTGCCGGGACTACTTCAGAAGGTACCATTAGAAATTTGTATCCGCATGTGGTTTATGCATGATGGGACTCCGTCCCATTTTAGCGTTGTAGCCAGGGAGTTCCTTAACACTGTCTATCCAAATCGATGGATCTGTAGGGGTGTAGAAGAACCTAACCAGGCGTGGGCAAGTTGCAAGTTCCCCAGATCTGAACCCGCTAGATTTTTATTATTGGGGACATTTGAAGTCACTAGTTCATAAAACTCCAGTAGCGAACGGGAAAGATTTAAGAAACCGAATAGCAGACGCCTGTGAAACAATAAGAAACACACCAATAATTTTTGAGCGGATACGAGATTCAATGACTAGGAGACCGAATGCCTATATCTTCGCTGGAGGTGGATACTTTGGGCAATTTATTTGAATACAATTTAGTTTCCTTTATTTCATTCTACATATTCAAAATTTCTTGGAATATAATGTTGATATTTCTTACAAATTTTATTAAAACAAATACAGATTTTGCACCCTTGATACAAAAATAACTATTTAAAACGAGTAAAAATAAATAGAATAGGTAGCGCCCCCCAAAAAACCTAAACTAATTACTTAAACGTCAATCATTTCCTAAGCATTCTTGTGAAAAATGCAAAATAATAGTAATAACGTCAACACGCATCGATTATCAAATAATCGACTTGAAATTTTCAAGTCCAAATATCTAGAAAACGGTTGCTTATAGCGACTTGTAACAGGGGTAGTTTTTTTACGTAAATATGATAGAGGAATTGATTTTTTGAAAAATTTGCTAGAAGTACGGTCAAAAAAGTCATGAATCTTAAAAAAAAAAGACGTGTAGGTGGCGCCCCCTACAAGTAAGAGCAATAATAACATCAGGTTCGAATTCGACACCTCAAAAAACCTCTCAATACCAATTTTGTTTAATTTAGGTCAGTATTACGAAAGTTATTTAAAAAAAAACGAAAATTAAACTTTAACACCCTGTATATTGGAAACGAAGCGTTTCCGGACATATATTTATTCGGACAATTCACATTTGAATATTGTGAGGAATCACCTCTGAAGTTTGTCAAAGTACTTTTGAATCACCCTGTATACAGTGCTTTTTATAATCCTTCCACTGTTAACTTTTGATCGGTTCGACATAGAACTACGGGACCAAAACTATTTTGAATAATATCACCGATACTACTTTTTGAAACTACCACTACTACATTGTACGATAGATGGCGCAAGGGGACATCAATTTAAAATTATCAAATGGGGGGGGGCGGGGATCAAGTGGAGGCACATCGTTGACGTTGACAAGATAACTCATTTGTCTTTCCAATTATCTATTTCTTTTTAATTTTGTAGATACGTTTTTTCACAATATGCTTTTGAAATGTGAAGTATAAGTGCGGCCTTTTATAGCCCCCCACCCCTCCCCATTACCTTTTGAACGGTTCGACGTAAACCAATATAACGAAAACCGTTTCGAATGATATCACCCATACTATTTTTTGAATCCAAAGACATTATGATTACTCAATAGATGGCGCGGGTAGGCACATCAACTTAATAATTTCAAACAGCATAGTGGTCGAGTGGCACATCGTTGAAAGGATAATTCAATTATTTTCCCAACCATCTATATGTATTTGAAATGTCAATTATAACAAAAAATAAATCTATTATGTAGGAATTTTCTATGGTCATTAAAAATAAATAAATTGGGTATTATTTGGGTCGGAAATTGGATTATTATATAGACTCAAAATCTCTACCTAATGAAGCTTCGAAACGAATTCGAAAATGAAAAATTATTTAAGTGACGAATCTTCCCCTATTGACCGTATTCCGTATAACTAATCGCAATTGTGATTCCGTAGAACAACCATGGTTGGAAGTAAAATTGAATTACCTTTTCAACGATATGCAACTCGACCTCTATGCCTTTCGAAATTTTCAAGTTGATGTTCCCAATACACAAATGTTCATTAATATTCACTCTCGCCTTCATGAAACGTGTACTCCCGAGAGGTCTGCCATTCTCATAGGAAGACCCAGGAGAGTTAGAACAGTTCAGATAGAGGAACCTGTCCTTAACGAAAGTGAGCAAAATCCAGACACCAGTACAAGACAAATTACGGCACAGTTGAACGTTACCCATATATTGGTATGGCAAATTTTAGAACAGCAACAACTTTATCCCTATCACAAACAGCATGTTCAAGCTCTTCTGCCAAGGGATTTTGCACGGGGATTCGGAATTAATTGGTGAGAGTGGGGAGGGAGAAGGGGTAGGTAGTTGGAGTAGCGCCCCACACTACCAGAATCGATAGATTTCCAAGCCAGAGACTCTAGTGCCATGCGGTCTCACCCCCCCCCAAAGTCATTAAAATGAGAGAAAAAGATCCCAGGGATGTCTCTTGTAACACGCCACAAGTAACAGTTTTTTTACCGTCTATCAAAACTTGCTACCTTCGGTCAACTAGGTGATTTCTGAGAAGTTGTAAAAGACTTTCCCTACCACCAATTTCCTCTTGTTTCTCTAGAAGAAGTTTTCAGAAAGCTAGTCATCGGCCGGGTGCACGTTGGACGGTAAGAACCCCAGGCACCGAGGAAGCAGTCCTCCATCTGGTAGGAGAACACCCGGAAACAAGCTCCAGAAAAATAGCGCTGATGTTAAACATTTCCCATGTTCTGGTATGGAAAATTTCAATTGATAATTTGTTATATCTCTACCATATTCAAAGAGTTCAGGCACTACTCCCTCGTGACTTCCCGTTACGTATCAACTTCTATCGTTGGTTTCTCCAATGTCGTTGGTTTCTCCAATGCCTTATTTAAATGATCTTTTTGTCGAGTCCACACGTGTGTGTCCAAACTCGTGAATAAAATCAGTTTAAGTGGTACATAGTGGAGTTATTATATGTCTACAAAGGTCCCCAACAAACAGGAGATCCCCCCATCTGAATAAACTGCAGTAAGTCAAAACCTTTTCGACCGCAAACAGTTTTTCTAGCTGTGCATATTGCATTTCTCGATAATTGAAACATAAAACCACCAGAACAACATTTTCTTACTGATATTTCTTCCTTCACGCAAAAACTATCTCAGACATGGAACAACTGATAAAGATTCCCAATCTCAAACGCAAACAATAGTCCGAGAGAAGAACGAAGTAAAGTTAATGAAATTTATTGACGATTCCATCAAGAAACAAACAGAAGACATCAAGAAATACTTCCAATCTGAGAAAACGAAAATCAGTAGCGCTCTCGAGAAGAAACGAAAAAAGAGATTCGAGATCGAAAAAAAACACAACGATTTAACCATTAAATACGAAATACTCGAAAAATCACTGAGGAAAAACAACTCGGTTATTTTTGGCCTAGAAATGAAGGAAAACGAGAAATTGCTTGAAAAAACAAGCTAGAAGTTAACCTCACAACTTCAGGCGTAAATAATATCTATCAGATTGGAACGGAAAGGTTAAACCAATCGTTCTAAAACTTGTTTCGTTTTGAAAAAAAATCGAAATACTGAAAGGCTGTAATAAACTGAAAGGGACGAATATAGCTATTGCTGAGGAACTGAACGCAAAGGAGAGGGAGAATCTCAAGACCTTGAGGAAACACCTGAAAGAAGCAGAACTAATAAGCTAGAGGATAACATCAAAGGGGGTAAAATATATGTAGAGGGAAATCCATATACGGCGGATAAACTCCAGAAAAACGAGGACTCTGACGCAACAAAAAATCCCAGTCGTGTAGAACCTACGGGACCCGCTTTCTCTCAAGAATCAAAAGAAGAACAAGATTCCATAGAGAAGAACATCACCAAGAAAAACTCTACGACAGGAGAACTAAAGGAAATATCATCAAAAAGACTCCAGGGGGTCTATTCTCAAACGGTGACATATTGTGTCGCATGCGAGATTTCTACATTGTCGAACAAAAAACGCAATCTCTCATTCTCAAATGTCGCATTCGAAAATTTTCGATAGAAAATTTGTAGAGTGGTCTAGAGCAGTCGACAATTTCATGTCGAATGCGAGTGACATATTTGACAGATTTTCTTTATCAATTTCATAGGTTAGAAAAGGCGATTTAAAATTTAGAAAATCAAGAAAACTATCAACTGCCTTGAGATAGACAAGGTATATATAGGAATGCATTCAGGCTTTCATCTGATAGAAAGTTTATCAAAACATTCAGATTAACCAAGGAATTGGCTAGAGAGTTGATTGATATCCCGAAACCATTTGTGGAACAGGGACATCGGGCTTCCTCAATACCTTCTGAAGAAAATGTGAGTTATCAAACACTTTTATAAGTACCTACCAACCAGATTAAATTGAGGTACCTGCTTATATTTGGAATATTGAAATCGGAATGTTGTTTGCATAAAACTGTAAAGCGAAACTTCTAACCGTGTTCAAATTCCAACCAAAACCACATAGGCACAGAACACATCTTCTATGCACGTCGTGGGCTGGTTCCGGAGAACTCCGTGCACGTAGGCCTCTTTACTTGGACCCATTGTGCGCCCACGTGATCTGAGAATCATCTGGGCATTCCTATTTCTTCGACGAAACTCTGCAGCTTCCTCAGCTAAATCTCTATGACACCTCCTAGGTTCAAAACTATGCTCCCCAGAATGATCTACCTCTGGTCCACCAAAGTGGGGCACTCAGTAAGAATGTGCGCCTTTCCATTCGTCCCTCGTGGGGATGATGATTTTTTGTCCCTTTTTGAAATTCAGAACCAGCAGGATGCTGTCTCTTTCCATTTGTAAGATTGGATAGCCCTCCTTTGCCTTGTTCCAAATATTGGAGTGTCCATGGTCTGCCTCCATGACCATGCATTGGCCTGTGACTTGGAGTCTTTAGGCAGTACGCATGGCTTCATGCTTTATGACTAGGTGCAGAGGTGGCAGTCCTAGCAGAACTTCTAGAGCTCTGGTAGGCGTCGTCCTCATGGCATCTGCCATTCCTAGGCGTGCCAGTCTCTGTACTTTATCTAGTTCATTTCTGGGCATGCTTCTTGTGGTGCCAGTCCACCAAACGATGGACGCGTAAGTTAGCATCGGGCGACTAATCGCCGTATATTCCAGTGTAGGGTTTTTTATTTCAACCCCACCTCTTCCCGAAGGCTCTTCTGCATGCTCAGTTGGAGCAGATAGCCTTCTCGGTGCGATTTTCAATCTGCTCGTTCCAGGTCAGCTTGGAGTCTATGAGGTGTTTCGTCGACCCTTTGTATGGAAGCTGTCTTCCTGTAAAATGTTTCTCTGGAAGAGTTCCTATTTTGCGTTTCTTGGTAAAGAGTACCAAATCCGCTTTTTCTGGATTGACTCTCAACCCTCCAGTAGAACACCACTGTTCTGCTCTGATGAGAGCTATCATGATGAATTCTTCCAGCAGGTGTACCTGTTGGTCTTGAGCCAGCAAGACCAAGTCGTCCGTATACGCTTGTGTGTACAGCCCTGACTCTTTTAGCTCCGTGAGAAGTTCGGCGACCATCAGAAACCATAATAGGGGTGACAGAACTCCTCCCTGTGGACACCCTCTTGATACCTTGCACAAAACACATTCGAGAATTGTTAATTCGGTGTTGCCAGCTCATGCTATTCGACAATTTTTGTCTCATACGACTTGAATGTCGGAACCAATAGAGAATACCACAATTTCAAGTTGTGCGACAATTTCCATCGACAAATGTCGAATTCGACAAATTTTGGTCGACATTCGAGAATAGACCCCCAGAGCTACAAAAAATAGGTACTTTTAGACTAACATAATTAGTGCAAAAATACATTCACCCTAACATAAAATAAAATGATATCTAAAAATAACTTGATCCTTATCAACTGTACGGCTACCAAAAATCATTTTGGGATTACCTTATGGACCAATTCGTTAGAGATTTCGAAGCACCAACTATTGATACCCTTGAACTCGATTTCTTCAACAATATACTAGACTTTCCGTTTTCAGAACAAAAAAGTTCGTTCATACGAACATTCAGAGCATTCACAGGCTTTTTGATGAATTTCCTGGGTTGATGTTTACAATTGCAACAATGTTGAAAGTGCAATGTCTAATTTTCGAGTTGCTTTAAGAAACACATAAAGAAGTCAACCGAAACCTATAAAATGAAACAACGTAACAAACTTCTCGAAATAAAGAAAATAAAAGCAGCCACTGGAGAAATTAATAGTGACCCTAAACTTCCAACAAACAATAGTTCGTGCTTTGCCCTCTCATTGATCATTGAATTATCTGTAGATCACACACTTTGTAAGGAAGAAATAAAATGAAACTTCTCATAAACTTCTACGGAACTTTTTTGAGTATCTCCAATGTTTTTTCCCAAATTGTTGAGACTAACCCATCAAATGCACTATATTGTAATTCTTAAATGGTGGATAAAAATTATTATTATTATTATTAAATACTTTATTAGAAAATCAAATCCTGATTACCGACGAAGCAAATTTCTCACTCAACGTTATACGCAATTTTCACAATAATCATTTGTGGTCAGAGGAAAACCCCGATCCGATACAGAAATCACATTTCCAAGAACAGTTCTCTCTCAACGTGTGGGCAGGAATGGAATGACAGGTTTTAATGTCAGAAAACACTAATTTCAAAGTGTCTCTCCAAAAGAAATGATTCTAACTTTTTCCATCTTTGCAATGTGAGATTGCTTCTTGAAAATGTGTTTCCCATTTCTTCCGGTCTTCCTGATGATCGTGGAAGCGTGAAATAGATTTTCGTCGACAAAAATGTATTGAAGACCTAGTGAATGCGATGTCTCTCCTGCGTCAATGTTACGAATGATTTCTGGTGAGTACTCTCTTTTGGAAAACATTCTTCTTTGCCTCATTCATCTTTATGAGTTCTTAATTAAGACTGGAATAGAAAATCAAATAACTATCTGAATGAAAAAGCAAATTTTTCAATTTCAGATTTTTTCTTTTGAGTTAGGGCTTTTTCAGAATATCTATCAGATGTAGTTCAATGTCCAGCGTGGCTTCAGTCGGGGAAGTAGTTGTTTTCTGTTAGACATTCACAAAAAATAACTTCATTTTAATCGTGGATTTTTCAATTCACAGAAAAATATTTCTATCAATATTCAATTGAGAATGTTTCCCTTTTCATCATGGGTCCATTCTTTATTCCGGAAGATTAAACGGAGAGAGATATCGTCAGTTTCTTGAAGAAGATTTGCCTATTTTACTGGAAGATGTGCCGCTTAGACTACGAAATGAAATGTGGTTTATGCATGAGGTGCCCCGCAACATTTCAGCATCCAAGCGCGAGAATTTTTAGATCAAACTTTTGGCAACCGTTGGATAGGTCGAGGATGGCCTCAACCATGGCCCCCTAGGTCACCAGACTTCAACACTTTGGACTTTCTCCTGTTGGGACATCTACAATCCTCAATTCACCATACACCTATCCAAAATGAAGAAGAATTAAGTAATCGAATAATTAACTCTTGCAGAACGATTCACAATACTCCAGGAATTCTCCAAAGAGGGCGAGAATCAATGAGAAGAATATTGGATACGTGCATACAGGCAGGAGGTGGACACTTCGAACATTTATTGTGATTTTGATTAAGATTTATATCTAGTGTTCCGTTGTTTATTGTTGTTTGAAAATTAGTGTTTAAAATGTTTCAATGTTGAATAAAAAAAAGTTTTCAAAATTGTATCACTTTTTGACAAACACATGCATCGATCAATTCAAATCAAAATATCTTGGAAATGGTTGCTTGAGAGACTTTTGAGAAGTATACCTTTTTCACGTGAAAATTATGGAAGGAATCGATTTTTCCTCTAGAGAATGTGATACATACATGCACGACAAAGTTGTGACTCTCCAAAAGAGACAAAGAGCTATAGGCGACGCCCCCTACAATTGAGGGCCAAACTAAGATCAAATTTGAATTTTTCATGTTAAAAAATCGTCAAATACCAATTTTCGTCCAAATATCGACATTATTTTAAAAATTATTCACGAAAAACCAAAATAAAAATGAATTTTCAACACCCTGTATATAAAAAATAAAAGCCGTGTGGACCCATGCTTATATGAACTTTTCACCTTATAAATAACTGAAGAATCGTCCTGTAAAATATCGGACACTTAATACATAACACCCTGATTACATGCATAAAGTACCTGAATAAAATCAAATATCTGAAGTAAAACCCAATAATTTTGACACTTTGAATTTCAGGCAAAGGGTTGCTTGTTAGACCAGGGTCGATAATTTTTGAAACCAAAAAAAATAATAGTAGGATGAAACCCATTGGAGAAGGAAGAGAATATAACGAAAATGAAAGGAAAAATAATTTACGGGTGATCTGAGGTCGGGAAGTGGAAGGGGGTGAGTTTTAAGGGTAAAAAACGGTTTATTTCGATTTCCGGCAAAACTACGAGTCTCATGAGAAAAAGTTGGATGGCAAAGTTGTAGGCAATAAAAAGATCTACAACTTTTGTATCCACACTTTTCTCACATAACCTCGAAATTTATGTAAAAAATTAAAATAACCAAGTTTTTGGTTTTTTATTTTTATCTTCCACAAAAAAACTTTTTTATTCACAAAGTTTGGTGAAAACTAACCTTCCTATGTGCCAAACACACTGTAATTTTTTTTTATTTGAAATATTTATTTTTTCACCTTATTTTGACTCAATGTCGAAAAAGCACCCTTATTTTCAATCGAAAATTCTCCCGTCAAAATATCAGGTTTTCAAAAAAAGTCGGTGGGCTTTTTGTTCGTTGAAATCTCTACTTTCTGGTGGTATAAAAAAAAATAAACATTACTATGGTAAATGTTCTCAGAAAATGCAAAGAAATAAGAGGTAGTAAGGCCCAGACCCTCCTACCCCCTTCCCCACTTCTCTATGAAATACCTTTTGATGGGCTAAAATTTTCCGTAGGTCACTCAGGTATATAAGTTATTTTAAAATAGCAATAAATAGGCATCTACGCATATAATTTGAAGATTCTACAACTTTCTCAAAATATTGTAGATGTTTTATTAAATATTAACTTTACGTTTCTTTGCATTTTCTGAGAACATTTACCACGGTAATGTATATTTTTTTTCATACCATCAGAAAGTAGAGATTTCAACGAACAAAAAGCCCACCAAGCTTTTCAAGAAAGCTGATATTTTGACGGGAGAATTTTAGATTGAAAATTAGCGTGCTTTTTCGATATTAAGTCAAAATGAGGTGAAAAAATAAATATTTCAAATCAAAAGAATTACAGTGTGTTTGAAACACTGAAAGGTAAGTTTCCACCAAATTTCGCGAACAAATTTTTTAATTTGGGAAAGATAAAAATGAAAAACCAAAACTTGGTTATTTGAATTTTTCACATAAATTTTGAGGTTATGTGAAAAAAGTGTGAATACAAAAATTGTAGATCTTTTTATTACCTACAACTTTCATTTTTGTTATATTCTCTTTCTTTTCCAATGGGTTTCATCCTACTATTATTTTTTTTCACTTTTTACCATTTTCAAAGGCTTCAGCCCTGGTCTATGTGGAAATAATCTGGTTTTGAGATTTATCATTGTTCATCTGGAGTTTATTGACACTACATCAGAATTTAGCTTTATCTTGTGATTATCAAGAGAAGAATAAATGTCACGAGAATATATTGAAGATTCATCGTCGGCAAATGAAACACTATCATGGAATCATATAGTTTCGAAGATCATTGATATAAATCACGAATAAGAGTGGACCCAGAACCGATTCCTGCGGTATACCTAAGTTGATTGATCTCAGCTCAGAATAATCACTGCTATAAAATACTCTTTGAAAACGATTATTCAAATAAGTTTTAATTGAATTCAAAACAGTACCTTCAGCTCCAGTTTTTCGAGTAGAATGTTGTAGGAAACACAATCGAAATCATTCTCTGAGTCCAAAAGTGTGACTCAGACAATTTTACCAATACACTCAACTATGCCACCAACAATACTCATAGAGCCATTTCCTGGAAAACAAGAGCTATTTCTGTAAATATCAGACGATTTGTTTCAAAATATCCATCGATTGTTCTTTCGATCAGTTTTTCAATTATTTCATAAAAGTAGAAAAGGGAAACATTCTCAATTGAATATTGATAGAAAGATTTTTCTGTGAATGGAAAAATCCACGATTAAAAACTTCATTTTAATCGTTGATTTTTCAATTCACAGAAAAATCTTTCTATCAATATTCAATTGAGAATGTTTCCCTTTTCAACATGAATACCCTACAAGAGGTTATCTTGACGATGGAAGATAGTGACTTAAGTTTATCTTTCAGTCGCAGATGATTCCACATCTGATTCTATGAACATCCTGTTTATATTTTCAACAAATCAATTTAAAAAAGTACTTATTACAGGATTGGTCTATAATTATCGACCAACGTTACATCTCCTTTCTTGTGAAGTGGTATGACTTCAGAATACTTTAAAATATCTGGAAAATGGCCAGTTATGAATATACTTTGAAGTATCAAAGGCATTTGTCAGATCGAGAAATATACCTAGACATCGATTGGTGTCATCTATTGCATTATACAATTTTAATTTTGAGACACTAATAACGTGCTGAGTAGATATCTTCTGTTGAAATCCACATTGATGAAGTAAGATTCTAAGTAGTTTGTTAGCTTTTTTTATTATTTTTTCAAAGACTTTCGATTAGCCCTATGTTCAGGATATCGGACGTATAATATTTGTTATCCAATTTTAATCCGGCTTGATAATAGCAATTTCAAACTGTTCTGGTATTTCACCACTGTTTTTAGCTAGGTTAATTATGTGACATCAGGGTTTTGTTATAAAGTCTACTGCAGGCTTAATTATTTCATTGGTCATTCATTTTTTAATTCTGATACGTTTGTTGAGCATCGATTGAGTGTCGCTTTTGAGTGTCGCTTTTTGTGTTTTGTTCCAATTTTTCATCAATCCTCGCGAAATATTCATTGAAGGTTTCTGGCATCATCTGTCAGCTCTTCTTCATTTTCAGTTATAAGTTTTGTTACATTCTTCTGATTTTCTCTGTAAGTTCATTTACTACGTCCCATGAAGTCTTCATATGAATCATAAACCTCCTTTCAAAACAATTAATTTCTGTTTTACTGGATAGATAATTCAGATTACTTCGGTATCAAAGGTATTTACTCTTGATGTTGTTATCATTTGCATGAACGGAAATTTTCTGTTTGAGTTTGTCGCGTACTTTGATCGAAGATATTATTCCATTTGTTATCCAAGGTTCTTAGGACTATTTTTTGTTGAACGAACGAACAAAAAATAGCGATTGAACGATCTACATATTCATTAATTTTTTCATAAAAAGTGTTAGTTGCATTTGTTAGATCATTACAATTGAGTGCGTTATTCCAATTTTCCTCCTCAAACATAGTTGTCAGTTAATTTTTATCGAATTCTTCTGTGCCAAAGTTTTGTGTTTGGTACTGTCGTTTTCTTTTACCATTACGGACGAGAAAGCAATGGAATAGTGATTGGTAATGTTTGTGCTTATAATAATGCGGTAATATCTGTGCAATCTTCGTTTTTTTAAATGTGATCTATGCATGTAGCTGATGTAGAAGTTACCCAGGTGAATTCATTCTTGAAGGAAGTGAAATATTTTTCTGATATAATTTTCAAATACTAGTAAGCAAAAATTCAAGAAATATTATAATACTGCCTGTTATAAAGTCGGCTGCAAAACACAATTGAATTCACCTGTTAGCATGTTACCCGTCATCGAAATGAAAATTAATCGAATGCCAAATAAAAAACAAAACAGAATTATTATTGTATTCTGAGTTCAGTGAATTTTGACTTGATTATTTCATAAAAATGAATGAAGTTTTTTATTTCCATCAGATCACAAGATTCACTTTGACCTCTTCAAGTCAAGTCCATTTCTTATTCTTAAATTGTCCTGATACCAATTGATACGAATAACGGTAATGCAAATTTCTAAATTAGTATGTGCGTAGGATCATAGGGCACATATTTGTGCTGATGTTCATCAATTGAATTTTTATATCTGATTATAAAACATCGGTCATTGTGAGCCTACAATGAATTTCTTTTTATTTGTTTATGACATGTGACACACTTTCCGATACTTCATGAATATAAACGGTATGAACAGAAAGGTGTTAATATTTGAATTTTAGATGATGACTCATTTTAGTACATTTCTGATAACTTTATTGTTCCTGTGGATTTAGAATCTACTGTGATCTCCTGTGGATATGATGGTTCACAGGTTCGGGGGTGTACGCGATCAAGAGATGATTTTTTCTTTCATTAAAACATAATTAAGAGCACCCAAAGAATATCATGTTTTTAAAAATAATTCACTGAACGGCCTTACTGATGATATATCTTGTGAACAATTTGATTCAAAGTGGCTAGACAATATACCGAAAGACCACAATGTGTGGTAAGCTGGGCAAATTTTGAAACTTGAACTATTCAGATGAATCATATATTTTTTATGATGATCCAAAGAAGTTAGCAACTGCGAAAGAATTTGTGACAAATCATTTTTCCAAAATTGGAAATCGAAGGTACAGCAGATTGTGCATTTTCGACTGACAAGCATCATCAACAATTATTGAGGGGTTTCGAAATGAAAATGTATTTAATCATTATTTGTTTTTATACATGGCGAATAATTGACATTTTTGCAGAGACGGCACAATTTTAAAGACAATAACAGAAGTCGCTCGATAATAATTTCAATTTGAGGTTTTATTACTTATCACCGGTCACAGAAACGGATGTTTTAAACATCTTGTCGTATCTAGGAATTCCTCAGACACTTTTTTTTTTCATTTCACAAACAATTTGTCTGAAATTCCACTTATCTGAATATAATTTAAAGCAAGTAAAACATATCTTGATCAATTTTAGAATAGATCAACCTAGAATACAGAAGTAATATAATAGCCACTGCCCTTTTTTCCTTTCGTTATTGTGTTGGCAATGTAACAAAATGCATATTGACTATCTGAATATAAATACTGACTCTTGAAAAAAAATTGTTTTATGTTTTGTTTAAATGGTCCAAAAGTAGACGACTTATTTACGGTCCTATTTTCCGGTCAGAAATCAAAATTCTGTAATTATTGTTTCCAAAACATTTCGCCCGTTAGTCCAGTAAAATAGTTTAAAATAATCCATAAAGAATTATTAAGATCACCGGTAGAAATAGGAGATTAAGATATTTTATCGACATAAAATGCCATTTAAGCTACTCAAAGAAAGGCTTACGGAAAATCTCTTGGATAATATTGAAGTAACAGAAAATATTGTTAATAATAAGAAATTAAATGGGAGAAAGTTATTTTTTCAAAGATTTCTTTGGACTCCAAATCCGTGAACATCGAAATATTGTGATTCCCGACCAATGGAAATATTTCGTGGCTTAGGAAAAAATGTCAATGAATATTTATCGTAGATATATAGTAACTATAAGGGCTGGGCTATTTCAACGAATATTGGTAAACAGACAGACAGACATTCATTTTCCAGAAGATATACGTTGAATGTAAATTAATATAGAGTAGAGCATAAATTAAATTATACCTATTTTCTGAAGGTGACAAGTTTACAGAGTATATTGAAATAATGGCCTGGTGTGGATAGCAACATTAGATAATAGTTTTCATCAGTTCAACATATTGTAACAGGGTAAAGAGGTAGTAAAGTGAACTAGAAATCTAAGAAGGAATTAGCAGACGACCCTCATTATTACCTATTGTTCGAAATATAGATAAGCAATAAAAGTGTGTGTCCCTTGAAAGATTCCCAGGTCCAGATTAAAATATCCCATGAAATAATTTGGCATTTTAATAATAGTGGGCCCTCCATTATTTTTGGCTCTTGTTGACAGTTTTGTATTTAAATTTATTTGATAATAAAAAATCTCGTAAGGTTGATTTAGAATCCTTGGTGAGGATATGTTCAAATGTGTGTGAATAATGAAATTTACTTACCTGGCCACCAGACTTTCAGTTCTAATGGGCTATTAACGAGATGATAGCGATTGGTCTATTCAAGATTACAAAATAAATTACCAACCAGATTTGGAAAATAAGATTGTTTTGAGACCTGACCGCTTTCCAATTTCAGAAATAAAAGGGAGAAAGTTGAACAACATTTAGTCATTACCTACCTAATATTCCGTTGTGTCAGTTGTGTCTATTTTGAAGTGTCTATTCGATTTTTGTGTCGTACTACCACTAGTCGACAAATGTTACACCCTCATGGGAAAAAAATTATATTAAATGTTTATACTCCCCTTCTGAAATGTGGAATGTCCAAGGATCAACCTATGCAAGAAAGTGCTTCTTTAACAAATACACCGTATTCCACAGTGTTTAAAATAGAAAGTAACCCTATTTTAAAAAGAAAGAAACGAAAAGACTCTGGCGGTTTAAGGAAACTAGATGGCTGTGATATAGATATAATTCGAAGAACAATATATGCCTTGTATGAAGAGCAAATTGTACCTCATAGATATTTTAATGCAACGGCTTAAAAAGAATGAAACTGGTATCCAGTGTTGCAAAGAGACTTTAGGAGTCTCTTTACAGAACGGATTAAATTTAAAAACTCACTAGTGCCGCACAATTCCATTACTGTGCGGCTTAAGAAATGGAGATTTGTATATTTATTGGCAATAAACGAATTTAGAGAATATTGTAGAACAATAGTGTATTTGGATGAAACTTGGTTCGATACACACGATATTCCAAACAAAAGTTGGGTGGACTCATCTGACTTGTGCTAAACTAATGTGCCGTCTAATAAAGGAAAACGCACTACGATAATTCATACAGGAACAAAAATGGTTTATACCAAATGCGTTCATCGGCAAAGAACTCTTTAGACGATTATCATGATGATACTACAGCCGAATTATTTGAAGACTGGTTCCAAAATGAACTCATACCAAATATTCTACCCAACAGTATTACCGTCATGAATAATCTATCATTAAACTTACTGACTGCTAGATGATAATTTCTTACAGCTTCTCCAAATATCGAAACTGCTTCAAATTTATCGTCTAAACTACGAGCCATGATCACACTTTTCGTAAAAGGATTTAGGCGCTCAACGGACTATTTGCAGTTCAGTTTGACAGTAAACAAAATGTTACCGCAACAACGATTTTTTTCAATGCAAACTTGATTGAAAGCAACATTAATGTTTTTGGTTGGGTTTGATATGACCAAAATGTCACTTTTCAAACGTAAATATTTCGAAAACAATTGAATTTAGGAGTAAAATAAATTAGAGAAAACTGTTAAGAAGTAGGAGCAGATTTTAAAAATGGAATAATAATACGGGGTGTTCTATATAAAAAAATTATTGAAGCTGTGATTTTTCCATCAAAAATAGGTTTCAATCTCTTATTTGAGCTTTCCAAATTTTGTTGCGATATACCAGGTGGTTCAAAAATTAGTAGGGAGGAACGGACTCTAGACGAGCACTGTCTATGTTAGTAAGTGTGAATATTTTGTGATTTGAGAAATTATCCCTATATGATTCTCTATAGCTCAAGCTGACTGCTTTTTTGTATTACAAATGTGGATGGTGTCTCAACTGCAGTGCCCCAAGATTCAATACCATACTGCAGTGGACTAGGAAGTGTGCGTAGTAGACTGTTTTGGCCACTTTTATGATGGTGTTTGTTCTAACTGTTCTTATTGTGAACATGGCTCTATTTAGTTTCACATTCAGTTCTCTCATGTGTTCGGACCAGTTCAGATTACTATCTATGGTGAGGCCTAAAAGTGTCGGAAGTATTCATTGAGCCATCTGCTACATCAACCTCCAGCTTCTGCAGGGTTTTCTTCACGGTCAGAGATATTTTGTTAGCAGTCAACCAGTTCATAATTCTATTAGCAGTTTCTCGTGTTAGGGCTAACAGCGATTGAATTTTCGAGTGATAAACGATTTTGCTCGTATCATCAGCAAATAGTGGAAAGGTTACGCATGGAAAGTTACAGACAATGTCATTGACATAGTCAAGGAATAATGTGGTTTCGTGTATGGAGCTCCGGGAAACACCATTTTACATCTGCCGTTTCTGAGTAGAAGTTGGTGAGGTTGTAATTTCTATTGGCTTCCACTTTCACTAGCATTTGTCTATGACAAAGGTACGTTTCGAACCATTTCTTGGCGATACCGCGGACGCCATATTATTCGAGCTTATCCAACAGAATGTCGTAATCGACACAATCGAAGGCCTTCCAGGATCTTCTATCACTGTTATTGAAGGCGAGCGTAACCCGAAGGCTCTTACTCTTTGTGCTTCATCAGTACGGAGTAGTCAACCAGCCAAAGGGCCAAGAAGCCTGAAACCGGTATGCGGATTGTTAGGTGAACACGACATAAATTGAACATAATCGAGCTTATCAGAAAGAAACATTTGCATCCAATGTCCATTGATATTATATGGAAGTATGCATGGATTTTCAGGTGAATATCATTCAACGTTCTGCGTGGTATTTGCCAAGAAAGTAGTTGTTTTTCACCTGAGATCTACCATTTTCTGGTTCAATTTTATATTGAATCCTTTATGTGAAGAAAACCGTTTAATTCGAATTTCCTATTCATTCCACTTCACATGGCACTTATCTTTCACTATATGCTAGACGGGCTTGCCACTCCTACTGAGAAGGAATCTTTTATTTAGAAACCTATCGAGGTGGGAGATTTTCGTAGTGTTTCTCACTAGGTACCGCCAGTTAAAGTTTATCTTTTCCGGCGTACCCATAGGTGCTACAAGCTCGATGATGGTTTGTTTACGTTGTGTCTCACTTCAGCCAGAGTTCTTTGGACCTTTGGCTGGTTGACTACTCCGTACTGATGAGGGCCAAGAAGCCTGAAACCGGTATGCGGATTGTTAGGTGAACACGACATAAATTAAACATAATCGAGCTTATCAGAAAGAAACATTTGCATTCAATGTCCATTGATATTATATGGAAGTATGCATGGATTTTCAGGTGAATATCATTCAACGTTCTGCGTGGTATTTGCCAGGGAAGTAGTTGTTTTTCACCTGAGATCTACCATTTTCTGGTTCAATTTTATATTGAATACTTTATGTGAAGAAAACCGTTTAATTCGATTTTCCTATTCATTCCACTTCACATGGCACTTACTTTCACTATATGCTAGACGGGCTTGCCACTCCTACTGAGAAGGAATCTTTTATTTAGAAACCTATCGGGGTGGGATATTTTCGGAGTGTTTCTTTCTGTCACTAGGCACCGCCAGTTAAAGTTTATCTTTTCCGGCGTGCCTATAGGTGTTACAAGCTCGATGATGGTTTGTTTACGTTATGTCTCACTTCAGCCAGAGTTCTTTGGACCTTTGGCTGGTTGACTACTCCTTACTGATGAGGGCCAAGAAGCCTGAAACCGGTATGCGGATTGTTAGGTGAACACGACATACATTAAACATAATCGAGCTTATCAGAAAGAAACATTTGCATTCAATGTCCATTGATATTATATGGAAGTATGCATGGATTTTCAGGTGAATATCATTCAACGTTCTGCGTGGTATTTGCCAGGAAAGTAGTTGTTTTTCACCTGAGATCTACCATTCTCTGGTTCAATTTTATATTGAATCCTTCATGTGAAGAAAACCGTTTAATTCGATTTTCCTATTCATTCCACTTCACATGCCCCTTATCTTTCAAAAACTCATCTGTCACTGACTGATAGACACCAATTCAGTAAATTCTCCAGACAATTGGCAAGAATAACGTACGTAAATGGTTTCAGTGTTAATTTTGAAGATTTAATTTCTTTGTGATATTATATTATATCATTTTGTTCTATAAACTGAAAATTTACATGTCTTATTTTATATATAGATTATAACATTTGATTTGATTACGAACATTTTACTCCTGTAATTAGCTAGATATTAATATTTCTGTGAATTTATTTATTTATTTATATACTTTCCAATTAAATTATATTGGCAGTACTCTAAAATATTTATAGATTAAGTGATTTTAAATAGTCCCTATCGTTGTGATTTCATATTGATTTCATATTTTCATCTGTGTTTTTAACTTTATATTTTTAGCCATAATAACACACTACATTCAAATATTTATAGATTGAGCAATTTTAAACGAAGTGATTATCTGTACTTATATATTTCAAACCATATAAGCCACATACAAGTATTTGATGCTTCTGTGGTCCTTATCAGGTACAATTTAATTTAATTTAATTTATCAATCACAAATAAGCATCTTTTTGATTCTGTGATTTACTCCGTTTATTTACTTATATATTTCTATGTTTCATTGTAATTCCCTTTCTAGTGAATAAACATTATTATTATTATTATAGTTAGCCCATCACTCCAGGGAGTGCGTGGGACGTTGAAATCGCGGGGGGTCGTCTATGTTATAATCAGCGGCTTTCCTCACGAGAGGGTTTCTCGTGGGTTAATGCGCAATCGGATACTTTCCGATTGCGGTCTCTGATAATATTTCCGATGGAAGGCAGGTTCAAGTCTTCGAAGATCCGATCGTTCCGCACATACCACGGAGCGTTCGTTATCATCTGCAGGACTTTCATTTGCGCCCATTCCAGGACACAAATATTAGTCCTGCAGATTTGACTCCAGGCGGCCGAGGCTTACAAAATGACAGGCAGAAACATCAACTTATAAATGTTCACTTAATTTCTAAGAGAAGGTTTGCTTCTCCTATTGATCAAAGGATAAGGCGCCCAGATTTTCTTCGGGAATTAATTTTTTTAAATTTGGTTTCCGGGTGAGCCGACGATCTACAGTGACTTACAGGTACTTGACTTGCTCTGACCATTCTACCTCCCTTCCAGAGATATTCGCTCCCCTTCCCGGTTTGTTCCTCTTGCGACCCATCGAGATCGCTTGCGTTTCATCGAGATTCGACTTTAGTTTCACCTCCAGATACAACTAGGTCGTTTGATGCATTCTGCAAGTAAACGACACTCATCAAGTGGTTGGCTGAGGATCATCGTATCATCGGCGAACAGAAATACCTTCACTTGTTCGCTTCTTGGTATATCGAATGAAAAAAGGGCGCTCAGTTCAGGAGACAGTATTGCCCCCTCAATTCCTCTCGAATCCGAGAGAAAATCGTCGACCTTGGTCTGAAATGTCCTACCCATGAGGAACGACCTTATCCACTTCACCAGGCTCAGAGGCAGGTGGAAATCAATCAATTTGCAGAGTAGGCCTTCGTGCCATACTCTGTCGAAGGCCATACTTATATCGTGGAATACGATATGGGCACTGTTATTCGTATTTAATGAGGTTATTATGTTTTTCACCAGCCTCGGAACCTGTAGCTCGGTGGAGTGAGCGCGACGAAAGCCAAACTGCTCAGTCGGTAGGACATTTCTGTCCTCCACTTCACCATCAAGCCCTTTCAAAACTATTTTCTCAGCCAACTCAGCTGAACAGCGAAACTGCGAGACTGATTGGTCCATAATTTTCCGGGAAGGTCGGGTTTTGTCCTTCCTTCAGAATCATAACCACGATGGCATGCTTCTATCTTCGATGGAATCTCTTAAGGCGCAGAGAGTTGTTGATAATATTCAAAAGTGACTGCACCTGGTTGTCCGAAAAAATCAACCAGGAGCTTTCAAAGAATTCAATCCTTCAATATGCGCCTTAAGTTCATCCAACGAAGCCGGACGAATGACATCATGATTGGGTTCTCTAAGAGGGTGCTGAACCCGATTTTTCAGCAAAAGATCACGATCTGAATCATCGTCTGGATGCTCATTCAGTCTAAATTGTCTTCCCATCAAGTCAGCAAAGCACATGCCGACCTCAAAATGAAATGAATAGCTTACGATACTTTTAATTTCCTGGAAAAAAATATCAATTTTAATGGATATTGAGTGAGAATGCTCTTGCTCATTGCTTCTGGAATACCAAGAAGCGGCTTCGAAAAAAACAATGAATAACAATTCAATAATCGCTGGCACTTACGGTAGTATCGTATCATTGCCCTAAATATGAGAAGTTATTATAGCCCCATGCTAGGATTTCTAGAAAACGTTCCCGTGTTCCTCCTAATTGCTTGTTTGGACACATTTTTTGAGTTTCGTCATGAAAATCAATTGGCTCACGCAACAACATTTTCCCGAATCCCTTATAGGACGATACCCAGAGACATTTAGGTCGGGCTGATTTCATCCCGTCTGGAAAAATTACAGAAAATAGCCCTGTTGAGTCATCGACGACGCTGTTCTGAAGGAATCAAACATACAACATCGTCAAATGTACAGCGTTATAGGAATGCAAAATGTTAACGCAGCACGTGTGTCGTTTTTCTTAAAAAAATTCAAGGTGAAAAATTACATTTTCATGAAGACTGCCACCAATTTTGATGGATTGACGATTCCTCCATGTGCATGACAGCAAATTTTGCAAGCAAGGTACATTGCAATTATTTGGTGCAATGCCTTTCAAAAATACCGACTAATTGCAGATGGCTCGAAAATAATGGAAATGGAATGGAGATCAAGTTCCACGATTCGTGGAGGACATAATTATACAGCCGGAAAAATCAACCGACGATATAACCGATGATACCCTTAATGTTGAAGAAAACAAGAGTGACAGCGACAGTAGCGAGGATCTATCTGATAGTCCCATAAGCGAATAAATGTATGGAACAAATGAAAACCTATGCTACATTGTAATATAGAAATAGTTAGTTTCCTTTTAGTAAATTCCCTATTTTCTATTGTAACGTGTTATACATTTGAAATAACAACATGCAAAATAATTTAACGGAGGGTAGCAAGTCACCAGGGCCGTGCGATGTAGTGTAGCCTTGAGGAGCTGACAGGCGGTATAAAACGATATATTTGTAAAGACAGGCACCTGCAATCAGATTGAGAATTTTTCTTTTTAGTTTATTTCAAATTTTGGTGCGGATCGGAATACGCACACTTCACTATCTACGACGCAGAACGCGCAACTTTCATCAAGCTGACAGGCTTTTATTGCAACGCCTTTGACAAGGCAGGTACTCGTGAATAAATTTCTGGAGCTTTAAACTATTTTTTGTTTTCGAGCGGATCACGATGAGGCAAGTTATGCACTTTTTTTCTCCGGTTTTTTATTGATATTTCGCAACCGATTTTGAGTTCTTATTGAGTAATGTTTTTAGCATCTGTGTGCGAAATTTTATCGGGATCGCGGTGAGCACAGTAATCTTTTTACAAATACGACTTAATTTTTTGTACACAACGCAACCGATCTGAGTGGGCAGGTACGCGATTTCATATTGTAGGTACATCAAGAGGGCAATTTTCTGTGAAATCAGCACGACCCAAGTGTCGCTGGCTTTTGGACTATCACAAGTTTCTAATCAAAGCGTTCTGGTAGTTCATAAAGAATATTGAATTCATTTTGTCCATATCTAGTGGGCGGAGGTTTATATATATTTCGGAAATGTCCTAGAAGAACCCAGAAATGTGGAAGGAACGCGGTACTTTTGTTTTTGTATTACGTATTGTAACTAAGAGTATACTGCTAGTATCTTTTACATCATTTACTGTCAAATCTTTCAATTCATGGCAACGACAAGCCCCCGGAATTCCAGAAACTAAGGCTACCTACAAACGTTAATATTAATATCATTAAGAATTTGTCGCAATAATAAAGTAATTAACTTACCTTAGTCATTAGGTATTTGGAGTCGGGTGCATTCTTTCAGAAAGTGTGTATCTCATCGAAATAATTTTTTTATACTTTTGACTTGAAAAACCATCAGATTTTCGTTTCAAAAAAAAACTGGGGATATTTACTGATATCGATATTATTTTCGATGGATAAAGTGGTTCTCAACATCAAATACATAGACCATAGCGTCGATGACTTAAATTTTTTTGACAACCATCCAAAATACGCAAGCAGCACAGTTTCCAAAAATGAATTTACGTGATTATCAACTCTCCAATCCATGAATTTTGCATATATTTCTTCATATCTCTTAGATTTTACTAGCAATAAATCCGAAGCGCTTGATTTGCTATTTCTGGTGGTGTATTTGGAAAATCTAAATCACTTTACGAATCAGAAATCATGATAACTTGAAAAACTAACAATGATTTCAGTGCAAACGTCAAACTAATGAAACCAGGCAACTAGATATAAATTGTTTTTAAATCTCAGTATATTTTTACGATTCTATTTTGCTTTTTAATCAAACAAAAGTAAAAAAATGCATTTTAATTATAGAAATGATTCCTGCCTTTGTTTATTAATAATTTTAAGTAATCAAAACATTATATACGAGGGCGGGAAATTATTGCTGATATAAATTTATCTTTCGTCTCTAGAAACGAAAGTTCACGTTATGAGAATTTCTCTCACTTGCGACGGAAATCACGTTTTCGCTAAAGGTATTCCATTACAAAATGACGTCTTTTCGTAAAGGGTTGTAGAAAACCCTCATTTTTGTATTTTGGTATATCTAGTATCATCAAAAAAAAATTCTTGAATGTTTTTTCAATTGCTTCAGGCGGCGCTGGTAATTGGTTTGTAATGGAGCATGTTGGACCGAAGTACTCTTTGACATACAAATGCAATATATTGTTATGATGGAGGAACACAATTCAGATGAAATTCCCGTCATAAAACCACATGGAACCAGCTTTTTTCTGATAACTTACCCTAAATGAGTCGGAATTTTAAGAGAATATATACATTTGTCTTTCAACTCATTACGCTAGGCTCAAACCTTTTAATAAATATGTATTTTTTGCGAGGAGCTCTTGAATATGTTATTCGCCGTTATGAGAACAGAATAAAATAAAATGACAAATTCCGAAAATTCTTCCACAAAACTTTTTCAGAGGCAATTTTATATGGACAGCGTTATATTCCTTCTTCAACATATGTTGGAATATTGTAGAAAACATCATTACCTATGCAGCATTTGCATTGAAAGAATGTTGAAAATATTGAGTTTGTTGGGCAAAAAAACATTTGTGTCCAAATGTGACTCCTTAAACTTGCTATATTCATTCCACGTATCTGGCAATGAGAAGGTACCCAATGTGTTTCGTTCGCACATAACTCAAATAAACATTTCTGGGTACGGTCCTGTACTTCCGTGGACAACAATCAATTTCTTAGAGATCGGGAAGAACGCAATGAGTAAAACTATCATTTCCGATGAGATATAATTATTTGTCTCGTTGGAATAAATGTTACACCAAGCAGGTGAAAGTTCTACAAAAACATTTATTTAATTAATGGAGTAAACAAGTCTGTGATGGGTCAGTTTTACTATCGTGTATGTTCTACTTACCAGTGTTAACTCATGTAATGTACTTGACCCTATTCGATTCGAAGAAATGGGTAGATAAGCCAAAAATCAATTAGATTCGTGGAAAGTTTTCCCTTCCTAATGTTTGAAACAGAAATAAATTGAAAATGACTTCATTCAATCGAAACTGCACAGTGCTATCAACCTATTCGATGGGTGTATGGTAGGCTGCAGAATATAACTTTCCTATCTGATTCCTCGACTGACATTGGGGAATATCTAGATATCTAGAAGGTGGTAGGGCAGCCCAACAAAGTGTAATGGAGATGTTCACTAGGGTGTGTCCTTGAACCACGAAAGTTCTTAATTTTTCCATCTTTGTTGTTTCTTAACAATCTGTACAAAAATTTGGATGAAGGAAAAAAGACTTTGGGGATCTTCTTAGACCTGAGTGAAGCCTTTGACTTGATTGATCATGATATTCTCCTTGCAAAACATCAAATGAACGGGAGTAGCTCATGAATGGTTTGACTGTTATTTGAAGGGCAGAAACCACTATGTAGAGGCAAATGGTAAAAAGTCGGTATCTAGAACCTGTTTTAATGGGGTACCACAAGGCTTTATTTTGGGTCCACTCTTATATACAGAGTGACCCATTCGAAAGCGGGCCACCTCTCTAAAACTGTTATTTATTATCCGATTCAGATTTTTTTTTTCAGTAGATAGAGTATCAATAGTTCCAGTTGAATGCCATAAATTTGAAATAAAAATAAAGATTTCACGGCCCACTTCGAATTTTTTTCAAGGTCAAAAATCCAAAAAACATACAAGCATTTTTTCAATGAAATTTGACGACGCCACCGGATTTTTTATGTTTTCAAATGGGTGTGACCAAAATTTCACGATAAAATTAGTTTTTCAACAGAAATATAGCATACATTAAATATTCATATCAATATCGAAATAATTCAAATAGTTGTCAAATAAATCACATTTTTGTAAATAATATGGTTTAAAATACTCCTTCAGAACATAACAACTCTTTGTGGGATATGTTATGTCTCTTAGAACACTGCAGTTTGTTATCAAGGAATAGAAATGCACATACTTACATCCAATAATATAATTACCAATATTAATAACATAAATGAACGACTACAAAAGAATGTATTGACATGACAGTGCCTTCATATTGAATTTTGGACTGTTCAAACAAATCTCCATTTAATTCGATACATTTATCGTATCGTTTTCTAATGTTAACCATAACATTCGATAATTGGTTTGGGGTGATATCTCTGCAAGCCTGTCCTATTCTTTCACGCAGTTCCTCTTTGCTCGTTGGGCGAGTTTTATAAACTTTCTCTTTAACGAACCCCCATAAAAAAATCCAATGGAGTCAAGTCCGGGGATCTGGGGGGAAACTCGATCAATGCACTATTTCGCCCTATCCACCGATTGGGAAAATTTTCTTCCAACCAATCTCTCACAATCCCGCTATTGTGGATGGAACAGTCATGTAATGGAAATTGAAGATGAGCCTCTTCTGCCAGTGGAAGTTCATCCATAGCGTTAAAAAATTGGTTTTTAAAAAAATTCAAAAAACTTTTGACCATTTAAATTGCTTTAAAGAAAAAGAGGGGCCAATTACTTTGGTATGTAATATTCCACACCAAACATTAATTTTTTGTGAGTACTGCCTTCTGCAATTTATTATTCAATGTGGATTTTCTTCCGTCCAGTACCTTGTATTTTGCGAATTAACTGTTCCATTGGTTGAGAATGTTGCTTCGTCACTGAACAAAATTTTTTTCAGAAAATTCCTGTTGTTTAGATATTCTCCTTGAGCCCATAAACTATACTCCATCCTATTTCCATTATCGCCTTCTCCTAAGGTGTGAAGAAACTTCAGTTTAAAGGGCTTCATCTTATTACTACTTATGCCATATTTTTGTTGAAAAAAATAATTTCATTGTGAAATTTCGGTCACACCCATTTGAAAGCATCAAAAATCCAGTGGCGTCGTCAAATTTCATCAAAAAAAATCGCTGGTATGTTTTTTGGATTTTTGACCTTAAAACAAATTCGAAGTATGTCGTGAAATTTTTATTTTCATTTCGAATTTATGGCATATAACTAGAACCATTGATGCTCTATCTACTGAAAAAAAAACTTCCTAATCGGATAATAAATAACAGTTTTAGAGAGGTGGCCCGCTTTCAAATGGGTCACTCTGTATAATATCTGTCAATAACTTTTACAGCGATCATTTTGTAATGTATGCTGATGACACATCTTTATTGATAACTAGAAATAATATTATATCAACGGTTGATAAATCATCTAATTAAATTCAGAATGCTCGGAAATGGTTCTCGGATGATGTTCTGGTTCTGAATGACAGAAAACTATCACAAAAACAAAATCGGTGCTTTTAAGATTTAATCATTCAACGACTAATTTTGATCAGAGTCTGTTGGTGAAATCTGTAGATGATTAAATTAAACAACAGAGAAAGACAACATTTTTGGGCTTGAGGATAGCTGAAAATTCAAAATGGATTAAACACATAGCTATGATTTGTCAAAAAATGCTCCAATATCATATTGCATTCAACAACTGCGTTGCAGTGTGAGTAGACCATTATTGTTGATCTACTATCATGCATATTTTCACTCTATCATCTCTTATGGAAATGTAGCATGGGGAGCATCTAGTGACCGCACCAGAATATTTACAATTCAAAGAAGAGCTATCAGGTATATTGCGGGAGTAGAAGAACTAGTTGTAGGACCATTTTTCAAAGTCTGAGAATCTTAACACTCATAAGTATATACATCCATGAGCTATTGCAATATGTTGAATCAGATATAACATGCAAGTTCCATCACACAGATTGACAGTAACCGAAACATGTCCTAGACTTATGACCATCAAAGCTCATAACAAATTACCGAATGAAATCAAGAATCTGCCTGTGAAACTTTATAGGCATAGAATCAAGGAGTTGCTGTTGGATAAATCATATTATATTCTGGATTATTATTTAAGTTATTATCTGTGATAATATCATGCATTTATGTTTACCTATATTTGTATTTTGAACAAATTTTTACCGACAATGCTTTATATATGTATTGCAAAATTTAATTTGTTCTTATTGTTTGTATTGTGTTGACTTATCCAATATCGTCATTGTTGATCTTACTGAATAAATTTTATTATTATCATTATTATTATTTTGGGTCACTAGCATGATTAAAATCTCAATTCGAATTTATAGTAATTTATTATATGAATGTCTCATTTGCTACACAAATCATGAAAGGAAAGCAATACGGAGCACAGCTCGAGTGTTTGTTTTTCTTCAGTGTTTCATATTCTAATGAAACATGAAATGCAATACAACAGTTTATTAATAGCTGGTATATTATAAACACGAAGACTTTTCCCAAATTGGGTGCTTATTTGATGTTTATCACAGTTCATCATAGTTATTTTATAATTTATATAAAAACTTTTTTACAAAAAGCAAACTAAAAAGCAAAAAATAATATGAACCTTTTTAGTCTTAATAACAAAGCTCCTAAACTGATGACAGTAACTGATTTTGAGTCAGCACCGAACAAACAAATGAGCAAATCAATTACGTAAAGCGTAATATGATGGCAGCGGGGTGCGCGGTGGCGGCGCGTCCTTTTGCCGGAAATTACCGAGCCTTCTCGGAGAGCGCATTTTTGGAATGATATTGTTTGTCGCGGAAGATTTCACGTTGCATTTTTATGTTTTTTCGTTTTTATCATTTCTTTCAAGTAATTAAATGATCTGCGTTGAATGTTTGTTTGGCGTCGACTCAAAATGAGTTACTTACATGAGTTTAGGAGCTTAAAAGAATAAAAAGGTTCATTTGTTCATTTTATTTTTTGTTTTTCGTCGATTTGATTTTTTGTTAAAAAGTTTGTATTTTTTAATTTCTTGTGGCTAAAATCTACTAATTGCTACTTACTTAATGTGGATTACTTTCAAAATACCTACTTACCCACTTTACTTCAACTATTTAGTGTTATATACTAGAACAAGCTGGTACCAGCGATTTCGTTCGTGCTGAACTTTGTAATTTTTCTGACGACTATTACAAATTCACTCACCACTTCAAGAACGGAACTTCTGAAAATACTGAAACACTTTTTCTTTATTTGTAACAAAGACGTCAATTACCAATGTGTATGCCCCTCATTTCAAAACTAACGGAACCCTCACACAAACTTCCACTCCCTCTAGGGGTTGCATAATTAAGAACACTGAAACAGGTATTTCTTTACCCCTCACAAATATCTCAAATACCAATCATTATGACTCTAAGTTGAAAACTATCGGAACCCTCCATACAAACTTTCAGCCATTATTATTTAAGTACTACTAACTTTCATGATTCTGACTTCAAAAATAACAGTAGCAGAGGGTAAGCCTTTCACTGACAAGAATATGGTATACTCTGACTGGGGTTTTATAGACACAAGTGTCCCACAAGGTTCTATCGTGGAGCCACTGTTATTCATTCTGTACATGAATGACTTACCACAAAATATTACCAATGCTGATACAACAATGTTTGCTAATGACATATTATTTTCAATTAATGCAATCAACTCACAAGAGTTCATTGAGAATTTAAATTCTACTTTAGTTCAAATAAACCACTGGTGTAGAATGAACAATATTGGGATGAATTCTCCAAAACTCAATGTATTAACTTATATCAGAGGACTCTTGCGGCATGGGATAATGCTGCATTCAATATTTCATTTGTAAGAGACAATAAAAGTCTGGGCTTCATCCTGGACTCTCAATTGAACTGAAAACAGCTCATTCTACACCTCAACAAAACACTGGGTAGCACCTGTTTTGCTTTCAGAACTGAAATGTCATGGTATGAATATCGATACCCTAAATATAGTATATTTTGCTAACATTTTCTCACACAACTCATATGGATTTTTTTTCTGGAGCAATTCTGTGCAGTGGAATTCAGTATTTGTGCTCCAAGAAAGGGCCATTCGAATAATTTCAGTGCTATCACGGACGGATTCATGTCCTCAACATTTTTTTCAGCTGGGAATTCCAACCTTACCTTCAGTCTACATTTTTGAAATATTATATTTTGCTCACTAAAACCGATCAATTTTCAGTTTCAGCTATTCCTCCACCCGCCAATGCAACAACTTGATAATACTTTCTCAACACAGTACTTCTCTATATAACGTGAGATATGTCTCAAACTCCGTGTTATTAATTTTAGTTCAACCCGAAGATGACAAATACTATGTCGTATGTTGAAGAAATTATGCGAATTGACTGAATCTGACAAACTGAAGAGAATATATACAGTGTGACCCATTTAAAATGGAAACACCCCTGTAGAATACGATTTTTTTCAATCAATCTAAAAAAAAAAAAATGTATTAATACTAAGCATCAAAAACTGTATTCTGACACAAATTTTCATAACTCTAGTTTCATTTCCAAGGCACTCTATGTTTTTTTTTCTTTGTCAAAAACAGCAAAAGTTTATTAGGCAATTTTTAATTTCAAATTCGAGTACACCACTGGATTTGTGGTCGCTATAGATGAAAACCATCAAAATTTCATAAAAAAAATATTGGTTAACAACTTCAATTTTGGAAAAAAAGTATTTTATTATAGTTTTTATTTAAATTATAGAGATATTGAAAATCTGGCAACACTGCCCATATAAAATAGATCACCAGTGAACTTGTACAGTGAAAATCCGAAGTCAATAGCTCATTCCGTTCTACAGTTATAACTCCTGAAAGTATGATAATGTGAGCGATTTGAGGTTGAAGCGATTTTCTAATAAAAATCTGACTACGCCACTTGATTTGTGTCGAAATTTCACCTCAACAAATGAGAAATAGTGTAAAAAATACTCGTAAGAGATACGATAAATGTGTTGAACTGAATGAATGTTTGGTAAAAGCCACAAAAGTTCGAATATTTAATTTTACAGTAATGTTTATTTTAGTTTTAGTTTTTGCTCAATGACGTTTTATTGTTGAATAAATACTTTAAAACATGTTTCTGTTCATTTCGTGTTCATCGGCTGTGGAAGAATGTACTGTATAACTTATAAATGAATTTAAAATTTTCTGTTCTTTTCGAATACACCTATAACCTACACTTAAATAAATGATTTTAAGGGAATATAATTAACAAATCCAGTGGCCTAGTCAGATTTTCATTACAAAATCGCTTCCACCACAAATCGCTAACATTACCATTATTATAACTGTAGAACGGAATGAGCTGACTTCGGATTTTCACTGTAAAAGTTCACTGGTGTTCTACTTTGTATCGACGGTGTTGCCAGATTTTAAATATGTCTATAATCTAAATAAAAATTATAATCAAATACTTTGTTTCCAAAATTGAAGTTGTTGTAACTTCGTTGTTAACCAATATTTTTTAATGAAATTTTGATGGTTTTTATTGTTAACGACTAGGAATCCAGTGGTGCAGTCAAACTTGAAAACAAAATTTGCCTAATAAAATTTTGACGTTTTTGACAGAGAAAAAAAACCATAGTGTGCCTTGGAAATAGAAATGAAGTTATGAAAATTTGTGTCAAGATACAGTTTGCGATGCTCAATATAAAAAAAAATTTATATTGATTGAAAAATGCGTATTCTACAGGGGTGGTTCCATTTTAAATAAATATATATATATATATATATATAAATATATATATATATATATATATATATATATATATATATATATATATATATATATATATATATGAACAGTGGGGAATAACGGGGATCTTCAGTCATCACAAGTGTTGAATTATAAAAAACTCTTCAATACGTTGGACCGAGCTTTCGTTTCAATTTTGAAACTTCTTCAGGGTCCTAAAATATGTAAATTACATTATTGAGAAAAAATACTTGAAAAGGAGGAAGTACTTACAGTAATCTGAGTGGTTGATTGATGAACATAAACTTAAAAAACAACCTAAAATATATGTAAACATTTGTCGGAATGGTGTTATAGCTTTGACGTTTCAGTTGACATTGAAGGATTTGAAATTATTACTTATGACTGATCGTCAGAAATATATAAAATATGTAGTGGGTGTGTGAATTTTCATATTATATTCTTCGAAAATCATCAGAATTAATCTATTTGTAGAAGATAACTGTAGATTTTGCTAAGATTTTCGATATCTGTTTTTTTTTGTTCACATTTTGATTGGATTTATTCATTTCAATCATTTCAAGAAATAATCTTTTAGCGAAATTTTTTTTCTGAATGTATTAAAGAGTTTTTCATAATTCAACACTTGTGCTGACTGAAGATCCTCGTTTTTCCCCTACTGTTCATACTAATTTTCAGTCGTTATATCTTAATTTATATACATATATCTATACAAATTTTAAAATTTCTAAGTGATATGTATTGCAAAAAAATACTAAAACTCCTTTTTGAAATGCGATACATAATCCAAAATTTGTGGCTTTGCTTAAAATATTTGATGTCAACTCAATGGAAACTTAATATATATGCGGTACCTGGTATCCTCCGAATATCAAAAGTATGTCTATAACGTATAAATAATTGCTGCTCATCCTCATTTCCTTGACAGTTGAAAGTGACCAACTGACCATTTGAAAGTATCACACATACACATCATTAAAATTGATAATTTTGAACGTCGCGTCGCTTCAACAATTTTCGGCAGATTAACATAGGTAAACGAACACAAATCGGTTACTGCAGGTTCATTAGTAAGTGATCAAAACCAGCAGTCAATTGGGCAGAATCGGATTAAAATAGTGACGCTACGTCTGTTCTGAATTATATTATCAGGAATATGGCCTCCGAAGCTGATCGACCCATGTTCTCCTCATCAGGGTTAGCACGCTCATATATTTATTATCAAACACATTTTGTTTGAATGTTCAACCTCGAATTGTTTGAGATTGGATCACATCGGAAAATGTGTGTTATGATACCCAGACAGAATGGATATTCCATGAATATTCATACAATATTATTTTTGGGATATTGGAATATTCTTAAATGTGTCATGGATATACATATCTCTTTTAGAATATTCCTAAAATGTGCTGGTGGGGAAAATTTTAGATATTCCTTGAATATTCCAAGAGGGAACATTCCCAGAATATCCAGAACATTCCCAGAATATTCCAAGAATATTCCAGACAGTATACTCCTGAAATACCCTCTGGGAATATTACTTGTATATCCAGAATATACCTACAATTTACCATGAATATTTCACAAAGGATAATCCTAGAATATATCATGAACATATTCCTATAAATATTCCGAGAATATCCGAAGTAATTCAGGAATATGATAGTAATATTCCCTAAATATCCTGAAGGGTTTTCAGAACAAAATAACCATTGCCTGAAATTTCAGAAATTGAGAAAATATAGAAAAATACAACTGTTTTCCCACACGAGTATCCTCAAATATAAAATCTTGAATGGCACATCAATAATATGAACTTCTACAATTATGCCTGACAATTCAAGCAATATTTTTGCTTACATTCGCCAAGAAAAAAAACTTCATTTCAAAAAGTATGTAGGAGTGCAATACGTAATTGTTTTCCTGAGAGTATTTGTGGATTGGAATTACAGGTTCCACTCAGAAAAAACAACATTTGAATTCCGCAGACTGCGCACCCCTTCCCTATAATGAAATAAAACAACATGAATTTGAACAGATCTATTTCTATATAGTCATAATAATAATAACACATATTTTATTAACTCGTTTCTTCTGTCACTACAGGGATATCTATGGAAAACAAGAATTGCAAGATCGAACTGCTGCTATCTGAATCAGAAAAACTTGAATCCATTCTATTACTCATAGTTTCAACTTGATTACTTGACTGACCTTTTGCATGTTGTGACCGAGTTTGTGTGAAAATTGTATTAAGAATATTTTCAGTTTCCTGGTGTACTTCCTTATACCAGCACTGCTTCGTTTTCTTTTAGGCATTTTGTAGAAAACGCCTTGAAAATGAAATTATCAGTGATATACAAATGAAATTTTTAAGGAATGAAATGAATGGTAACATAAAAGTGTACTTACCACACTGTGGTGATTATTAAGAATATTTGTTAAACAATTCCAAACACAGTAGTTTCACAAAAAAATATGCAAAAGTAACCCATACCAGTAAAAAAACAAAAGATGTCTAATGTCAATTTGAAATGCATTCAACTTCACAGCTCTGTCATCGGGTTAAGCTACGACTACCGGATGAACGACAGACGCTGAAGCGTGCGGAATGGTTTTGATTGGTCCTGAAAGTGCACCTCCATATTTTCTGAACAATTATAATTTGGTCAGTATAGTAGTGTATTTTTGTCAGTTTGTCTGAACAAAACTCTGTTTCGAAATCAAATACATCTATTCGCACTTTTTCTCATACTTTTCCCATATTTTGAACTCGGAAATGGTTATTGGTGTTCATTCCATAGAAATAAGAGTATCCATGAATATATGATACAGAATATTCAATTTTGATTATTCTATGAATATTCATACATGATTATTCCATGAATATTCACACAGAAGTATTCTATGAATTTTTCATACAGGAATATTCTCACGAGAATATTCGTGGTAAATTCTCCCGAAAATATTCCAGGAATATGCATATTGGAATATTCCTAAAATATGCTAGAGGCATCTGAATTTTCCAGGAATATTCCATGTATATTCGAAATATACTCTTCTATTTTCGGATATTTAGAGAATATTCTAGGAATATTCCGTGCTGTCTGGGTATAAAAGAGTGTTGCTGGCACTCTCGCGGGGTTAGTGGTTGAAAATCATTTCAGAAGTTAATTCTATCCTGAAGTATGTGATAAAGTATATAACATATGTAGACCTAACTGCTGAGCTGCCCTGTTGACAGCATTGTACATATATTATAGGTATAAGTATAGTTATTATATATATTGAGTTAATAAATATTGTATGTATATTTTTGGATTCTAAGTTCATAATCTGGTTATCATAAAATGTTATCTTAGAGCTACTAACCGCCTTAAGGCCCCTAGGGCCACTCAGCTGACACATTTGATGAAGACCATCTCTCTAATATAGTTATGACAATATGAGAAAAAAAAATGTTTGAAAGTCGTTAGCAGCTTGATAATAGAAAAGCCCTCATTCAGCTACGTTGAAGTATATTCCATTCATTTGATTACAGTCATGAAAACTTTTTTTGTGAAAATATCCCTGCCAGGGAGAGAAGGAAACAATTTCGCTATCACTTCTCGGAAATCTACTCACTGAATGTATGTTATCAATCGGGAACACTAGCCGCTTTCAGTAACCAGTACTCAAATGAAATTATTGGTGTATTCTGTAGAGAACGGAATATAAAACACAGATATGACTTGGAGGTAAAGTATCGATGTATTTCTAAATGTTTGACATTTTTATCAATTCCAAATAAATCTGTATTGATTATTTTTCGCGGATTCTCTTCAAGCTTAATATGTCAACAATAAGTTATAAATGGGACTATTCTCCATACCATTTTCCAACTGCACGTGAATAGTATGGAGTCAACCAATCAAAGTGAAATTTGAAAATGAATTACAAACGCTATCGAAATAAATTGAACAGCACTATAAAAAGGGCAAAAATAAGTTTCTACCGAAATGATATTGAGAAAAATAAGAGTGATAACTCGAAATTGTGGGAGAAATTTGTGGGGAAAAAAAAATAAATAAAATAAAAAAACTAACATATCGAAGGAAAGATCCTACATAATACAGGCAAAAAACTAGAAACGAAATGAAAGCTGACCCAAATTATGAAGTTCCGAGTAAACATATGAATAATTACTTTATTTCCTACCGAATCCACCAAAATGAAAGATGTAATCCAATCATTAAAAAACAAAAAAGTGGTGTGGGTCGATGGAATAAAGGTTGAACTTCTGGAAAATGCAATCCCTTTTATCATTGAACCTTTAGTATACCTAATAAATAAATCATTCTTCGATGGCATTTTTCCATCTATGCTGAAATTGACAAGGAAATCCCAATCCATAAAAATGGCGATAAAAACGAAGTTATAAACTATCGACCAATTTCTCTAATAATTGCTGTAGCAAAAATTTTCGAAAAAATTATAAAAATCCGACTATCATCCTACTTTAAAAAATAGAATATCCTCTCCTGTAGACGATGGTTTTCGAAAAGGTGTGTCGACCCAAGATGTTCTTTCAGACATGACGGCTCTGCTATATTTGACAATTATCAAACCTGTTTGAAATTGAATAAAATAACGAAAATTGGAAATATTTTTTATGTATCTTTTTTTAGGTTGCACTGATCATGGGAATCATGTGTCGTGTGAATGAAATGCACTCAATGAAAATAGGGGACTTGGAAGATCTTGGATCGGCTATATTAGTCACCATACCAAACACCAGAATAAAAATTGTTCGGAAGTTCACCATAACTGAGCATTTTCACCATATTTGTATTAAATATATCACGCTACGACCGAGTAATATATCAACAGATTCATTTTTTTTTAATTATCAGAAAGGTACCTAAATGCACCAATCAAAGAATTGGAATAAATGAATTCGGAGCCATGGGAAAACAAATCGCAACATTTTTGAAACTTCCAAATCCAGAACTATATACTGGGCATACCTTCCGTAGATCATCTGCCACCCTGCTAATGGATGCGGGTGGAGACATCACTTCTTTGAAGAGGCTTGGAGGGTGGAAGTCAACATCTGTGGCGAAAGGATACATAGATGATTCGATGAAAAATAAAATGAATACTGCAGAAAAAATCTTGGGTTCAATGAAACCGTCTCACAAACATTTATTGCACAGAACACTTCGGAAATGAAAAATGGAAATGTGAATTTGGATATAGAATCCTTCATACCTTCAGTTATGATTTCCAACTGTTCCAATTTTACTAATAATTTCATTAACAAAAAAGGATATTGTTTATGTTATGAAATTTTTCGAAATATAATTATAGATTTTTTCATTCAATAAAAACTTCCTATTATGCAATTGAATTAATTACACTCTTTCAGGATTCCCTTCACAAATGAATCTTATTTTCAAATAGTCCTGATATAAGTCACAGAAAAAGTATAGTATTCTGCTCGCGAGAAATAGCCATTACTCGCTCGAATGATTTACGACATACTTCATTCTCACAAGTAATGGCCACATTTCTCGCTCGTTGAATAATATACTATTATTCTTCTAGTAAAGTGTTAATAATAATAATATATATATATATATATATATATATATATATAATATATATATATATATATATATATATATATATATATATATGAAAGAATATTAGTGGGGACTTAAAATAAAGTAGAAAGATTTAGTGGAATAGCCCTCAGAGAGTGTTAACCGTAGACAGTTTTCGGGTTGGCCTCATCAGTACGGTGGAGAGTGCAAAGATGAACAACTTGGTAGAAACGACAAATCAACGGAGTCAACAAACGACGCCAACCGCTCATGGTTTCGTCAGCAGTCTGATTCAGGGCAACAAACGTCACACGGAGGCCTATAGCTACCTGCGTGACATCCGAGTTCAGGAATATAAATATGAAGAGAATGGGGATGTTAACAGTCAGAAAGAATTTAATGAATACTGCAGAAAAAAATCTTGGGTTCAATGCCGTCTCATCATAGCAGTCGGAAGTGCAAAATGATGATTTGTCGTTTCTACCTTGTTATCTTTCACTTCCACCGTACTATGAGCCAGGCATTGACCTGTTAGTTAGACACTTTCGGGGATTCATTAAATTTTCTTTACTTTTTACAATGATAATCCTCCTCAGATCCTTCCTGTCTATTTTAATTCCTGATATAGTCACAGAAAAGTATAGTTTTGCTCCTGGAAATAGCCTTACAAGCTCAATGATGTTAGACAACTTTTGATGATCTCCAGTTTGTCATCTTGCTCCCTCTATGAAAAAACTATTATTCTTCTAGTAAAGTGTTAATAATATATATATATATATATATAATAATATATAAATAAATTAGTATGATCCACAGACTAGTGAATGTTCCTCTGTCAGTAAGGATTTTCAATAAAGAATTAAATATAATTGAACAAATTGCAGCCAATAACGGATATAATTTAAGTTTAGTTGACAGCAATCTATCGCAAAAACTCTATGAAAAGGCAATTCAGGAAATGTATCCAACCCATTCAAATACAAAGTCAAATTTCAGGGTGATTACTCATATCGGCGAACCCTCAAAGAAGATTTCTGATTATTTCTGATTCTTGCTTACAGAAAAAATAATACTTTGGGAGAATTTATTGAAATCAACTAAGATCGAAGAAAAGTCCGACGAATCTGGAGTATATAAACTAACTTGTGGTACTTGCCCAAGTTTTTACATAGGACAAAAAAGTTAAAACTTTCAGGCAACGCACATCCGAGCATAGAAACAATTTTTTTTAAGGAATTATAATATATGAAATAGTAACAATAATGATAAAAATAATAAGGGAAAAACAAGGTGTGATTGAGTGTCCTCTTGCTCATAGAAGAGGACTTCTCCACTTATAAGGAATTTTGGTGTTATCGGTGATATTTTGGAGTCATTGTACTCGTGCCATGTTCCTGCATAAGGGTGCTTACAGTATGCCGTGTAGTGTCCGCTATAAGTTGCTCCACTATGGTTGGATACAGCATACTAGTTGTATTGACTGGAGCTACATTATCTGCTGAATAATAACTTATATCTCAACCTCCGGAGGTGAGTCAAGTGGGACTGTAGAAATAATTGGAGAAATGGTCATAGTTCTCGATCTTGGAGGATGGATAAAAATTGCATCCGAACTTTTAGAAGTAGGGATAGAACCTAGGAAGATGCAGCGTTTTCTCTCTGTATTGCAATACTAATACGTTGAAACAGGAAAGTCCTCGTTCTAGGATCATTGGTTTTAATAATGAATTTGTGGCCGATAATTTTGAATAATTCCAATGCATATCTACCAACTGAACCGTGAGTTCCGATGACTTTCTGATAAACATTATATTGTTCAATCAAACTGGAATATACTTTTATCTCTAAATTTTCAGCGGAATCTGCAGCACCACTAGCAGCCATAGATGTTAAATCAATATATGAAGGAGCAACAGTGTCTGCACAGGTGAAGTCCTATACTCGTGGCTTTCCATGGCTCCAAGAGATGAGAGACATCCAGTCTGGGCGTTTACATTCATACCTCACACAAATCGAAGAACCCAAACGTAGACCAACAGAAACCCTAAAGGATTCATTATCCAATAATGTTCCAAAGAAGGCAGCAGGAAGGGCGTGAAGCCAAGCTACAGATCCCTTCTGCCTACTGCCTACTGCCTTCAGACGAGCCTTTTCGAATTGAGAGTGAGCAGGTGACTCAAGGAGTTTTGTAGATGACGATTCGATAGGAGGAATATTCCAGGATTTATGTGAGAGTATGTAACTTGATGATTTGTCTTCCTGATTCACAGAACCGAATAGATTCATTCGCATTCTATTCAGGAAGACTTATATCAGCAAAGTAATTAGGTAAAATCTGGACAATCAAATGTTGGATGCTGTTGCAGGAGGAAAGGAAAGCTGGTAATGCTTGACGGATACTTAGAGCACCCTTATTCACGGAAAGCGTTGTTTGGAGCCATGTTGAATCGTTGAAATAGTTATTGGTTTTCTGCTCCAGAATCATACGGAGTGTTGAATCAAAATGAATGAGTTCCTTCGTGCAGCGCCATGTTGCACACCATCTCAGGAAATACATCAATTTAGGTATGGCCAAACAATTCTCCAGGAGAAAATATCCAATGTGATTAGGAATTTCATCGATGCGTGGTGCCATCAAAATGAGAGAATTGGTTCAGGCATTCTATCAAAGATTCATGCGAAAGTGGAGCACCAAGGAGGGTACAATTGTTTTGATGTTTTTTCCATAATCTTAATACCAGGAGCAAAATGGTTGAAATTTTTTGAAATGGTATCTGTATTTTCATTAAAAAAAACGCATTTTCTTTAAATTGAATTGGGGGCCGACTTCATTGGAAGACGAAATGATTTTTTGGAAATACTCTAGAATCAAATCTGCATTGCCATCTATGGCCCGTCATTAAGTTAACAACAATTGAATTCAGCTTCAATGGATCCTGTTGAGTTTCTCGATGCATAAACGGAAGAGGGCGGGGCCCAAAGGATCTCCTTGTTGAACGCCCCTTTCCGATGAAATTATGTTATTTCCAAAATTCAAAGAACGTCGCTTCTGATAACATTGACGTATGAAGGGCGAATATAATTCAACTTTTGCTAACCATCTCCCTACTGAAAAGCATTGTTATTCTGATGACGTTTAACTTTTGCATGTTGAAAACAATGGTCAAAAACTCAATCTCCTAGGAAGCTTAGAGATTAACAAAGACAAAATTCACAATATTTATTAAATGACCAGATTAATTTGAATTATTTCCCCTTTTGAATCTGTTTACTGGAAATTGAATGATCTTTCGTCCACTAAATACTTGATCACCTAATATCCAACTGACTACCTGCTCCTATTATTTATATCAAATCCCAGTAATTGTGATTTACTTTATCTCCACTTGAAAACCCTATAGTATAGCGAAACCCGTGTTGTGGGTTTTGGGAACCAATTTTCTCTGAAAATCATAGTGAAGGAATTTTTAGTTCACTTCACAGTTTTCGTAATGTTTTTGAAAAAAAAAAAACAAAGTGTAGCCGATCGATAGAAAAAAAACCGTTAATGTAATTTTGCATTATTTTCAAAACAAAAACTGTTCACGAACCTCAAATTTGCGTAAATTGAAAAAAAAAAACATATTATGATGATATATATACAGTGACCGGCAAAAAGTACGCATCATATGGAAAATTCTTTTATTGATACATTTTGACAAATATCTATACGTGCAATCGCTTCTGCATAGAAAGAAACACCAGACGACGTTGTACAGTGCCGTTCGTCTTTTCGTGTTTGGCGGGAAATTTAAAAAATTTAAAAGTGATGTCTCAAAAAACATCTGAAAATGTTATTCGGAAAAGTTGTTCAGAATGACATTTTATAGATATCTACATAATTTGAAGAAAATCTGAGATAAAAAATAAAAATAATTTTAAATAATATTTTGTGAAGATTCGCAAGCTATTTCCATTTTATTCGGAGAAAATTTGAAATTTGTTAATTTGTCATGGGTTCAGCTGCTTCCAAAAGAGGCCACTAAAATATCTCCAGGACATTATAATCCGATACTATTTATTTTAATAAAGGACCATGTATCTTTTTTCATCAATATTCTTTGGGAGTATTTAAAATTCAAAAATGTGATTTTACATCTGCGATTTTCAATAAACAGAAAATTTAGTTTTCCAAAACTTTTGAGAAACGTCATGATTTACTCGAATCAGCAAAAGTATTTAAAAATGTCAGAGAAGACTCCAATAATATATTTCAAGCAGGTGTAGCATGTATTTTTGGTTTATATGGAGCTCCGGCAAAAATTAAAGATTTGAATACGTTGAGGTTCAATTCTTTCATGAAAGCAACTCCCAAATCCAGATATGGCTAGGAAATGACGTCGATATTGAAAATTGGGGACGGAAGTATTCCATAACATTTCATCCAATAACAATGAATTAAGCTGTTATTGTTGAAAATGTTATTTTGTAATTGCGAAAGGGATGTGGAGCTGCTTATGGATGTCGGAAGAGTGGCTTATACTGTAATGAAGCATATCTATAGTGCAGCGAAAATAGTTGCTTCAATACTTCACCTATCATTCAAATGAATGAAGTCGAAGAAAATATTTGATATGGATAAAAATGTTAAATGTTCAAATAAATAAATATTTTAATGATAATTTCCTTTTTAATTCAATTTTCCTTCATTCACTTTTTTCCCGATTAGTATCTCTATACAGGGTGATTCGAAAGTACTTTGACAATTTTCAGGAGGTGATTCCTCACAATATTTTAATATCAATTGTTCGAATAAATATATGTCCGGAAACGCTTAGTTTCCAAGATACAGGTTGTTGAAGTTTTATTTTCATCTTCGTTTTTTTTTAAATAACTTTCGAAATACTGACCTTAATCAAACGAAAATTGATATTGAGTAGTTTGTCGAAGTGTCGAATTTGAACCTGATGTTATTATTGCTCTCACTCGTAGGGGCGCCACCTACACGTCTTTTTCTTTTTGAAGATCCATAACTTTTTTGAACGTACTTCTAGCACATTTTCCAGTGGAAAAATCCATTCCTCTATCATATTTACGTAAAAAATCTACCCTCGTTACAAGTCGCTATAAGCAACCGTTTTCTAGATATTTGGACTTTTCAATTTCGAGTCGATTATTTGATAATCGATGCGTGTCGAATTTAAGTTATTACCATTATTTTGCAAGAATGCTTAGGAAATGAATTTGACGTTCGAGTAAGTAGTTTTGGTTTTTTGTAGACGGCGCCACCTATTCTATTTAGTTTTACTCGTTTGAAATAGTTATTTTGTATCAATGGGTGCAAAATCTGTATCTGTTTTAATAAAATTTGCAAGAAATATCAACATTTTGTTTCAAGAAATTTTGAATATGTAGAATAGAATAAAGGAAACTAAATTGTATTCAAATGAATTGTTCAAAGTGTCCACCTTCAGCGAAGATACAGGCCTTCAGTCTTCTAGTCATTGAATCTCGTACCCGCTCAAAAATTATTGGTCCGTTTCTTATTGTTTCACAGGCGTCTACTAATCGGTTTCTCAGATCCTCCTCGTTCTCTACTGGAGCTTTATGAACTAGTGACTTCAAATGTCCCCAAAAATAAAAATCTGGCGGGTTTAGATCTGGGGACCTTGGTGCCCTCGCTTGGTTAGGTCCTTCTACACCCCTACCGATCCATCGATTTGGATAGACTGTGTTAAGGAATTTTCTGGCTACATCGCTAAGATGGGCGAGGCCCCATCATGCAAAAATCACATGCGGATACGAATTTCTAATGGTACATTCTGAAGTATTTCCGGCAATTCATTTTCTAAAAAGTCTCTGTAAGTTGCGCCATTCAGTCGGAACGGAAGAAAGAAAGGACCTATCAAGTAGTTATCAATTATTGTCTCCCATACATTTACAGAAAATTGGTACTGATAATGTCTTTCACTAACTGCGTGCGGATTTTTCAGAGCCCAAACATGGTTGTTATGAAAGTTTGTGATAACATTTCGGGAGAAGTTTGCCTCGTCCGTAAAAAGAACATTTCTTAAAAATTGAGGATTTCCAGCCAATTTTTTCAAAAACCAATGACACATAAAAATGCGGTGGTGAAAATGTCGTGGCAAAAGAGCTTGTACCCTTTGAATATGGTATGGATAAAATTGTTTATCGTGGATAATTCTCCAAAATGTGGACTGAGTAGAATTGAGAGCATCAGCAATTATTCTTGTACTTGTTTCTGGATTCTCCTCGAGATCGCTCAAAACAGCTTCTTCCAATTCTGGGGTTCGGACTGCTCGTGGTCTTCCAATAATATCAGCTGCCCTCTTGAAGCTACCTGTTTCTGCCAAACAACGGTGGAGACTGGTAAATGTTGTAGCTGAAGGCAGTAGTCGATTAGGAAATCGCACCTGGTAAATTGCTTCGCGCGCATTTCCATCCGTAAGGCCATAAACGAAATTCATAAGGGCTAAATAGGCATTATTGTTTAAATAATCCATTTTTTCGAAATTAGTGTTTTGAAACCTACAGAAACTTCAACAAAACAAAAAAACTTTCAACTGTCACATAATATGTAATTACTAAAACTACTTATTCAAACGCCAAATTCATTTCCTAAGCATTTTTGTGAAAAATGCAAAATACTGGTAATAACTTCAACACGCATCGATTATCAAATAATAGACTTGAAATTTTCAAGTACAAATATCTAGAAAACGGTTTCTTATAGCGACTTGTAACAAGGGTAGCTTTTTTACGTAGATATGATAGAAGAATTGATTTTTTTAATGTGCGAGGAGTACGCTCAAAAAAGTTATGACTCTTCAAAAAAGAAAAAGACGTGTAGGTGGCGCCCCCTACGAGTAAGAGCAATAATAACATCAGGTTCGAATTCGACAACTCAAAAAACATCTCAATACCAATTTTCGTTTAATTAAGGTCAATATTTCGAATGTTATTTATAAAAAACAAAATAAAAATAAAACTTCAACACCCTGTATCTTAAAAACGAAACGTTTCCGGACATATATTGAATTGGACAATTCATATTAGAATATTGTGAGGAATCACCTCCTGAAGATTGTCACGGTATTTTTGAATCACCGTGTATAAATATATAAGTTAATTTAATTTTGATATACCAGAATATTCTGCAGCCTAATATGTATTATACTATTTGAATTATTGCAATTATTAATATTTTTTTTCAAAATTTTTAATATGAAAACTTTTTTATGTAATCTTTAGCAAAACATTCCATTTTTTTTTTAATTTCAATTAGTGTAACTGTAATCCGAGGTTTTAATGCTCCAGGCGCTCCACTATTACTATTACCGAAATTCCCCAGCTCGATCTATTGAGCCAGTCCGTCCGTGGGGTCATCTTCGAACACCCGGACTAAGTGTGTCAAGAAATGATAAGTTAATGGCGGCAACCAGTTCTTGTATTCGCTCAGTACCGGTCGGAGAGAGAGAACGTCTGTGCCCCGATTATGCGGTCCAGTTTCGTGTCATGTAACAAGTGAACATCTAGGATGTTGTGAAATGAAAGTGCTATACTTTTCATCCAGAGACATGTTCAACTACCTCATTTTAATATTCCTGTGCAATGTTTTCCGCGTCCAAGGTGTTACGAACGTTACTATCGAAAAAGCATTTGAAAATATTACCGCGGGAAATGATTTGTGGTTAGGGTTGGTGAGGGACTGTAAGAAACCGACGCTTTCCTGCGTTAGAAATAGCATATACGACTATCTGAAAGACACTTTGGATTACAAAAGTGATGTACAGTTTACAAGTTTCATGAGATTCACAAAGAATGCCATAGACTACTCTAAAATCGATGCAAAACCAGTGAACGACACTGAAGATGACACGTTCGAGGAAGAAACGCCTGTGGAAGAAATGGCGCGTTCTCTCACTTATAGCACTAGAAAGTTCTTCATGACTCACGATCTCGAAGTTCAACTACCGGATACGTTTTTTCTGGGTAGTACGCTCAAGGTTTCACCCAGGTCATTGGACACAACTGGTACTTTCGTGAAGTTGGAGATGATACCAAGAGACCTTAGCAACTCTGTTGGAGAAGGGAGGATATTTTTCAAGAAAATAAGTAAGCTTTATATCTGATTTTTATGTAAAATGAAAGATATCATTTTGTCGATCGCTTCATTTTCAATGTTAATTTGGTTAATGAATCCAAAATAACACCGAAAAAATAAGGAATCGAAGGTGATATCCAACAGAAGTTCAAGTTCATGGATTACGTGGCTTACGTCGCGTCGTATGTTATGTGTTTGGAGGGGGTGAATTGACACCATTCCTCATATGTATGCCAAATCAAATCGAATGTGGTTCATAACTATAAACTACTTTGTATTTTATTCATAAACTGGTTTTTTCATTTCATCTCTCATTATCCAAAAATATTCTATATCATTTCCCACTGAATAATTACTGCTTTCAGAATTCAAAATTATGTAAATATGGATATGTCTGTCTGTCGATAATGATATTTCAAAATGGATAGCTTGTACACTTTTCATGACAATACTTTTCAACACTGTCATATGATGATAATGGTGACTCCAAGAAGAAGAATCGGATTTTGTGTTTTATGGCCAGAACCTTTCCAAACTCAGTATGTGGGGGTGTTTGGGGATGCGAATTATTTTAATTTGTTGTCAAAATTCTATAATTTAAGATGGTGGTATATAGCATTTAGTAGGGTATTCATGATCCGAGTCTATTTCAAATCGATATCTAGGATTGATATAGGCGATTGATATTTTCTCAAAATTCAAGGATACAGGATATGACAGATGGCCAAGTATCGTCATTTATGATCCATTTCCTAATTGAATAGGTATATGGGGATTACAGTGTTCCGACTAAGGTATTTTTGGTCCGAAATTCAGCGGATGAATCACTTAAAACAATTGAATAAATATGAGTAAAAATAAACTTTGAATGTCAAGTTAGTCACAGAAAAAATCAGCTACTCGGGCCTGGGGAGAATTGGGGTTATTTTGAAATAAAATACAAAACATGTTTAGGACTGTTCAAAGTCAATTTGATCGTTCAATTCAACAGTCAATTGACCAAGGGAGATATTTGACCCCAGTCAATTGAGCGGTCCTGCACCAAACGCGGGTGGTCCTAGTCAAAGCTCGAGTGAGCGGCCGGCTCGGATGGTAACGCACTGCAGAACAAAATAAATATTTGTTAGCGCCAGACTGGGAGTCCGTGGAATGTTCCAACTGCAGACTCAATATGAATCTGTTATTATGTTGCTCCACATCCATTCCATCACTGAAATAACTTGATTTTTAAAGCTTTAAAAAAGAAATGAATAATTCCAAAACGTCAGCTATAAAAAATTTGTTTCACTTCCTAGTCCCTTTTCCTGTTAGTCCAGCTGCAATAATATTTTATACATTTTTGGAAAGTAGTCCATGTCAGGTGGAATTCTGAATAATTAGTAGAAACTGCTCCACAATAAGAAGCATTTATTTCTAGGACAGAAATCAGCAATGCATTTCAGCAAAGTATTTGCCATCTTCAGGCTCTAAAATGTACGTTAAAACGATAAAAGGTTGACCATCGTAAAAGTTATGGAAAACTTACCACAAAAATAAACAAAACATCATTGACATACACAAACATTGAAGTTAAAATGCCAACTGATAACTATGTGTTATCGACTAGATTAATATCTTAAAATGGTGTATAGAAGGACATCTCCTCGAGAAGGCTTGTACTGACGAGGTAGATAATTTTGTTGAAATAGGTGATGGTCATCAAATATCCCAATCTTGACTTTTTTTTAAATTTTAAATATTTGGGGACCATTGCCTATTTTAGCAGAATTATCTACCTCGTCAAGTCTTCTCGAAGACACACAATTCTAAGAAATTATTCTAGTTGATAACCCATGTTAAGCAATTGACATTTCAACTTCAATGTTTGTGTTTGTCAGTGATGTTATGTTTATTTTTGTTGTTAGTCTTCTATAAAATTTTACGATGGTCAACGTTGTACCAGTGTGAAAACAGAAACGGTCGTCGCGCCAGAAACGAAATATTATTATATGCGCAAGGGTGTCATATGTTATTCCATCCAAATCTTCCGAAATGGAAATAGCAATTGAAATTTTCTACAGTATTATGATGGTGATGATGATGAATGAAAGTTAACATACAAATATGATAAAAATATGATAATGGTGCTTCTAATAAATCATAAGATCATATTTATCAGTGGCTGTGACCATAACATACATTTCACAGTATATTCAGAACAAGCTGAGAAAGCATACCTACCCCATTTCGGATTTTGTATCTCAATATTCACCCTGAAAACTACCCCCGTATTCAAAAAAATCTCCAAAACAGAGTTAATTCATCATTTCTGGAAATTTCTTTTTTACTCTATAATCAAAACGAGCTGAAGAAGTAGACCTACCCCATTTCGGATTTCGTATCCCACACCCTGGAAACTACCCCCGTATTTAAAAAAATCTCCAGAACAGAGTTAATTCATCGTTTCTGGAAATTTATTTTTCACTCTATATTCAAAACGATCTGAGGAAGCATACCTACTCCATTTCGGATTTTGTATCTCAATACCACCCTGGAAGGGTAGGTATGCTTACTCAGCTCGTTTTGAAATCAACATTTCCAGAAACGAAGAATTAACTCTGTTCTGGAGATTTTTTTGAATACGGGGGTAGTTTCCAGGGTGAATATTGAGATACAAAATTTGACATTGGGTAGGTATGGTTTATCGGCTCGTTTAGAATATAGAGTGAAAGAGACATTTCCAGAAACGATGAATTAACTCTTTTCTGGAGATTTTTTTGAATACGGGGTGGTTTCCAGGGTGAGTATTGAGATACAAATCCGAAATGGGGAGGGTATGCTTTCTCAGCTTGTTTTGGATATAGAGTGAAGAACAAATTTCCAGAAACGAAGAATCAACTCTGTTCTGGAGATTTTTTTGAATACGGGGGTAGTTTCCAGGTTGAGTATTGAGATACAAAATCCGAAATGAGGTAGGTATGCTTTCTCAGGTCGTTCTGAATATACTGTGAAAAATATTTTTCCAGAACGCCCTTTTCATCCCATTTTGTATGTTATTGTCACACCCACTAATAAATATGATCTTATGATTTATTAGAATCACCATTATCATATTTTAATCATATTTGTTTGTAAACTTTCATTCATCATCATCACCATCATAATATTGTAGAAAATTCCAATTACTATTTCATTTCGGGAGATTTTGAAGGAATAACAAACGACACCCTTGCGCATATACTAATATTTCGTTTCTGGCGCGACGACCGTTTCTGTTTTCACACTGGTCAACCTTGTATCGTTTTTATCTTCATTTTAGAGATGGCAAAATACTTTGCGAAATGCATTGCTCATTTCTTTCCTAGAAATAAATGCTTTTCACTGTTGAGCAGACTTCATGTTTTCTAGGAAAAATAAATTGTATACATTGCCTGAATGTTTTAGGTATTTTATAGATTGCCTCTAACACTAATACTCATAATAAGATTACCCTAACGAAATGCAACTTCTCCACTCTGAGGGAAGAAACCGTTTTCTGTAAAAATACAAAGTTACCAAGGGGACTCAGGCCAATGATTTGTGCAAATCCAGTTCAGTTATCATTATTCTCCGTTTCCACTGTCGATTGCCTATTTCAATGGCAGCCATGTGAAGAAATGATAACTAATTCTAGTTGACGGCGAAACAAACACATCAATGGTATAATGTTTTCTGAAATTTCTGATGGTGTCTTTGATAATTTCTGATGATCTAGGCTAGGTGATATCATTCTTCATTTGATTTTTCTGCTCCTATTTTGTATTTCAGTTTCTAATTTTATAAGGAGACATATTTAAATACTAGCATTACTAGGAAATGCATCCAAAGTAGCTCCCTTGTTGTTTCTCCTTCAAATTTTTTGTATCTAGTAATGATCAATTTTGCAATTGCTTCTCGACGAAGGACTATGAATGTATGCATGTATGTTCCTTTGTGGCGCTCTAGAGATCAAACGCGTGTGCCGATTTTGATGATTCTTTCGTCAATCAAATTTTCTTGATCTTGAGAGTGACACTAAAAACATGACAGTAATCAAAATATTCAATATGACCACAACCAGACGGCGTATTGTGAATAAAGACATGACAGTATATGGCGACAACCAGACGCCATATTGTGGAAAAGTTATAACAGCGTATAGCTGCTAAATCAATAATTGGTTAATTTGCTCGTTAGTTGTTATATTTTGGTTTCAGTTACTATTTTGTTTTAGTTACATTTTCAATATACTATCACTCAACTATTTTAATAGAAAGTCCAGTCAGTAATGACTTTAGATTATTACCGTCTTATAATCCTAACTAAAAAGTGTAAAATAAAAAAAGTTGAGAGGTGTCAAGGGACACCCGGATGAAACGAAGTTCCTTTCGATTAATTAGTGAAGGAATTGTAATAATTTTTTTTTAAGTTATAATAATATTTTTTTTATTATCAACAAATATAATGTAATATAAACTTAATCAGTAGGCTCAATTTTAGTACATACGCATTGATATTGTAATATTAAAATATAATTTGCTTTAAAATTTATTAAAGTTATGACGCGTACACTTGCTAAACACACAATAATGTAGAGATCATAACGCGTATGACTTGGTTAGCACAATAGTAAGAGAGGTTATAATGCGTACTTGCTAAAAATACATGAGCATTTATTATTGTCTGTATAAAATCTCTACTTACCTAACCCCATCAGCGATATCCGGAACTTGTGCAGAAACACTGTCAGGATTCATTATTGTTATTATTTTTTATTATTTATTATGTACAAAAAACCTATATATACTCAACAAAAATAATCGTCGCGACACCACACTGTTCAATGCGAAATAGAAAGACGAAACGAAAATAACTGGCTTGTTTTCTATGAGAGAGAGAGAGAACAGACAGAGAAACACGCGCACGCCGCACGGCTTACAACTACAGCAAAAAGTGTCGTTACAACTTTTGGTCTTAATTTATTCCGTCTAGCCCCCTTTCGCAACGCGCGATAAGGAACTTCGTTCCAAAAATAAAATAAAAAAATAAAAACAACTGACTGCGTAAAAGTGAACTTTAAAGAAAAGAAAATATTGTTAGAAAATTATGTTTTGAGAGGTTAATCATTGAACTTAATACTGTAAACAAACGTAAATGTATTTTTTTGTAATTTTTTTCACAAGCAAAGTTCGGCGATGCTCCGGCAGTGTGTATAATACACGAACCATTTCTAGCTACTTTCGACCCCCAAAATAATCCAAAACACATACTTGAGCTATCAAGGTCTGAAAACTGACATTTTTGTCACTCACTCATCAAAAACCTAGTCCGCTTCTAGGTGACTTGATAACTTGAAATTTGGTAGCAAAGTAGATCATGAGGCGTATACGAAGAAAACAATAAAAAATACAAATTATTGAAAAGGGAAATCAAATTCAGCCATAATAATACATACGAGTTAGAACGTGTAGAGTCTAAATTTCAGATAATGAATAATGCATATGTTTACCGAAAACAATTCTCTATTTGCTTGGTATATGCAATAACAATTCACAAATCAAAAGGCCATAGACTTGACAGTGCTCTGCTCGACATAGGTTCTTCAATATTCAGCTATGAGCATGCGTATTTTATCATTTCTTGAGTCAAAACCATTGAAGTGTTTATCTCATAAACTTGAATTCAAGCCAAATTAGGGGTCGAAAAAGCTCTACAGTAGAGTAGAACCGCCTGCGAACATTATACCGCACCAATTTGGCAACTTTATCATTGAAAAAAATCCACAACATTCCCACCATAATAGAAAATATGGAAATTCATGATGAAAAGAAAACAGTAAAAGCAAGAAGAAAAATTGAAAGTAATGTATTTTTCTATATAGTTGAAAAGATAAAACTTTTCCAAAATTAATGATATGTCACTAATAGTTATTTATGTAATGAGGATCATGAAGACGATCATTATGGTACAAGTCGTGAATGTTATTGAGCGAGGCGTAGCGAGTCCAATAACACGACGTGTGCCATAATGATTGTTTATGATTCGTATTACATATAAAATTTTATCTGATGGCTGATGACACAGCAATTTTTCATAGGTCTTATAACTGGGATAACCTGAAACAAAAAGCCGAATCTGACTTTTATTCTATAAAAAAATGGTTTGACTATGAATTACTTACGATCAACATGGAAAAAACAAACTATTTGCCATTCAGTTGTAACTCTCGTGGCCTGCTTAGTCTTAGCAAACTTGATATAAACATGGACAATGTACCTTTTTCATTGATTGTCACATGAGATGGGACTCGCACATAATGTATGTCGTAAAAAAGTTGAGAAGTATATTGTATAAATTCAAAAAGCTCAAAGACAACATACCTTTCGATCAAATGAAAACGTTGTATCACTCTCTGTTAGAGAGTCATATCCGCTATGGAATTCTGGCATGGGGTGGAGCACTAAAAACTCATCTGAATCCGTTGGAAAGTACTCCAGAGAATATTCATAAAATTGATATTTTCCAAAAATTCCAGATACTCTTCTGACCAACTTTATTCTGAATCTAAAATCTTGGACGTGAGACAATTACACTCTTCATCACCTGCCTAAGACATCACGACACAAAGCATCCAAAGCATCTCAACCAATTACCTACCCACAATTACAATACACGAAAAAAAAAATCATCACATACCTCCGCTAATGGTCAAAGCTACAACACAGAGAATGTTCCTCTTCTCAGCACCCAAGTTATACAATAGCATTCCTGATGAATTGAAATGTATAAATATCAAAAGAAAATTTAAACAACAATTGAGAGAGTTCATAAATGAAAATCCAAGAAATATGATTCGTTCTTTTTTTTGAAGACTAAAAAAAATTTTGAAAACCCATTTCGATAAATAATATAAAAATATGTTTATTTATAATATTTTATTGATTCAAAACGAACTTTTTATATTTATAATATGTATATGTGTGTATGGTGAGTGACTGATTGTGTCATTTTATTATCACTACCTTGTACAATTTTTTTTTTTTTATAATTTCGTTTAAATGTTTTATACACCATACTATATTGTTCTTAAGTGTCTATTGTTTACTTTTATGTCTATTTCTGACTTTACCCATTTTATCTATGTACTGTACCCAGCTCACAAATCTGCTTTTTATAATTTTATTCTGAATCATAATGAACATTTTAACTTCATTATATGTATATGCGTGTATAGGTGTGTGACTGATTGTTTTGTATGTTTTGTTTTATTTACTTTTACATATTACTGTCATTCATTATTTAAAAATTTCATACTTCTGCTTAGATATCATTTTTATACCATTTTTTTATTGTTTGGATAATTGTGAAACAAGTGCTTTAGCACTTATCACTCTTCTTTCTTTACTCACGATATTTTTGAGCACATATTCTTGTATATTTAATTAACTTACGTGAATAAAGCTTATTATTATTATTTATATTAATACATTTTCGAAAAATTACAAACCGCATTTTTGGCATGTCACAATGACAACTATTTTCAAAGGAGTAAGTATATGTGTAGTTTCAAATATTAGTAGGTTAGTGAGCTGTGCTTTGCCATTTCCTTGACAACGTAAGGTTGTAACGGCAATATTTATTTATCTGCTATCAAACACAATTGTCACGTACAATTGAATATAATTTGAATAATAATGAGTGATTCTGAAACTGGTAGTTTATCTTCTGATTTGGAAGAAATGACGCGAAATATCGTGGACTCCCTTTTGCCGGAAAAATCGCGGAGTGTATATGAAATAGCGTTTACTCGGTACGAAGAATGGTGTTCTACTAAAAAAGTCAAGAATATCACTCATGAAAAAGTATTGTTGGCTTACTTTGAATGTTTGTCTAAGGAAAGAAAACCATCTTCTCTCTGGTCGTATTATTCGATGATAAAAAGTATTTTATTAACAAGAAAAAACGTCGATATTAGTAAGTACCTACAGCTGGTTGCATTACTTAAACGTAAATCAGAAGGTTACAGAGCTAAAAAGTCCAAAATTTTTACCAAACAAGATGTCACAAAGTTTTTAACGGAAGCATCAGATGATACATATTTATTTAAAAGAGTTGCTATGATAATTGGACTAAGTGGAGCATGCAGAAGAGAGGAACTGACAAATATGCTTGTAGAAAATGTGATAGATGAAGGATCCGTTTTTAGAATTACTTCACCGAATACAAAAACGAAGGTAATGCGAGAATTTTTTGTAACATCGGGGAATATCCCAGGATTGAATATGGTAGAAGTTGTCAAACAATATGTGAAAATACGACCTTGCAACACAAACCATCGACGTTTTTTGTCAGTTATAAAAATAAAAAATGCACGAAACAATCCGTTGGAATTCACACCTCTGGTAAAATGCCAAAAGTGGATTAACTTCGTTTCCTCAATAAACAACACTACACCAAATAATATAATGTGGGACAGAATAAAGAGAATCAACGGCAAGCCCTCTAATTACCATCGAATAAATCACCTGGCCTTTGAAAACAATCTTATCAATGATCCAAAAAAAATGGCAGAGATCTTAGCTTCTACATATGAAAAAAACAGCAGCAACGAAAACTACTCACAAGAATTCCTCAATTTCAAAAAAGTAGTAGAACAAGAGGAGATTCCAGCAGTTTCCAACATTGAAATAAGCCCATTTAATTCAACCTTATCAATGGACGAATTACAAGATGCCCTTTCAAGTTGCAAAAATACGTCATCAGGCCCAGATAACATACCTTTCATTTTTATACATAACCTACCTATGAATGCCAAGGAACACCTTCTCAAAATTTACAACATGATATATTCGAATAATTGTTTTCCGTCTTCCTGGTCAAAGGCTCTAGTAATCCCTATATTAAAACCACATAAATCAAAATCGGATCCAGACTCTTATCGCCCCATAGCACTAACATGCACACTGTGCAAACTTTTGGAAAAAATCGTCAATAGGAGGTTGATATGGTACCTCGAAAAGAACAGCTGTCTAACTAACATACAAAGCGGCTTCAGAACACACCGATCCACCAATGACAATCTAATCGTTTTGGAATCTTTCATACAAGAAGTCTCGCTAATAAACAGGTCTGTGCCGCAACATTCTTCGACATCACTAAAGCCTATGATATGGTATGGAAACATGGGATTCTCAAATGGTCAGCATCACGGGGACTACATAAAAATATTTTCCAATTCATACGAAATTTTCTAGATGTTAGATATTTTAGTGTAAAAGTAAATGGCTCAACATCCAACTCCCATATCCAGACCAACGGTATACCCCAAGGCTCTATATTAAGTGTTACATTATTTCTAATGGCTATTAATGACGTAGCGCACACAATCAAATCCCCGGTCTACGCCAGCTTATATGCAGACGATTTGGTCATATATACAAGGGACAAAAACATGGACGCCGTCGTAAGAAACCTTCAGACATCCATTTCTGCAGTCTCGTCGTGGTTTTCAACTAGTGGCTGGCAACTATCTCCTACAAAACCCAGATGTATTGTATTTTCTCGCTATCAACATCGAAGTCACCGAGAAATTGTCCTCACAATGGACAACAAAAGAATACAAGTCGTAGAAGAACATAGGTACCTAGGCATGACCCTTGATCGCAAACTGAATTGGCAGTCCCATCTGGAAAATACAAAGAAATCTTGCCTTCCTGGACTAAATTTATTGGAAATGTTATCAAACATTAACTGGGGAAGTAATCGTCGAACTCTGCTCCAAATCTACAAAAGCTTCATTGGATCAAGAATTGACTACGGATCCATAATATATCTAACAGCCAGCAAAAAGTTCCTGAAGAAACTCGAGGTCTTACAACATACAGCGTTACGCCTGGCAATCGGAGCATACCAAACCAGTCCGAGAGAGAGTGTCCTGATAGAATCTGGTGAATCCCCCTGGTCCTAAGAAGAGAACTTTTGAGTCTCCAATATGCCACGAACATATTTTATAATCTCAACCATCCTGCAAGAAATTTCACATTCTCTGATAGATTCAAGCTGCTTTCCACTAATCACCCTCGGCTCATCCCCCCCTTCTACCAAAGAATAAACACACTCTGCCAAAAATACAATATCATTTTTCCTACCTCTCCAAATTCGAACTACACCGCCTTGGCTTTTACCATTACCTAAGTGCAATACACAACTCGTGAACTTCAGTAAAACTGAACACCCATCTCAAATCATTCTAAACAGCTTCAGAGGAATCCTCAATGACTATAACAATCACCAACAGATCTATACGGATGGTTCTAGAGTTGATAACGGTACTTCAGCTGCTGTAATAACTAAAAATGTCAATCTTAGTTACAAACTACCACATATCTTCAGTATATTTTCGGCGGAGATGTACGCAATTCATAAAGCCCTTACATTCTGCACCGAAAGCCAACATGAACATCACCTGGTTATCACCGATTCACTTAGTACCATCAAGAGCTTAAATCATCTCTACTCAGACGACCGTTTGTTACTCTTAATGAAAGAACAGCTAAGCACAATTCATGAAATGAACAAAGCTGTTGAATTTATATGGGTTCCTTCCCATATCGGCATAGCGGGCAATGAAAAAGCAGATATTCTAGCCAAAGAAACAGCCCTTAACAACACGGTGCCCATTGCTGAGGACCCTATCCCACTACCTGACGTTAAAGCCTTCATCAAATCTAAAAGCAGTGAATACTGGCAGAATATTTGGACATCATCACAAACCAAACTCAGGGAGGTCAGGACAACGACCAAAATTTTCGATAGACAAATTGTAGAGTAGTCTAGAGCAGTCGACAATTTCATGTCGAATGCGAGATGACATATTTGACAGATTTTCTTTATCAATTTCATAGGTTGGAGGCACTGGTGTGCAAACGTTGGCTAGCCACTGTCCTTCTCTTTTTGGAAGCAGTGGTTGAGGAAGGGATAATATTTTCTTTTGAGTATATATGATCATTCAAAACTACCTCATTTCCTTCATTTGGTATGACATAATCTACACTTTGTACTGCAACTGGGTGATCCTCCATTATATCATTGAATGTGAAGTCAAAATCTGTGGGGGTTTCACTTATCATCTGTGATCGCTGTGGGTGCTATAGTACTCAATATAAGTTCATCTGTAATATCAAGTTAAGGTGGAAGTGGAGGACCACCGCCAGTACCTCTAGCATGTTTAATTTGTTTCGACTTTTTCTTTTTCATTTTCGATCTCAGATCTTGCCAGGACAGCAAAAAAGAAAATAACTAATTTATCAACGTTGGATAGGTTGTTTATTACCTTTTTCCACTGCTTATAATCTTTGGATGCTCTATTTTCCTTCATCAAATTTATTAGGGTTTGTTTCTGTGATTTAGTACAATAACTTTCTTCCTTGTCTTCGACTACCATTATTCATTTGATATTTGAAATATTTAAATCAAAATATTGTTTGCGTAAAACTGGGAACTGTAAAGCGAAACTTCTAACTGTGTTCAAACTCAAATCAAAACCACATAGGCACAGAACACATTCTAGAATCGTTAACTCGGTGTTGCCAGCTCATGCTATTCGACAATTTTTGTCTCATACGACTTGGATGTCGGAACCAATAGAGAATACCACAATTTCAAGTTGTGCGACAATTTCCATCGACAAATGTCGAATTCGACATTTTTTGGTCGACATTCGAGAATAGACCTCCTGATGAAGGAAATGAGGTATACTCCAAATAAGATATTATCCCTTCCTCAACCATTGCTCCAAAAAAGAAAAGGACAGTGGCTAGCCAACGTTTGTACACCAGTGCTGTTGCGGCAACTACTCTTGGTGAAGTTAGTAGAGATACCCTGGATGTGCAAAAGCAGTACTACGAACAAAAACTCCAGTTACTTGAGAGACCAGTGGTTGCTATTGAAAATTTGGTGGAAGTTCTTGAAGGAAAGGACATATTGTGTCAGTGACTGTTCAGTTTTTCCTACTATTTTAGTTTTTGTACTGGTAACAAGTGTATTACTTTCCTGTTCCTCATAAGTCTCTGTATTCTTAACAAGCATTCAAATATTATTTCTATAGAGTTTGTGTACTTGTACAAGGATTTGAAGTTTATTTATTGTTGTTTTCTTTTACCATATTTTATGAAGGAAAAAAAGTTATTTGGGTTATGAACATGTTGTTTTATTTTACCATTTTTTTTGAAGGAAAAAAAGTTATTTGGGTTATGAACATCAAATGTAATATATTAAAATAAATTATTATTATCAACATTTGATTGGATTCATCTAAAGTATTCTGGTTTTCATTCTCGTGATCAGGAGGAATAAGATCAAAATCTATTTCTTCTAACTGTTCATCGTGATTCAATATTAACTGTACATTATTTTCTATGCACATATTTTGAAGCACTATACAGGCGTGTATGATGTAAGATGATTTATCAGGTGAATAATGCAAAGTCCTATGTTTGAGGAGACACCTGAACCTCATTTTTAATAATCCATTACACCTTTCAATGGTGCATCTTGCTTTTTTTGGGCTTTATTAAACCTTTCTTCTTCCTCCGTAATGGGGTCAACCAAGGGTGTAATGAGCCATGGGCGAAGAGGATTTCCAGAATCTCCTAAAAATATAGCACAAGTAAATCACTAATTGAAAAATATTAGAACACTAGAAACAATATAGCAAACTTCCATTTGGGAAGTATTATCTCTATATTCTTTTGAACATATTAACTTTTTTCTACCCATAAGAAAGTATCCTTCAAATCCTCTTCCATATAACTGTTCAGAAATTCATTCACATTGCTATTATTCCATATGTAGGAATCATGGGTGCTACCAGGATATTTAGCATTGACATGAAGTATTTTCATATTTTCATCACATATCTGAAAATAAATTATAGTGTAGAAATAATTAATTACTTTTGCACACCTATAACTTACCAACTGAACATTTATGGAATGGTTCTGTTTTCGATTCACAAAGATATGTTCAGGTGCTAATGGATCATGCTTTTTTGGAGGTACAATTGCCACATGTGTGCAATCAATACAGCCCACAACTCCTGGCATCCCACATGTGTTGCGAAATCTAAAATGATTTGAATGTAGCTAAGTATTGATTCCACCTATTTCTGTAAACCTTTGACTCATAGCATTGAGCTCATTGATATTTCTCGGAAATTTCACAAATTTTGTGGAGACGAACCAGTAGCATAGAAATGTAGTGCTACAAGAACCTAGAAAAAATAAACAAAAATTATTATTTTAGTACCTCAATTAAACCTGGTTGGTAGGTACTTATAAAAGTGTTTTATAACTCACCTTTTCTTCAAGAGGTATTGAGGAAGCCCGATGTCCCTGTTCCACAAATGGTTCCAGGATATCAATCAACTCTCTAGCCAATGGCTTGGTCAATCTAAATGGTTTGACAAACTTTCTATCCGATAAAAGCCTGAACGCATTCCTATATATACCTTGTCTGACTCGAGGCTGTTGATAGTTTCTTGGTTTTCTGAATTTTCAATCGCTATCAATGAAGCAGCCATTTCTAACCTGTGAAATTAATAAAGAAAATCTGTCAAATATGTCATCTCGCATTAGACATGAAATTGTCGACTGCTCTAGACCATTCTACAATTTGTCTATAAAAAATTTTCGAAAGCGACATTTGAGAATGAGAGATTGCGTTTTTCGTTCGAAAATGTAGAAATCTCGCATGCGCCACATTATGTCACCGATTGAGAATAGACCCCCAGGACAACGACCACACCTTGGACTCGTCTACCATTATCCAGGAAAAAACAATCAATCATAACACGCCTGAGAATAGGCCACACCCGATACACCCATGAACACCTACTAAAGAAAGAAGAACCCCCCTGTTTGTGAATTGTGTAATACAGAAATCAGTGTCAAACATTTCCTACTTCAGTGTCCTAAATATACAACTAGTAGAATCAAATTTAACATCCCTAACTCTCTAGTGAACTTATTGAACGATGACTGCAACTTCCAAAATCTATTCGAATACCTGAAAGACATTAATTTATACAATAAAATATAATTTTATGTTATCTATATTGTACCACTGCTAATAACCCATTCGTGGTTGAAGCAGTTATTTTTAATAATAAAAAAAAAATGCCCAAAGTTATTGCCACTTTTTTTAATTTACCTCACCCTGAAAAATATACCGGACATTGGGTTATATCGAAAATTCGAAAGTGCAAAAGAAAAAAATATCAGAAGCAATTTTTGGTAACAACAACCAAGTTTACCAGAAAGCATCAACTACTGATGTAAAAACTCTAGAATCCATTGGAATTGATATTGCAAATTGTAGTAATTGCTCTTTTACAATTTATAATAAATAGTTCTGTACATAGTTATGCATTTTGAATAAACTTTTTCGATCTCACCATCACATGTTTTTCATATAGAATTTCATTGTGGTACCATAATGAATTCATTATGGGACTGAGTACCATAATGAGCTTTCTTATGTCATCAAAATTGAGTGATATAACGTTGTCATTATGACTTGCCATCAGATGAATACATAAACGGTTCGGTACACACGACTTTCGGACACTGGGGGCCCCCCAAAGTTGGCAATAAATCACAGACTCTATTAATTAACTTCTAAGACGAATATTGCTTTGGTAGAGGTATTCGTAGTTAATGAAAATACATAGATGCCTTCTTGGGTGTTTATTCATTTAAAAAATATAATAGAAGTTATGAAAAATATCATTTTATAATAACTCAATACATGAAAGCTAGGATAATTTTTAACATATTTCATCGTCTTCAGAATATGATGAGACATTTTTAGTTTCATTATTTTTCATCATCAGCGTCATCAATATCACCATGGCTAAGAAGCTGGACGGGTCGAAATTTAAACGAATCTACTGCTTCTTTAGGACGTTCGGAAGTGGATGGATTTTGCTTGTTCCATTCGGGTTCGTAGACATTAATCATTGTCTGCTTAACCTACCCTGTACAAATGGGAAACAAATACCCCGGAACCGGTCTTAAGGTGGTCCAATGAACATTTGTGGAGTAACCTTGTAGAACTTTGCACTATTATTCATCGGATGTAGTTTAACGTTCGTCGAGGCATCAGCTTGGGAAGTAGTTGTTTTTTTATCGATATTCGACTAACAAACACCTATTGTATAGGTTTTTATATTCAGCTGTCTTGAAGAAGACGTTTTTCATTTTCAATGAAATTATGGCGGTCTACTGATGTATTATAGACTTTTGTCTTGTATTACATACTCCTTTGTTTTAGTCACTGAATTCGCTCAGAACTTTTTTTTTTTTTTGGCTTGGACATTTCGTCATTCGGCCAGACACAAGTGGAATATTATTAAATAATCCCTAACAAAAAACCTAAAACGACATAATATAAGAACATTACATGAAGAAATGCAATAGAGGAGGTCCAGGGGTCCGTCAGGACGACTTTTCTTTTAGACATACAACAATTAGACCACGGATTGGTAGGTATAAACAACATAGGGATAGGGATACACATAGGTAACAATTCTAACCCTACTACAACTTGATATTTGCCTTATTCAGGAAATTTATCAAACACTCGTACAGTTTCATATAGTTTGAAACTAAATTTGACATGACATTGAAGGGGGTCGGCATTTTCAAATCACAAAGTTTAGCAAACAATTCATTAGACTGATCAGAATACTTGGAGCATGCAAAAAATATGTGGTCTAAATCTCCTTTCTGATTACAGTGCTCACAATTTTCAGTAGGGGAGATATTTAAGAGAAACAGATGTAGTGGATAACAGGCATGACCAAACTTGAGTCTGATGAGAGTTGTGATGAATCTGCGCGGTATATTTAGCTTAGAGTGCCAATGCTTTGTAGGTATACATGGTTGTAATAGTGTATATCTGGTTGGGTTAGTCTGACAATACTCACTCCAACTTGCTGACCATGTTGAACGCTGTTCCATTTTCAATTGTGTAAAAAAATCATTAACACATATCTCATAACCAATGTTTAAACCCCTTTCGACACCAGCTCTAGCTAATTGGTCGACATGTTCATTGTTCTCCAGTCCTATGTGTGCCTTTATCCACAGAAAGTGAATTTGTATGCTACTGACTTTCTAGTCTGCCACCAGTTTTTTTATTTGTAAGATATATGGATTGGATTTAAACGTTGGGAGTTCAATACTCCCTAGAGCTTTTAGGACGGATAGGGAGTCTGAGACAATAACAACCTCTTCATGATGAGCGTTTCTTACATATAAAAGTGCCTCAAGTATAGCCACTGACTCTGCTGTGAAGATTGTGAATGTATTATTTAGGTTGTACGATCTCTCTACATTTTAAGAAGGTATGTAATAGGCAAACCCTGTTCCATGTGATGTTTTAGATGCATCAGTGAAAATGATCAGAGCGTTTTCCCAGTTGGAAAGGGATGAAGTGAGAATATTCTTGCTTATTCGTGTGTCACTGGAATACTCAGGTTGAGTGATTTCAATATTGAGGAACCAAGAGAAGAAATCGTTGACGACAGTTAAGTTGCTTGGATTTGCTAATTTTGCGACTAGGTGCTGATTTTGCTGGAAGGCCACACATAAAGGTGGTGAATTTTTAAGTCTCAAGTATTTATTGGTGAGGTCTGCAGTATGCAGAAGGGATATATTATGAAATAGTTCAGAGTTTAGTATATATAATTTGGTTAGAAACTTGGCGCTGAGATAATTTCTTCGATACTCCAGAGGTGGTTCAAGCGCTTCGACATGCAGGGGAGCAATTGGAGTTGATTTCATTGCTCCTAGGCAGATGCGTAAGGCCGTATTCTGAAAAACGTCAATCTGTCTCAAAATATTGTTGCTGGCAGACCCATAAAGAAAACAACCATAGTCTACTATAGAGCGTAGATAGGAACGATAAAACAGCAGGGCTACCTCGAAATCCGCTCCCCACCATGTTTTAACAATCATTTTAAGAAAATTAACACTTTTGTTGCATCTGTTCAGGATGTATTCAATGTGTGATCTCCATGTCAATTTCCGATCCAGAATTATTCCCAAATACTTAAATTCATATTTAACTGGAAATATCACGTTGTTCATTCGAATATTATTTACGTCCGGCAGATTGTGTCTCGTGAAAACAGTTACTGAGGATTTTGTTACTGATAGTTGTAAGCCATTTTCAGTAAGCCACGAACTGATTTTTGTGATGATTTTGTCTAAGGACTGAATAGCCCCATCATATTTTTTGTGTTCAGTGTATATACAAAAATCATCAGCATACTGAACAATTTTAAAGGGTATATGTAAAATGCATAGTTTGTGCATGTCAGCTGTATACATATTGAACAATACAGGACTCAAGACTGATCCCTGAGGTAAACCTGTGTAGCTAGAGCGGGGACCAATTATATTATTATTATTTTTCCTGAGATATACCTGCCTACCAGAATAGAAATCTACTATAACGTGAGCAACATGGATTGGAATATCAACGCTCAGAACTAGATTTAAAATGAATATCTGGGCGACCCGTTCCTTCTTTGGTGTTTTCATTTCTTTTCTGGCTCGAAATGATATTGAAGTATCTTGCCGTTCAGCATAACTTTTGCAAAACCTCTCTTCCATCCTAAATGATTTTATCCAACGCGATTTGTACTGTGATTTGAAATATGACAAATTTGTATTCAAATCCTTCAAGAACAAACTTGAATTCCTGATGAATTTCACTGTTTCCAGAACTTCATAATATCAAGAAATTTACTAACACGCTCCTGAAATGAAATAAAAATAAATTAAATTTATATAAAAGAACAGTATACTATAGACCAGGTGGATGAAGCTCATATTAAAGCCAAGCATACATTTAATTGCCGAGGCGTTAGTCGTGCTAGTTGAATCTGTACGAGGCAACTAATAAGATTCCTCTGCCGTGTTTCATATACTTTTTTTTCAAGCGTAATTCAGATATTTCTTTGAGATTTTTCATTTTTAGGTTAGGTTCAAATGACAGATTGAATTTAATTCATTTCAACTCCGCCGTAGTTTTCCTATATAGGCTGAATTTTTTATAATACGAAAATTGTTATACGCTAAAAAAAACACTGTTATGTTTTTTTTTGCTAATTTCGGAGAGTGCACATGAGTGCAGAAAAACTGGAAGATTCTGAAAAGTTCAAACGCTATTCATTATAAAAAATCCAAAACTATAGCTTCGACTGCCTTGGAACACAACTAATAGCCTTCAAGTTTCTAAGAATTATTTAAAATTTCAACATTTAATATGCATTTCTCTATACTCATTCAAATGTTAATACATACCTAAATTTGAAGAATCCTTGGCGAAAGATTGAAAAAAAAATCAGAATACGCTCAAAACAGCACAAAAACAGGTTAAAAGCTTCACAATATCAATCACGTATAGTCTCCGCAGAAAACTAGCTTTGTCCGAGGACTGTGGCAATGAGAGGAGTGAGATTGATGACCAATCTCGTTCGTTTCATTATGTAGGGGGTAGTGGTGCATCAAAAAATCATTACGTAATTAATTTGCTTTGACGCCGACTCAAAATCAGTTACTTACATTAGTTTGGGAGCTTAGTTATTAAGACTGAAAAAGTTAATTTTATTTTTGGTTTTTCAGTTTATGTTTTCGTGGGTTTAATTTTTTTTTTACAATATCACCGTTGAGGACTGTTTTGATGTTGTCTCTTTATAGAATTCAAACAATTCCCATATCATTTAACGACATTTCTGTCTGTTCCAATGAGGTACAAATCTTGCTGTAGTTTCAGATCATAGCTTACTATTATCGACATGAAGAACAGTCTCTTTGGTAGATTCTTGGCCTCGTTCGTTCCTAATTGAACTTCACCTAGATTCACATTCTTTGAGTTCCAATGGCCCGTATTTGAATATAAGTAATACTTGAAAGTGTACACGCAGTATCTCTTTTGAACCGACGAAAAAAAGGAGGAGGTTCTCTAGTCGACGCGTATATTTTTTTATGTATGGCCACGCATAACTTTTTACAGAGTTGTCCGATTTTGATGATTCCTTCTTCAATGTATGGTATACCACCCACATGAACCTAACAGAACCATTTGCAAATTTTGAATTATGCCAAAATTTCTCGCTAATTTATTACCACAAAATCTAAGATTTGTCGTACATCATTTTTAAAATAAATCCATGGTTCTGCTAGGTTTATATGAAGCTGGCAGAACCACTTCTTACCATCAGTGTGGAAGCAGCCACGAGTTCCAGCCACGAATTTGTGGTGCTTATGTGGATATGGGTCTGTCCGCCAGTGGTCGTCTACTGATGCTCAGAATTCGTGGCCAGCCATGAAATAAATTATATCGTTTCTGTTGAGAATGCGAGAATGTTTTTTGTAATAAATGTATGCTACGGGAATCCTCGACAAGATGTATATGTCACCCGGTTTGGTCGGGCAAAAATTAACCCTCCACTATCCCTATCATGAATTTCTTTGGAATAATTCTATTTCTATAAAAAAACGCGTGGATCGGGATTTTTTTTCATAAATATATGCTACCACGAATGCTTGACAAGATGTATATGTCACCAGATTTTGTCGGACAAAAATTAACCCTCTACTACCCCTATCACGAATTTCTTTGAAATTATTCCATTTTCATAAAAAAAACGCGTGGATGGGATTTTTTCATACATATATGCTACCAAGAATGCTTGACGAGATGTATATGTCACCCGATTTTGTCGGGCAAAAATTAACTCTCCACTACCCCTATCACGAATTTCTTTAAATTATTGTATTACCATAAAAAAACGCGTGGATCGGGATTTTTTCCCATAAATATATGCTACCAATAATGCTCAACAAGATGTATATGTCACCCGATTTTGTCGGGCAAAAATTAACCCTCAACTATCCCTATCATGAATTTCTTTGGAATAATTCTATTTCCATAAAAAACGCGTGGATCGGGATTTTTTTTTTTCATAAATATATGCTACCAAGAATGCTTGTCAAGATGTATATGTCACTCGATTTTGTCGGGCAAAAATTAACCCCCTAATACCCCTATCACGAATTTCTTTGAAAGTATTCTATTTACTAGTTTTAGAGATATACTTCATTTTTGTTACTTTCGAGTTATGTTTTTGTTACTTCAGAGTTATATTTTTGGTTACTTCAGAGTTATATGTCATTTTCGTGGACTAGGTCTCCTGAAGAAACCATATTAAACAAAAGCGCCTGTTACTCTAGGTGGTGTGGAAAAGAGTGAAACCTAAATATATTTCTAAAAAATTAATAGAGGGGGTTGTGGAGGGTGCCCGAGAAAATCAAGTGTTGTATGAGGCTTATAGAGCACCCTAAGGATAGAAAGAATCCCATTCGCGTGTATTTTGGGAAACTTATGATTTATTCTTCAAAGTGTCTCTCCAAAAGAAATGATTCTAACTTTTTCCATCTTTGCAAAGTGGGATTGCTTCTTGAAAATGTGTTTCCCATTTCTTCCGGTCTTCCTGATGATCGTGGAAGCGTGAAATAGATTTTCGTCGACAATAATGTATTGAAGACCTAGTGAATGCGATGTCTCTCCTGCGTCAATGTTACGAATGATTTCTGGTGAGTACTCTCTTTTGGAAAACATTCTTCTTTTGCCTCATTCATCTTTATGAGTTCTTAATTAAAACTGGAATAGAAAATCAAATAACTATCTGAATAAAAATGCAAATTTTCAATTTCAGATTTTTTTTTTTGAGTTTGGGCCTTTTCAGAATATCTATCAGATGTAGTTCAATGTCCAGAGTGGCTTCAGCCGGGGAAGTAGTTGTTTTCTGTTACACATTCACAAAAAAAACTTCATTTTAATCGTGGATTTTTCAATTCACAGAAAAATCTTTCTATCAATATTCAATTGAGAATGTTTCCCTTTTCAACATGAATACCCCACAAGAGGTTATCTTGACGATGGAAGATAGTGTCTAAAGTTTATCTTTTAGTCGCAGATGATTCCACATCTGATTTTATGAACATCCTGTTTATATTTTCAACAAATCAATCTATCATACCCCATGACAGGTTTTAATGTCAGAAAACACTAATTTCAAAGTGTCTCTCCAAAAGAAATGATTCTAACTTTTTCCATCTTTGCAAAGTGAGATTGCTTCTTGAAAATGTGTTTCCCATTTCTTCCGGTCTTCCTGATGATCGTGGAAGCGTGAAATAGATTTTCGTCGACAAAAATGTATTGAAGACCTAGTGAATGCGATGTCTCTCCTGCGTCAATGTTACGAATTATTTCTGGCGAGTACTCTCTTTTGGAAAACATTCTTCTTTGCCTCATTCATCTTTATGAGTTCTTAATAAAGACTGGAATAGAAAATCAAATAACTATCTGAATAAAAATGTAAATTTTCAATTTAAGATTTTTTCTTTTGAGTTAGGGCCTTTTCAGAATATCTATCAGATGTAGTTCAATGTCCAGCGTGGCTTAAGCCAGGGAAGTAGTTGTTTTCTGTTAGACATTCACAAAAAATAACTTCATTTTAATCGTGGATTTTCCAATTCACAGAAAAATATTTCTATCAATATTCAATTGAGAATGTTTCCCTTTTCAACAAGAATAAAAAGGGTTGTGGAGGGTGAATTCTTGCCCGACAAAATCGGTTGACATATACATCTTATAGAGCATTCCATTTATAAACAAAATCTCGATCCACGCGTTTTGTTATGGAAATAGAATAATTTAAAAGAAATTCATGCTAGGGGTAGTGGGGGGTTAATTTTTGCCCGACAAAATCGGCTGACTATACATCTTGTCAAGAATTCCTCGCACATACATTCATCACAAGAAATATTCTCGCATTCTTAACAGAAACGATATAATTTATTTCATGGCTGGCCACGAATTCTGACCATCAGTAGACGACCACTGGCGGATGTACCCATATCCACATAAGCACCACAAATTCGTGTCTGAAACTCGTGGCTGCTTTCACACTGATATTATATATTACAATATATACAAGTATGAGCTTGAAGTGTCGGTCATGTTGTTTTGTGATGTTTTTCTGGCCTCGTACTTACGTTTATGTCAGAATTTGGTGTTTTTACGTTGTGTGTGTTTGCTTTATGTGTTTTTATTTTGAGTAAATTCCCAGGAGATCATTTAAAACCTGGTGAGGGGTACGTAGGTGAATTGAGTTTGGTTCATTTGGGTATTTTGTTTGTGTGTATGTTTTATTTGTGGAAATGACCAACCACCGGAGCCCAAGTTTAGTGTTAATACATAAATACATTATCTCAACGAACATTATGGTTGGCTAAACTGTCGTCATTTTGACCTTGGAATAGGTCGGTCAAGAAATTTAGCCTGATAGGTCAAATTGTCGTTTCAACCGATTCATCACCGAAAAGCTATGAGGAATAAACAATTGGAAGTTGAAAGAAGAAATGAGAGATTTTGATTAAAATTCCATTTGCTCTAATATGTTTTTTTTTCAATTAACTCACGTTAAGACACGTGTAGTGTTGACATGGCATCATTTATTGAAATTGATTTTCACAAGTATTTCGTGAATTATGGAATCGAATCAAAATATGTAATAAAAAGTGGAATCTTCTTGAAAACCACGCGGACAAATTCGCAGGCATATAAACGAAGAAAAACATAGATATGTCAATTTTTATTTACAAAACTATTAATTCGAAAAAATCGGAAAAATGCGTCATTTCTATTTTTTTTTGCTGGTATTAATTTCATGTCATGCCCCTACCTAATAGGTCAATTTAATTTTGCATAAAGGTAACATTGCAGGAGTACGGCGTACCAAAACAGGATTTAACAAAATTCGAATCCCTGATGATTTTCATATTATTTTTCTCTGAATCTGTTTTATTTTCAAAATGTCAAGATAAATCAATTTCATTTTTTTTTCAAAGATTGAAAATCGGTTTTATGTTTGGACTTTGCACCCCTGGCGGTAAAATGTACCCCTATTATAAAACAGGTTATATCTCGAAGAGTATCAGTGAGAGAAAAATTAAATTATACAAGAGAATATCATTCCAAGTGCAAAATAAGATATTTTTTCTAAAATACTAATCGTTAAAATATATTTCCAAATATTAGAATAATTTTCAAATTGACGGAATAAGTTTAGTGCCATTGTGGGCATTGAAAAAATGTCCATCTAGGGATTGCAGTTGCAGTGTACAATTTGAAGGAAGTTCAAATTAGAAATAAATAAGTGGAAGGGAAATTATCTTCGATATTTTTTACATCTTAATCAACCTACTTATGAGTTATTATTTTTGATGATGGGTGGTGTGAATAATTGCTTTTACAGATGTTACGTTACAAGAAATTCATATTACCTAAATAATAACAAACTTCATCGGACCCTGAACCCGCTTTCTCCATTATTTCAAACATATTTTGGTAATGTACCTTATTGTGTTAACAACGGTATTCTTGAATACTCGACTGCTTCTTTCATTAATTTGAATGGAAAGGCTCGTTCCATATGTTGAACAAACAAACTAAGAGCAAGATATCTATCGAAGTTCATTTGATTTATGATTTGCGAAAAAATATTTAATAGCCAATGAGGGATATAATATTGAATCAAAAGTGTGATTGTGAATAGGTTCGAACATTTCAATATACAGCGTGTTTGTAACATATGGGAAAACATTTTAATATCAAATTTACAGAAAATACTTCATAGGGAATCGTTTTTGCATATCGAAAAACATAAAAATCGGTTTTGACATATGTCACGTCACCACCAATATGGCGGCTATTTTGAAAATTTCATTACGAATGGGCAAAAAGTGGGTTTATTTCCAAATATACCAAAAAAGTTATTTGAAAAAATGTTTTACAATATAATTTTAGGCCCATGTGCGAAATTTTCAATATCCATCTGAAGTACCTAGTTGAAAGTCATTTTACTAGTGCAAAATTCAAAACACTGTCTTTTACTATAAGTCTTGCTGCTGTAATTGTTCATATCTTACAGGTTCGTTAAATTTTTTTGTGACGTTTAAATTTAAACAATCCCAATATACCAATTTTCTCGATCGTAATCAAGTTTTATGGAAAAATAAGGAAAACAATATGTATCACGCAGTACAACATGGAAACCTGATATTTCCTACTTCAGCTACTTCATTTCTTACATTTCATTTCTTACATTCCCAAAAAGGAGTCTCCTTTTTATTCTCGCAAAATAAATTATGTTTTTGGAAATGAAGTAAAAAACGAAACAAATATTTTTTTGTAGGAACCACAAGGGTAATAATTAGCAAATCAAGATTAAAATCATTCTTAAGCAACTTAATTTCAATTGTAATCATTAAACAAAAATATCACTCAAATGTCCACCTTCGCGTTCTATACATAACACTGTCCTGTACGATATTACTTTCCGAACATTTTGCAACATAGGTGGTAATCATCGCTAGGCAATCTCTTATACACTGTTCTTAATGGTTTGTGTCTCTGAAGGCCTGAACTTGTAGAAACATTTTTTGAATATCCCCACAGAAAAAAAAGGATCAACTAAAAAGCGCCCAATCCATTTTTCACCAAATTCACTACCATCTCATTATCTACGAACTTGCTATGAAGTACCGCTCCCCACATTCGTTGGTATCCATCCAATATCAATTGCAGAAGCTGTTTCTATAGGGAGCAAATAAAAACTCACTTCGCTAACACGAGCGTATATGCGAAGAAACGGAACGAAAAATAATCACTACTACTTGTATACAGTCTCCGTCGGCACAAAGAGCCCGCTGGTCAACGTGGACTGGAGTGACTGCTGTCTGTTCTACAACCGATTCGTCTGGGCCAATCAAGTAGGACATCAATGCTGGCAGGTGTGTCTATACGATGGGAGGTCATAAATCACGCGTTATATTTGTGTTCTAATAGCTCTGAAAGATTAGAAACCAGTAGCGTCTGTGGTCTTGGTGTGTGCCGATCGAAAAACGTTTTAGGATATTAAAATATCTGAATAAAATTAGTTATCTCCGCCTCTACTGCTCACAGGATTTCGCCGCAAGACTTTTTTATGCTTCTGCAATTGATATTGGGAAAACTATACATATATGTTTTGCTAGCGAAATAATTTGCTTGACTGAGGCGTCAATAGAACGTATCATCTTTTGTGAAAAGTTCATTGTAGCAGCAACAACGAGTACGCCTGCTTCAACTTGAGCAAACAACGCCAAAATACGGACCTGTTCAAATATTATTTACAATTCTCCTGTTTGTGTCTTTCCATCAAACACACATTCATCACAAAAACTCGAATTCTCACGATGAATCGATTACTACAAATTATGGCAATAACAAGATGACTTGAGAAACAAAATTCCAGTAGGTGAAAAAAGGCTCGAGCACGTGCAAGCACGCATTCCTATTACGGAATTGAATTATGAATCGTAGTCTGGTTCACTTACATAATTACATGAAACTATTTCATTTCGTTCGGTAGAATATAAATGAAGAAAATTAAGTTCAGTGACTCGCGACTAAGATTTTAATATTTTTTTCTTGAAACCTTAACTTACAACTTACAACCTTATGACTGATAGTGAATGAGAAATGAAAAAAATTAAACCGACGAAATACGGAACTGAAAAGTAAAAAATAAAATGAACCTTCTTAGTCTCAATAACTAAGCTCCTAACCTAATGTAAGTAACTAATTTTGAGTTGGCGCCAAACAAACAAGCAAATGAATTAGGTAAGGCGTAAAATGATGGCATCGAGTTGGGCGGTGACATTCTGATAATTTTTTTGAAGTTATTTAATGATCTTCGTTGATTGTTTGTTTGGTGCCGACTCAAAATTAGTTACTTACATTAGGTTAGGAGCTTAGTTATTGAGACTAAGAAGGTTCATTTGATTTTTTACTTTTCAGTTCCGTATTTCGTCGGTTTAATTTTTTGTTAAAAAGTTTTTATTTTTCAATTTTTTGTGGCTGAAATCTACATTACTAACTGCTTGTTTTTTTATTACTTCCAAAATACTTACTTACCCACCTTACTTCAACTATTACCAGTTGAATAATATGATTATCTACTTTTACTATTTGTTGTAATATAAATTATTTTTGTTGTTCTGGTTAGTTTATTTCATTACTTTGTATATCGTTCCATCCTCTTATAAGGATAAGGATTGTAATAATGACACTAGTAATCTGTCATTGTCAAATACATATGTGTGCCAATGTTCACAAGTGAAAAATCAATTATCCCCTATTTTTCTACCCGTAAGGGTGGATAATTCCATTCGAAATCCAAACATGATCAACGATGAGGTATACCCTATCTGATGAAAGAAGAATCATCCAGTACAAAGTTATGCCTGATAGAATCGGTTAACGGACCAGAATTCAGAGGGTGAGTGATCAATATCCTTCATTTTGCTATCCTTAGGGGTGGATTTCATCTTTTGAATTCAAATGGGACCAACTTCGAAGTACGCCCTATCCACTGAAAAAAGAATTATCGGAATCGGACGCCTCAGTAAAAAGTTATACGTGATCATACATAAAAAAATTATTAAAAAAAATAAATATACGCGTCGACTAGAGAACCTCCTCCTTTTTGGTTTCGTCGGTTAAAAAATACACCATTGTTAGTTACCTAAAGTATACTGTAATGAGGCAGGCATTACTTAACAGTTTTTTTCAAAACTCGAATATATTTTTATCGAACTTATCTACATTCCCGTCTTCAAGTTTTCTAAACCTGTCCTTTCTCATCATAAGTAAAAAAAATCTAGATCAGAGTTTTTTTCTAAAGTTAAATATATCATTCCACTTGAGAACCAAAACCAAACATGTTGATCATCTTCTTTGAAATGATACATGCATAGATTGTGGAGGTACTGTCAAGTATTCGGAACATGATCTGTAAGTCTTCCGTAGTAAAATAACTTCAACCCAATCTTAAAAAAAAACAGTTTATTTCCAACAGGGGCACCCAGTTACAGGAAATGTTATTACAACAATCAATTAGATATAATATATATATATATATATATATATATATATATATATATATATATATATATATATTAATATATATATATATATATATATATATATATATATATATATATATATATATATATATATATATATATATATATATATATATATATGGAAGTAAATGCTGATAAGAAAACTTATAATATTTAACATACAATTAAATCTAAAGTTCAAGAGAAAACTTAGAGTAAACAAATAAACAAGAAAATAAAAGAATACATAACACCAAGTACTGTAAGGTTGCTGTAGTAGACATGAACATTATAGATACTCAATAATACACGAAGTAACAGCGTTCAATGAGTCAACATGAATGTCAGGAATTCCACAAATTTTGATGAAGCTACCGTACAAGAAATTCAACGGTGATCGTAGGTTAACGATTGTTCGTGATGCTTCGCAATAAAACTTGGAATTGTGCCGGGCAGTAAGTAAGATCAGTAATTGTTCTAATTGATTACAGAAGGATCCAAATAAATTTTTTCAAATATATATTCAGACTTCTTTATGGGAATATGCATAATATGGCATTCAATTTTTTTCCCATATAATAAGCTCTCTTCAAGAGGTGTGAAAGGAACAAAAAATTAGTAGTTGTAAGGTAGATTTTCTAGAAATAGGGTAGAGTGGGGTTAACAGATTTATTCAAAATTTTAGGACGGTTTTTGACCACCAGTCAGTAGCCAGAAAGACACATTTCTCACCTTGCCGTAAAGGCCATGAAGGTAATTGACAGACCTAAAGTTTGAGCAAAATTTTAAATGTATGTGTTTGAAACATTGACTTTTTTAAAGATATGTCAAATAGTTCACTTAACCTAGTAGGCAGATTAACTGGGCCACTTATGTGGGTTAACTGGGCAAAGGTACAAAATCTCGTATAGCTGATCTGACACCTTAACTACGAGTCTGACACCTTGATCAACGAGTCGACTAGCTGTAAAAAATCTAGAAGGCAGTTTACAAAAACTTCATCACTATTTTTCAATCTAATTTTCATTTTAAACGAAGAAACATCCAAGAACATAACTTAAAAAAGCCATAAAAGAAAAAAACTGGAATTATGTTTATATATTTTTAATTGATTCGTTTGAAAATATGAACAGGACGTTCATAAAATCAGATGTGGAATCATCTGCCACTGAAAGATAAACTCAAGTCACTATATTCCATCGTTCAAGATAACCTCTTGTTTTTACCCGTCTACGGCGAATCAAAAAGGAGGGTTATGATTTTGACCGTTGCCTCATAACTTCTAAACTACTTATCATAATTTGATAAATGAGGTACCATTAAATTGAATATGGCGCCCTCTAGAGGATATAAAGTCAGGAACTAAAAAAAAATCCTACTGATGCCGTATCAAATGAAAGGGCAATTTAAATATATATATATATATATATATATATATATAATATTGAATAAACTAATATTGAATAAACTCTCTATAATTCAAAACAAACTCCTGAACATTATGTTCAAAAAATAAAGAAATCATTCACCAGACTCTTCGAAATTGGTGTTTTCGATATAAGGCAACAATATTTTTTCAACTGTAATATTTGGCAACACAAACATCGAACAGAATTAAGAAACGCGAAACAAAAAAAAAACAAGTATTTACCCCCCAGAACCTTGAGATCAATTGGACAAAAATATTGTACGTATATAAGACCTAAACTTTTCAAATCCCTTTCTACCAATCTGAAAGACGTGGTATCCACCCACTGTTTCAAAAATAATTTGAAATCTTATATTAGGTTCTCAGCCCCGTGATCAAATCCATGATCTGATAGATCGACTTTATCTGAAATTTTTTTTTTTTATGTTCTGGTTCCCACGAAAAGGGATATCCTGTAATGTTCAGAGAACATCGTGGGAACCAAGGGAAAGAAGGTAGGAGTTGGTGTTCTTCTTAAATTTCTGGAGGTTGTATGCCTCGGGGAACACCTCCCTAGGCAATGAGTTCCAAAGCCTCGCTGTTCGTTGGATGAACGAGTCTTTGGAAAGTGATGTTCTGCAGGTCTCCAAGGTGACCACGAAGGGGTGTGATGACTGAACTTGACGGGTTAGTCTCGAAGAGACTGCCAAAGCAGGAACGATTGTTGATATTTCAGAAGAGCATCGCCCATGGAAATATCTATAAAATAGAGACAAATCGCCAACTTTTCTACGGTGTTCCAGACAAGTGAGCGAGTTTGTGAGCGAGGCATCACCGACGAGACGAATTGCCCTTTTTTGGACAGAATCCAATAGCCTCAGGATATGTTTAGGTGCTGCGCTCCAAATATGGGAACAGTATTCCAGGACAGGTCGGATCTGTGCCTTATAGATCATAAGCAGCTGAGTGGGGGTGAAATAGCTCTTGGCACGAAACAAAACCAAGTTTTGGATGCACTTTGGCAATGGACCTCACGTGATTTTCCCAGGAAAGGTTATTGCTGATAGTAATACCAAGCATCGATATGGATGACTTCAGTGGTATGGTTACTCCTGACAAAGTTATGTTAGGCACAGTGAGATCGGCTTTTTAGAGAAAAGACATGCTTGTGTTTTGTTTGCATTGAATTCTACCAAGTTATTAGATCCCCACTCGAGAATTGTTGCTAAGTCCATATTTATATTATTAACATTTCTTCCTCGTTCATTTCTGGTTTCACGGGCTGATATAGGGCCCTGGAAGAGAAAGCGGTATGGAGGGTACTATCATCGGCAAAGCTGTGTACTGACATGAAGTTGCTTTCAACAGGTCGTTGATGTGAAGTAGAAATAGTGTTGGTGCGAGAATAGATCCTTGCGGAACACCAGCATTTATGAGTAGAGTGTCAGATGAAACTCCATCGACCACTACATGGAGAGACCTGTTTGAGAGAAAACTAGCAAGCAGAGAACACAGCTGAGGGGCAAGCCATAAGACGGAAGCTTGGCGAGGAGTCCCTGGTGCCAAACTCGATCGAACGCCTTGGAGATATCTAATGCCACAGCTAAAGTTTCTCCATACTTTTCAATAGATAGCTGCCATATATGTGAGACGTAAGCGAGCAGGTCACCAGTTGATCTCTGATGGCGGAAGCCATATTGCCTATCGTTGACAATTCCTGAGTCTTCCAGATATTTCATGAGCTCGATGTTGATGGCTTTTTCCATGACCTTTGAAATAATAGATAGCAGTGCGATAGGTCTGTAGTTGCTAGGTAGGGCCTTTTTGCCTTTTTTAGGGACTGGCTGTACTCTTGCAATTTTCCAATTGGACGGAAATACCCCAAATTGTAAGAGTGGTTGAACAACTTGCAAAGAACAGGTGTTAGTTCGGGGCACATTTCTTGAGAACAATCGGCGGATTCCGTCAGATCCACAGGCTTTGTTGGTGTTGAGACCCAGCAAAATCTTTCTGATAGTACGTTGGCGAAAGGTGATCTCGGGCATGTGACTGTCAATAGGTGTAATGTTCGGGGGTTGTTTTCCTGATGAATCCAGAGTGGAATTTCCAGCAAATAGGTGCGCAAAGATATTGGCTTTTTCCTGGGCAGTCGTTGCTAGTGTTCCATCTTCTTTGGTTAGAGGAGGAAATGAGCTGGAAGTGAAGTTTCTTCCCATAGCTTTAGGAAAGACCAAAATGAACGGGATCCATTAGGACATTCAGCAAGTTTTGATCTTATTTTGGCATTGTGGGCATCTTTTGAGCATTCTATTGTCTCTTTGCATATGCCTCTAGCCTCGACATATGCTGCTCTGGTCTCAGGGCCTGGATTTTTTAGCCATCGATGGTATGCTGCCTGTTTGGAAGCCACAGCTCTAGAGCAGTTTCTGTTAAACCAGGTCTTATCGGATGATGTTCTTCTTTTGGTATTCGGTATGTAGGTTTGCATCCCCAACATGATGATTTCAGAAATTGTCTCAGCACATCGTGTTGGATCTACTGAAGAGAAACAAACTCTCTTCCATGGAAACGCTGAGAAAAACATACGAAGACCTTCCCAGTCGGCCGAATTGTAATGCCACATGAGACGGGGTGGTATTGTGCAGCTCGATGGTAAATGGAAAGAGCATGTTGTGGAGATGAGGGTGTGATCAGAGTTTCCAAGTGGGGCACAAACTTCTATTCTATACGGGTCAGGATTGGTGGTGAGGAAAAGATCTAGTGTATTGGCAGACTGGTTGTTGACATCAGGGATGCGGGTTGGTAGCTCGACCAGTTGTTCTAGACCATGAGTGATGGCGAAGGCCTCGGCTTGACGACCCGCATCATCTGTTTTGTTAGAGAATTTGAGCCAGGCAGCGTTATGTACATTAAAGTCTCCCATGATTATGGTTTCAGCCAAATTACTAATTACTAATTAACTTATTATAGTTCACAACAAAAGTGAATATAATTATTATCATTAAATCAGTCTTTTGTATGTATGTGTGTATATTTTCCTATCTGCTGGCACTTCTTTTATTAGCCTTTTGTATCGTATTATTTTCTTTACTGTTACTCATATCTTCTTTTGCTTGCTTATATTATATAAGAGGGATTATCATTATATTGTATGTCATGCCTAAACAAGACAATTTTCATGTGATCTGTGATATTCGTCGAATTTTGAAAAGGAATATTTATGTTCAAATAGCCCATATGTGTTTTGCTACATCATGCATTTGTCAAAGATAGTTTGGAAATTCTACAGATTCCGATTGGACCCGCAATTTATTTTTGAGATTACTTCCAATTTCGCAAGCTAAATTTTCATTTAAAAAATGAAACTGATGAAATTTCCCACAAAATCAAGAAATTTTCCCTCCGACAAATAATATAGAAAACGAATGATTCCAGGTTATTCAAAATTGATTAATTCTGGTATTTTTTTCTACGTTTCTGCCCATAAATTCCATCATCAAGGCCCGAACAATAAAAATCCTCCTATTTAGAGAACAGGACTGATTTTATTTTTGTTTGTATTTGTAAAGTTATTTGTATCAAGTTGCGTAGATAGAATTTGAAATGGATCTACCTTGAATGGAAACTCAAACTAGAAATCAAATGAAAATTTATCGTTTATGAGATGCCAATAGTTGTACGACATAAAAAATACAAATATAAATAATATTTATTCACGAATCATAGAAAACATTATAAACAGTGAGAGAGGTTATTATAGTTGGGTAGGTATTTCAGGTATGTTGTAAATGCCATATAGGAAGTTTTGTTCAAGTTACCTGTTATCAATCTGTCGATAAACCATTCCATTATTTGTATAAAGTCATGTTATATTATTTCTTCAGAATCTGATAAATTTTCTGCTTCATAAAATATAGCAGGATCGTCTGCGAAACGAACTGCGCGCCCTATACACTTACGAGCAAAGAAATCGATCCACTTGCTCTCAATGAAATTAATATTGCTTACTAATTTTCAGTTATTTGGCGATCATAAACTATCACACAGGTGAATGAATATGCATTTCGGGCAGATATACTCTGTTTCTCATTTAGGAAACACATCCTAACTGAGCTTGAACTTGAACTGTTACGGTGGGTCTATTTTTTTGGTCGTAAGTGTAGTATCAACATAAAATGGATCATTCAAGTATGAGTTGAATAGTATTTGTCCTAAAACCATTCCCCGAAGAACGCCATACTCACCAGATCGATATTCACTGGTTTCTTCTGATATTTTAACACATGTTTTGTGATCATTTGGGTAGCTTTTCATGAGTGGATATAGTGTTCCTCTGGATCCAATTCCCTGCAATTCTTTCAATAATTGTTTGTGATTAACAATGTTGAATGCCTTTTTTAAGTCTACAAAAATACATAGGGTTGGTGCATTTGTTCCTACGTTTCTGCTAATTTCTAGTGAAAGATCCTGGGTTGATTTCCCTTCTCTAAAGCCGAATTGATTTGGACACATTGTTTAATTTTTTCCAGGTAGGACACTAATGTTTCTTTCACAATTTTCTCGTGAATTTTCGGAAGATTCGATATGAGTGATATGGGACGGTGATAAATAATATAACTTTTTTGGCAATAACAAATTTGAAAAAAAATCAGGAACATTATTTTCTACTTTATCCAACTCTCATGTGGTATGTTATAGATTATTCTTTATGTTACTACCAGAAACACATTGTCGTTGATTTTCCTACCGATTTCATGTAATGACGATGTACTAAACCGTTTTTGATTAATTTTCCACTTTTCTTGCGAATTGACGACAGATGTTGAATCACAAATGTTCTAGGTAGAAAATTACCGCTATACGAATGTTCCGATTAGCCAAAACGTACATGAATGATTCAAATAGAAAGTTTCCTTTAGTTTCTAGAAATGTAATGAAAATAATCTGTGAAAAATTATTGTCTGATAGGTAATTCAGAACACATCTGGAGCTACTGGGTTTTCTATATCAATAAGTGAAAAAAAACTCCCGTCATTGTTCTGAACTTGATGATATCGAGAAATGGAATTCTTCTATTGACTTCAATTTCAAATATATTCTATGATTAGTACGTAATTATCACATTGGCCAGTACCGTACTGACAGTGTTGTCCATGGATGACCCGTTAATTTCTTCTAGTAATCTTTCATTCATAAAATTGATATAGTTTGGTGTAAATATAAATTATTTAGCCATATCTAGATATGCTTGTATAGTCGGAAATGGAATTCAGTGTTATTTTCATGATTTCATATACCAGATTTGTAAGTATGTTACTAAACAATGATGCTGTACATCAAGAGAAACAAGTATGTATTCTTCAGAAATAATAATAGTCTGTGAACTTCACAAATTCGAATGAATTGACGACGTGAAATTGAAAAGTTATAATGTTGAAGATAGTTGCAGAAACATGCTTATATTGTAGAAAGTGCTGTTGATACCTACAATCAAGTCCCAGATAGAGAGAAACACTAATTGGTTTATGTATTTTTTGCAAACCTTATAATTTGTCGGCAACTGTCGAAGATTGGCGTTTATCTCTCTAATGAATTTATAATCGGGCAATTAATAAGCAAATTGTTTTCTATGGCTTGATTTTTTTTTGTGGGTTTTTCTTAATTCCTTTGTATGTTTTTTCGTCGTCTAATAATTCACTTATTTATGCACATTAGTGCCTTGAATTTATCCTAGCAGATCTCATCACCAACACATTTGAATGTTATTTGAAAACTGTTAGCTTTTTATCAACTATCATAAGGGAACTTAATTCTGCGTACATCTGGTGGAGAATGCCCTGTACAATTTCTCTATCCAGGTTATCCTTCTGAGAATGCCTCTCTTATAACTGGAACCATAAGACGAGAAAGAATAAGTCAACCAAACTCGCACTTTTTTTGGGATTATTTTTTCACGCATATTTTCTAATTAAGCGATAACAAAATTCTAAATGTGAAACAGTTCTCGAATCACAGCTCTTTCAAATGATACTGAAAACAAGACCTTACACCGCAGCTCATTACTGTAAATGTAAATAAAAAAAATCAGAAATAATACTAATAATAATAATAATAATTTATTGCACTTAAATTACATATTACAAACATATAACAAAATAAAAGAGTAATATATACAAGCCAGTCATCAGAATATTAACAATAATGTGAAACATACTCAGAATATATATATAAGGGTACAGAAAGAATTCTGAATCTGTTACATAATCCAAGAACTTCCTAAATACTCATCGGTAGAATAGGGATTTAGGAATATAAGAAAAGCAATATGGGCAGGTAAGTGATTGTTTTTTTTTTATGTTCTGTTCCCACGAAAAGGATATCCTGTAATGTTCAGAGAACATCGTGGGAACCTAGGGAAAGAAGGTAGGAGTTGGTGTTCTTCTTAAATTTCTGAAGGTTGTATGCCTCGGGGAACACCTCCCTAGGCAATGAGTTCCAAAGCCTCGCTGTTCGTTGGATGAACGAGTCTTTGGAAAGTGATGTTCTGCAGGTTTCCAAAGTGACCACGAAGGGGTGTGATGACTGAACTTGACGGGTTAATCTCGAAGAGACTGCCAAAGCAGGAACGATTGTTGATATTTCAGAAGAGCATCGCCCATGAAAATATCTATAAAATAGAGACAAATCGCCAACTTTTCTACGGTGTTCCAGACAAGTGAGCGAGTTTGTAAGCGAGGCATCACCGACGAGACGAATTGCCCTTTTGGACAGAATCCAATAGCCTCAGGATATGTTTAGGTGCCGCACTCCAAATATGGGAACAGTATTCCAGGACAGGTCGGATCTGTGCCTTATAGATCATAAGCAGCTGACTGGGGGTGAAATAGCTCTTGGCACGAAACAGAAAACCAAGTTTTGGGGATGCACTTTGGCAATGGACCTCACGTGATTTTCCCAGGAAAGGTTATTGCTGATAGTAATACCAAGCATCGATATGGATGGCTTCAGTGGTATGGTTACTCCTGACAAAGTTATGTTAGGCACAGTGAGATCGGCTTTTCTAGAGAAAAGACATGCTTGTGTTTTGTTTGCATTGAATTCTACCAAGTTATTAGATCCCCATTCGAGAATTGTTGCCAAGTCCATATTTATATTATTAACATTTCTTCCTCGTTCATTTCTGGTTTCACGGGCTGATATAGGGCCCTGGAAGAGAAAGCGGTATGGAGGGTACTATCATCGGCAAAGCTGTGTACTGGACATGAAGTTGCTTTCAACAGGTCGTTGATGTGAAGTAGAAATAGTGTTGGTGCGAGAATGGATCCTTGCGGAACACCAGCATTTATGAGTAGAGTGTCAGATGAAACTCCATCGACCACTACATGGAGAGACCTGTTTGAGAGAAAACTAGCAAGCAGAGAACACAGCTGAGGGGCAAGCCATAAGACGGAAGCTTGGCGAGGAGTCCCTGGTGCCAAACTCGATCGAACGCCTTGGAGATATCTAATGCCACAGCTAAAGTTTCTCCATGCTTTTCAATAGATAGCTGCCATATATGTGAGACGTAAGCGAGCAGGTCACCAGTTGATCTCTGATGGCGGAAGCCATATTGCCTATCGTTGACAATTCCTGAGTCTTCCAGATATTTCATGAGCTCGATGTTGATGGCTTTTTCCATGACCTTTGAAATAATAGATAGCAGTGCGATAGGTCTGTAGTTGCTAGGTAGGGCCTTTTGCCTTTTTAGGGACTGGCTGTACTCTTGCAATTTTCCAATTGGACGGAAATACCCCAAATTGTAAGAGTGGTTGAACAACTTGCAAAGAACAGGTGTTAGTTCGGGGCACATTTCTTGAGAACAATCGGCGGGATTCCGTCAGATCCACAGGCTTTGTTGGTGTTGAGACCCAGCAAAATCTTTCTGATAGTACGTTGGCGAAAGGTGATCTCGGCATGTGACTGTCAATAGGTGTAATGTTCGGGGTTGTTTTCCGATGAATCCAGAGTGGAATTTCCAGCAAATAGGTGCGCAAAGATATTGGCTTTTTCCTGGGCAGTCGTTGCTAGTGTTCCATCTTCTTTGGTTAGGGGAGGAAATGAGCTGGAAGTGAAATTTCTTCCCACAGCTTTGGCGAAAGACCAAAATGAACGGGATCCGTTAGGACATTCAGCAAGTTTTGATCTTATTTTGGCTTTGTGGGCATCTTTTGAGCTTTCTATTGTCTCTTTACATATGCCTCTAGCCTCGACATATGCTGCTCTGGTCTCAGGGCCCGGATTTTTTAGCCATCGATGGTATGCTGCCTGTTTGGAAGCCACAGCTCTAGAGCAGTTTCTGTTAAACCAGGTCTTATCGGATGATGTTCTTCTTTCGGTATTCGGTATGTAAGTTTGCATCCCCAACATGATGATTTCAGAAATTGTCTCAGCACATCGTGTTGGATCTACTGAAGAGAAACAAACTCTCTTCCATGGAAACGCTGAGAAAAACATACGAAGACCTTCCCAGTCGGCCGAATTGTAATGCCACATGAGACGGGGTGGTATTGTACAATTTTATACAAGAATACTGGGCAGCTTTCTCAATACACGCTAACCTGTGATAAGGAATGTTGTAATTTGAGATATTTCTTGTACCATGACTATGAGTTATTTGGAATTGTGAGACAAGATGCCTAATTTTGAAGACGAGTTTGAAACATTCAAATATGTATATTGCTGGGACAGTAAGCATATTCAGCGATTTGAAGTGATTTCTACACGATTTAAGAAAACTCAATTTCCTAATTATTCGAATAGTTCTCTTGAAACATAATTTCCTGGCAATATTTTCTGGTCTTGTTTACAACTTTTTTAAAGTACACTTTTTACACAGTCAGGTTTTTTATTTTTTTACAGACTGATTCTCGAAAACAATGTGCCTTGTAATTTGTAAAAACACAGTTGTGAGCACTTGCTTCATCACGAATATGGAACACTCTTCAACTTGACAATAAATTACATGTAACCACTACGATGACAGGCACGTGTTCACCACATCAATGTAACCTTGCACGGTTTGCAAACGACTCGTCCAAATCTGCTTTTTATTCATTACTAGCGCCACTTCCGAAACCGGGGCTCATCCAATTCAAAGGTTATGCAGGCCGAATCACATTGCAACCGCAGTTTTCACGTTTGTAACAAACAAATTCAAACTGTTGACTTTAAAAACACTCCATTTATCAAAGAGGCAAATGCATATAAATTGCACTATGTGGACTAATTCGCCCAATTCCGCCACTGGGGCGCCACTCACAGAGGTGCTTCCACTCCACAGACGAATCACTATTTTGTCTACTTATACCCTCCATTTTTTTGTGAAAATGGGTGTGATTTTGGTTTTCTGCTCTTTTTGTTTTTTTCGATGACAGGGAAGAAAATGTCAAATTTTTTTTTGAGCACAGCCACCTATGCAAACATTGAGAATAAATTATTTTTATCATCATGAAATGTTTGAAACTCATTATCTCATTTGAATTTCAATAATCAACGGATTAGAAATGTATATTATAACGTGGGACAGAAGTTGTACATATTACATCTTTAAAATGTCTAAATTGAAAGAAACAATCATGTGTTATAAAAATTGACCAGTCAGAAGTACCTTTTGGGTGTAATAATTAGATGGAGGAGCCCACTATAGCAAGAAAAACGAACAACAGTCATTCTCGAACACATGGTCTCTACTCAACACTATCCTCTTGTCGGTTGAGATATTTCATGAGTTCAAATTGTATAAAAATAATATGTTTCGAAGTTTAACACCTGTTATTATCTCGCATACTTTACTCACTCTTTAATATTGTAATAACGTACTTTCGAATTGATCTCGACTGAGACTGTTAGATATATATTATTTTTCCGATCTTAATCAGATCAAGGAAAGCCTATTCTATCCTGTTCTTCTTATCAGATGCAATTAGTACGGTTTTCAATCTTTCACAGCTTCATTGTGGTTTATGCGGTTGAATTCTTCACATATCATACAGGGTGTTTTACCGAATAAGATTTGGTTCTCGTTGAGAGGAATTTCACCAAGGATACTCAAGATGCCTATGACTAACTCCAGTCACTCATACTTCCATATTCATCGCTTCACGTTATCATACAACTTTCTTTCTATCCAACTGAAAAACAGCTCAGGTACAGTATGTTCCAAAAAGAAGACCTCCCCAAAATCTATAGGTTTCCCCCCCTATTGCCTGTCACCCCGAAAGGGATTTGAAGAGCCGTCAATATCAAGCAGTGACATATATTGAACGATCGGGTATTATAATAGATAAGTGAAAAGTTTTTTGTGTTTTTTTTGTGCAAAAAATAATTTATTGAAATCGTAGCAAAGCGCTTTTGACCTTCAGGTCATCATCAGTGCGTAAGTAATATAGATAGAAAACAATTTACAAAAAAAAATTTTGAGAGGAAATTTGAAATATTTTGGGAAGTGAGGTTACTTACTCGTCAGGTGTATAAGAAGCCGAACAGATCATAAAATATCTCATGTTCATTCAGTGTTGTATAAGGTTACATGACAAACATGTTTGAAAACATATCCTTAGCCAGGATGAAACTTGAAATTACATTTCCATTTCTTTATAAGCCATTATTTAGGTGTGATAGCTGAACCTGTATGACAAGATTGATAAGTGAACGTTGAAGTAGATTGATATGGAACACAAAACTATGGAGATATCAGAATCATGAAAGGAATATCCATGGCATACGAAAACCAGAATTGAAGATGATCAATCTAATGGGGACTGTCATCTGTCAAATATACGTTCCAATATTCCAAGGAAGACCAGACAAGATTCTCAAATTCTCAAATTTAAGTCATCGTAATTTAAAGGAAAAATCTACTGAGACATGTCCTGATCACAAACATACAATTGAAAAAAGTATGGTGGTGTCGATAGACAATAAATTTGAATTTTCCTTAATAAAAATCCTCATTCACCATGGCTCAATTGAACCACAACTTGGGGATAAGCAGTGTGATAAAAGTCTAATGAGAACTTGACCCAACTTCACAACTCCCACAGTTAGAATACAAAAGAGTTTAGGAGTTGATAGTTAAAGTAACAGTAGAAATCCAAACAATTGAATTGCAAAGAGATACAAGTAATATCATCATAGAGAATGAGAATTGAAATTATTAACATGGTTAAAATGAAAAAGTACAATTTGTATTAGAGTAGAAAGGCTGAGAAAGTTAAATTTCATTTTATTTCAGACGTCTATGAAGTGGAATAAAGGATCTATTTAATTGATTGTTTCCGTTACTAATGTGTAGGTCTTCAAGAAAATCCAATGTATTATAATTCTTTGAACTGAGCTCATGTACAATTTGTGAATTTCTATTTGGACTAAAATTATGATTGTTGAATCTCAAGTGATGACCGAAGGCAGATACTTTATTACTGTTTAAATGTTCCCTCATGCGTTATTATATTATCAACTGTTTGTAGAATTTTTAAAAGTACTCTCTTATAATGCCACAATCGACAAATATATAAAAAAAAAATAACAAAATATGAAACCGACGAAGAAAGAAACTGAAACAAAATATAACCCTCATTAATCTTGATAACAGAGCTGCTAAACTAATGTAAGTAACTAATTTTGAGTCGGCGCCAAACAAACTAGCAATTGAATGAGGTAAAGCGTAAAATGATGGCAGCGGGATGTGCTGTGGCGTTTTGATATTTTTTTTTTTTGAATTTTATTGGTTGGCGCTGACTCAGAATTAGTTACTTACATTAGTTCAGAAGCTTAGTTATTAATACTAAGAAAGGTTATTGTTTGTATTTCAGTTTTTTTTCGTCGGTTTCATTTTTTGTTGGAAAGTTTTTATTTCTTAATTTTTTGTGGCAAAAATCTTCAATTAACAATTAAGGTATCCCTTATGTTGTAGTGTTATCAGAACTACATATATGTGCCAAGTTTCAAGACAATCGGTTCAAACGTGAAAAATCAATCATTCTCCATTTTGTTACCCTTAGGGATGGATAATTCTTTTTCAAATTCAAATATGACCAACTTCGAGGTATACCCTATACAATAAAATAAGACTCATCTAAATCGGATAACCCAGTACAAAGTTATGCCTGATAGAATCGGTTAACGGGCCAAAATTCAGAGGGTGAACGATCAATATCCTCCATTTTGCTACCCTTAGAGGTGGCATTTTTTTTCATTTTCAAATGGGACCAACTTCCAATGAAAAAAAAAATCGGAATCGGACTAATCTTTGAAAAGTTATGCGTGGTCATACATAAAAAAATATATACGCGTCGAGTAGAAAACCTCCTCCTTTTTGATTTCATCGGTTAAAAAGTGGGCATAGTTACCATTGATTTGATGCATCGCGGAATTGAATTTTCGACAAGAACAAAACTTCTATCGCGAATTAGACTGCCTAATGGTTCTGGGGATCATGATCAGCGAAGATATATCAATATTTTGTGAAAATAGTAGTATAGGTAGTATTCCCATGATATCTACCAATTACTATTCCTGCATTGGTAGATGCAATTACTATTCCTGTATTTTATTAGAAAAACTTTCGGAAATGAGATATTTTTCCAGGTAGAAATTTCTGGTGTACCCGATGGTGAATGATATATGTAGCTACCAAAACTAATTCTCATATATATATATATATATATATATATATATATATATATATATATATATATTGTAATGATCGGATTTTTGTTAGTTTATTTAATTTATAATTATTATGCTTACAAATATTTTCGCACCGCGTTGGGTGACAATTGTTATGATTGGTTGTTTATTGGTTTTCAAATTTGTATATATTTTTTGAAATTATATCATAGATTATATTTCTGAAACCCTATCCTAACAAATGGAAAATACCGGCTATGTTATGTTACCTTTTTCTTTTTCAATCCCTTTTACCTTATCCCAGCTCAGTCAGGTACGCCTATGAACATGAATTACTCCTTTCTCAGTAGCAGGTTCCTGTAATCAGTGTTGCCGACTATGGCACTATCGATTCGATAATAAAAGCTGTTCAGTGGAGAAAAGTGAAGTTAGAAATTGAAAAAACTAAATAAAAACAATTTTGCAGAGAATAATCAACTTTGATCAAAACTTATAAATACCCTACTCTGCGATAGCTACCTCATACTAGCAAAACAATGATATGAAATGGTGCAATCAGAATGTTTGTGACAGTGAAAATTTGATAAAAAAAAGTTTGAACTTATTATCAGTCCTTTTGCATGGAGTTTTATGAAAGTTCAATCCAAATCAATATAACCAGTGGTTTAGACACGTAAAGTTATTGGTTCAATGTGAAAGAAGCACTTTGATGAGTTCGGATATTGGTATACCTTGTTGCTGCCTTTCGATTGAAGTTGCCAGTCCGGTTGACGTATTTCTGCGATATCAATGACAGCTTACCTGCACTCCTTCAAAATTCATCCTCTAGACCAGGTAGGTGGAATTTTCATTGTTTATTCACTTCTTCAGTTCTGCTTTTCAGGACTTTCACTCAATCCGGAACTTTTATAACGTGTTTTCTTGTATTATCTATAATGCTTTTCTTACCATTTTCAACGTGGCTTCTCTTTTTTTAAACTTTTTTCAATCTTCTTTTTAGAACTTGTTATCCTGATCCATAGCAACACTCACAAATTTTTATTTTTCCACATATTTCCGAATTTGTATCACTTCCTACCGAATTATTTGTTGTTCTAATTAATATTAATGATCTTATGAATGATATCTAATTCTAACTCTTACATACTATTTACAAATTCTTATTAAATTATAATTTTTCATTTTATTGTATATCATCACTTTTCCTTCACAACTCTTTCGAATCCCATTGGTGGGTTTTCTGTTGATGTGAATTGTCATACCGGATGTTCAAAACTTATCTATACTTAAATTCAATATATGCTATAAATTTCAATTTTGATATGGTTTAATCGTGGATTTTTATCAGATATATCATTGGATATGTATTTTTGATACCAAAACTACTTCAGAAATGTCTTCTTCATACATACATATCGACTAGAGCATAGTATAAGGTTGTATAGTAGTGAAAAAGGTAAAGAAAATTGTAAAATAACATAGCATTAACGATAATAATCAAAATGACTAATAATAATAATGATAATTATAAGTTTGATTATATAACAACATTTCATAACATAACAATATATATATATATATATATATATATATATATATATATATATATATATATATATACAGAGTGGCCACTTTTTTAATGGGATTGTATTGGTAACTTTCAAACCATAAGAGTTAGAAGGTCGGTCAAATGGAGAAAAAGTTGCATTCATAGAAGCATTGTCAAGCAGTTCAAACAAATCGAGATTATCAGGGCCGGTTATTGAGATATCATAAGAAAAGTAAGTTCTGTCATTTTGATTTTTCTTTTTTTCCCACTTTATTTCGAATATTATCAAAAAATGTCACGGGAGTTTTTTATTCGACAGTAAATTATCCTCAATTTGACATAATCAGATTTCGTATCCAACGTTTCGTACGCTCTGGGCCACCCTCAACCTCATTTTTTTCAATACGGACCTGCATATTTTATGACACTTTTCGAAAAAACTTTTAACGCTGAATTCAACGATATATCATAAAATGTCATTTAAAGTTGATTTTCAGGTGATTTTGACCCTTATCCAAATTTCTTTGGGTCGGAACTGTATTACATTTAGGTACCTTTAGTTTAATTAACAACATGCAATACATTTCGATGAGAAAATCAACTTACTCATCTTCAACTGAATGTAACAGAATCAAAGCAAGAAACAAGTAATATTTTTTTACAAATTTCAAGAGGTGAAAAACCTAATTCATAATAATTAAACGAAACTATCATTTAATGAAAGAAAAATCAAATGATTATTCGAAAGTAAATGATGAACATTAATGAAGTAAGTGTTCGAAATGTCCACCATTTTGTAAAATGCACTTTGCGGTTCTGGAACCCATACTTCTTATACATTTGCTTATTTCGTCTCCTTGAATACCTTCCAATACATTCTCAATCTTCTCGCAAGAATCTCTATTGTCGGGTTCGTAGTATCATAAATTTTATTTTGAGATATCACCCCACGTATAAAAAATCCAGCGGATTCAATCCGGAGATCTGGCAGGCCATGCTACTGGACCTCTTGTTCCAATCCATGAATCGGGAAAAGTTCGATTTAGATAGTCTGTGACTATTCTTGAGTTGTGTGGACCACATCCGTCTTGTTGGAACCATGGACTATTACGCCGATACCGTATAAGAAGATCATCCAACATTTCTTCTATAATTTCTACATATTTTGCTCCGGTTAGGTTGCCGTCAATAAAATAGGGTCCCAGTAATTTATTATTCAACAAACCGCACCTATGTTCAAAGAAAAACGATATTGATGTCTAACTTCATGAATTAAGTGAGTATTTTCTGTGGCATAAAAATGTTTGTTCCTTCGATTGAACATGCCAGAATTTGTGAATGTCGTTTCGTCTCCCCAAATGATATTGTGCGCAAAATTGTTGTTATTCCGCACCTTCCGTTGAAACCAATTACAGAATTGCAACCTTCTCTCAGGATCATTGCGATATAGTTTTTGCACGGCTTGGTATTTATAGCCATGGTATCCGTGTCTCTTGAGTATTTTATTAACAGCACTTTTTGATAAATTGCATTCACTGGCCATAGTTCACGATCCTATTCCTGGATTCATTCGAATTTGGGCCAGAACATTGATGTCATTGATAGGCTCGTTTCGTCGTACATAAGGACCTCTAGGTTTGATGAATGAATTATGTGCAAGTAACGTGGTAGATAAACGTCGAAACATTTTAATATTTGGTGTTGTTCTTTCAGGATATAATTCACCATACCTTTGTTGTGCTTTGAACGAATTTCTATCTAGTTTTATGTATACTTCGTACATATCTCTCTTCTCTTCATTTGTGTATCTTACCATATCGAATAAGTTAAATTGAAATTACTCATAAAAGTATTTAATGACAAGTTCTTGTGACACAATAATAAACGAAGTGACAAATAATATGACATTTCTTGTTATGTTCTTTTTTATCCACGGCCTACTACTTGAAAATAATACATTCAATAAACCTAGAGTTGTGTGTATGTAAGAAAAAACAAGTCTACCAACGATATCAATGTTCTGACCCAAATTCAATTGAACCCAGAAAAAAAATCGAGAACTGTGGCCAGTGAATGCAATTTATCAAAAACTGCTGTTAATAAAATAGTCAAGAGACGCGAATACAATGATTTTGAATTTGAATACCAAGCCTTGCAAAAATTATATCGTAATGATCTCAAAATAATGTTCGATTCTGTAATTTGTTTCAACGGAACAAATGACAAATCCAACAATAGAGATTCTTCGCGAGAAGATTGAGAATGTATTGGAAGGTATTCAATGAGACGAAATAAGCAAATGTATAAGAAGTATGGGTTCCAGAACCGCAAAGTGCATTTTACAAAATGGTGGACATTTCGAACACTTACTTCATTAATGTTCATCATTTACTTCCGAATAATCATTTGATTTTTCTTTCATTAAATGATAGTTTCGTTTACTTATTATGAATTAGGTTTTTCACCTCTTGAAATTTGTAAATAAATATTACTTGTTTCTTGCTTTGATTCTGTTACGTTCCATTCAGTTGAAGATGAGTAAGTCGATTTTGTTATCGAAATGTATTGCATGTTGTTAATTAAACTAAAGGTACCTAAATGTAATACAGATCCGACCCAAAGAAATTTGGATAAGGGTCAAAATCACCTGAAAATCAACTTTGAATGACATTGTATGATATATCGTTGAATTCAGCGTTAAAAGTTATTTCGAAAATCGTCATAAAATATGCAGGTCCGTATCGAAAAAAATGAGGTTGAGGGTGGCCCAGAGCGTACAAAACGTTGGAAACGAAATCTGATTATGTCAAATTGAGGATAATTCACTGTCGAATAAAAAACTCCTGTGACATTTTTTGATAATATTCGAAATAAAGTGGGAAAAAAAGAAAAATCAAAATGACAGAATTTACTTTTCCTATGATATCTCAATAACCGGCCCTGATAATCTCGATTTGTTTGAATTGCTTGACAATGCTTCTATGAATGCAACTTTTTCTCCATTTGACCGACCTTCTAACTCTTATTGTTTAAAAGATACCAATACAATCCCATTAAAAAAGTGGCCACTCTGTATATATATATATACATTCCATGTGCCTGAAAGTGGTGGAGGCTTCTGATATAATTGAGAAAAACTGAAGATACAACATATCGGGATTTGTGTCAACCTCGCGAACATTTTCTAATGTTGGGAGAATCGGAAACATAGTACGGGTGAGTCAGAATGAAACCGATAACTCCATTTTTTCATTCATCATATTATTTGATCGAATCGGTGTCGTCGATTCACTGATATGTAATCATACTTTCTTGCATATGATTGTTTTGACAGATCAACTGACCAAAAAACCCACCTCAAATTCATAATACCCCACTTAGATAAGACATAAGGTCTGAAATGAGTTTTGCGGGAAACTGAAGATAAATACTCTTAATTTGTTGAAGTTTATGTTGGAGTATCATTATCGAAGCCATTTCTGATTGAATTATCTGGGAAAATATCATCCATTCAACACGTTCAATGAAGAAATACAATTATTGTGTATTAATATCCACTTGAAAGATTTCTTTCGATTCGTGATAACTAGTTGCAAAGTCGAGCCTTCCATGCTAGTTTGTGGTGAACTGTTCAGTACACCACTGATCAACGCATAAAACATACACGAAATTTGGAACTTAAAAGAAACTTAGCCTGTTTTCATTGTTCCCGGTAGAAACACACTGATATATCGATACTTACATTAGACATAATTGACAGAAACCGAAAATACTTTGTATCATTGTCAAGTCATCTGTCATCTTCCCAGTCAGTGAATATCGTTTCAAAATGGATTATTCATTTGAAGAATATACAGATATGCATTTCGTTTATGGTGAAACATGGGGAAATGCCAGAGACGGTGCTGAATTATATCAACATAGATATCCAAACAGACATCATCTACATTTCACTACTTTTATCTGTGCATCGACGATTGAAGGAAACGGGGTCCTTCAAATTCAATAAACACCATTGTGGTGAGAATAGAACAAAAAGAGATAATGTTACATAAGAACAAATTCTTGAACGATTAGCAGCAGACCCTTCTACCAGCACTCGGGCTATTTCGCATAGGTTACAAGTGTCACAATCAACAGTTAGTCGGGTAGCACGTTAACAACTATTGTATCTATTTCGCCTGCAGAAGGTTATGGTCCTAGATACTGGTGATTATGGCCCTCGTAGATTTTTTTATGAATGGTTTTTGATGATGTATGAAGGAGCAAACGACTTCCCTAGATATGTTCTATTCACGAATGAGGTATGTTTCACAAGAGATGGATATTTCAATAGAAGGAACAGCCATTTATGGGATGAACGAAATCCGCATGGAATGTTTTGAAAAGGCTACCAACAAAAGTTTTCAGTGAATATTTTGGTAGGAATGATCGAAAATCGTTGGACCATATCTTCTTCATCCCCGTTTGAATGGGCAGAACTACCGAGTGTTTCTTAAACATGTTTTAGCTAGGCTACTTGAAGACGTACCTCCATTGGTTCGTCAAAAAATGTGGTACCAATATGACGGAGCACCGGCCCATTTCCAACGAATCGTCCGTCAGTTTCTTGATCAAACATTCTATGATCGGTGGATAGGTAGACGTGGTCCCATACATTGGCCTGCACGTTCTCCGGATTTAACTTCACTAGACTTTTTTTGTCGTGATACCCTCGAATCCCTAGTGTATGAAACCCCTGTAGGATCTGTGGAAGATTTAACGACAAGAATTTTAGCAGCATGTACGTTAATACAGGATACACCAGGAATATTCCAAAGCGTGCGACAGTCGATGATACGGAGATACCAATTGAGTATTGAACATTAGAACATTTGATTTAATGCCTTGTTTGTTTCTATATAGTGTACCCACAAAACTGTTTTTATCATTTAAGTAGATATTAATACACAATCATTGTATTTCTTCATCAAAAACATGTTGATGGGATAATATTTTCCTAGAATATTCAATCAGAAATGGCTTTGATAATGATAATCCAACATGAACTTCAACAAATTAAGAGTACTTATCTTCAGTTTTTCGCAAAAATTATTTCACACCTCAACTCTTATCTAAGTAGAGTATTATGAATTTGAGGTTGGGTTTGTTTGTCAGTTGATCTGTCAATACAATCATATGCAAGAAAGTATGGTAACATATCAGTGAATCCACGACATCGATTCGATCAAATAATATGATGAATATAAAAGTGGAGTCATCTGTTTCATTCTGACTCACCCGTACTATGTTTCCGATTCTCCGAGCATTAAAAAATGTTCAGGAGGTACACACACATTCCGATATGTTGTAAGAAATTGACATTATGCGATCATTGCACATAGGAAATTATGTCTCTACTAAGGACATATCTTCAGTTTTTCTCAATTATCTCAGAAACCTCCACTTTTAGGCATATGGAATGTTATGATTTTTGGGTTGAGTATCGAGCCGAAGTGATGTCAAACGCTCATTTGTCCATTCACTTGTCCCAAGAAAATATGACGGAACACATGACCACATACCATCGTAACTACGCCACTGGTTTACCAAAATAAAAAATTATAACTTCAAATTAGCACGTTGATAAACCTCGATTAGTGTACCAAGTGTATTTTTTCCTTCAGGAATCTTGGAGAAAACAATCCTAATTTTTTTCGTACTTTCGACACCCTATATCCCAGAGGGGATGTATTTCATGACATACCTTGATAACAACTGTTCACCTCGAAATTAGGTGAGGAATCTGTAGTCTGAGTTTGTCGGTCTTATTCGGACTCTGTATATATATATATATATATATATATATAAAAAATAAGAGTTAGTTTTAGAAGCTACATATATCATTTACCATCGGGTACACCAGAAATTTTTACCTGGAAAATTATCTCATTTCCGAAAGTTTTTTCTAATAAAATTCAGGAATAGTAATTGCATCTACCAATGCAAGAATAGTAATTGGTAGATGTCATAGGAATACTACCTATACCACTACTTTCACAAAATGTTGATATATCTTCGCTGATCATGGTCCCCAGAACCATTAGGCAGTCTAATTCGCGATAAAAGTTTGTGCTTGTAGATAATTCTCTTCCGCGATCAAGAAAGAGGAGGTTCTCTACTCGACGCGTATATTTTTTTTTATGTATGACTACGTATTACTTTTCAAAGAGTAGTCCAATTACGCTTATTATTTTTGTTTACTTCTGTGTTTTCGTGAATGCGGATATATCAACAAAATTATATCACTGATTTCATTTGATATGAAGTCAAATCATTTCGTTACCTTCGATGAGATCACCGTTGTGTTGCGTTATTAAATTATCGTAGCCAAGAAGACGCGGAGAAAGCATCCATAATTATATCTGAATACCGTTATAACGATAATCATTAATTCAATATGAATGATTTGAAAACATTTAGTCCGCTTTCAATTAATCCATTAAAAAATTTCTCCGGTATGTCCTAAATTGAGTTCATTCTATCAGTTTTTGTGTGCCAGTTCCAATGACATTCACTTACACTTCTTGGTAATGAAAAATACGACGCGAATTCATGAAGCGTAATCCATTTTCTCCAATTCCAATGGCATGTTTTGCTTGTACTGATTTGAAAACAATTTGATAAACGTCTTTTGTTGAGGAAACCGGGAATCCCCAGTAGAAGTAGTAAGGTATGTATGTAGTTAGCTTCTTTGAGAATTGTGCGATAAAATGGAAGATAAAGATTTGAAAAATCGCAGTTATGCAACATAGATATTCCTGCTTTCATACTGATTCTTTCATAACAGGAGGTATTTATATTTATTATTAAAGACTTTTGAAAAACAAAAAATACTCAGAAGTAACTGAAATATAGTCCTCACGAGTTCTGATAGGAAATGCCATAGTAATAATGCATAGTATAAATCGCGGATGGAAGACATTCTACAAGATGTTGACATTGAGTTTGAAAAACTCAAAACAAATAATGTAGTGGTATACGCAAGACCCAAAAGCAGCAAGTTTGTGACCAGTACTGAGATTCATAGATGCACCGTCCTATAAACCAGCTGTTTACGTTCATAGAATTTTGGCACAGTTAACAACTACTTTAGAATTTGATATAAAAAACTCACTTTAGTCCTTGAATTCTCTGAAACAGTAGTTCTGCCTGAAGTATTTATTCTCACTTCATTAGCTACTATTTATCTGTTAACAAATACCGGGTGCCACGGAAGGTGGGTCACCCCTATAACTTTTTTGTTCTCGGAGATAATGGAGTGAAATTTGGATGATCTGTTTAATTCATTAAATCACATTTTTTGACAAATAACTCAACTTCATGCAAATTCCGTATTCACCGGAAGTGACATAAACTTGTGATTTTCAAATGGGACACCTGGTATATTTTCAAGTTTTTTGTTTCCATATGACATTTAGAATACATCAATGTTTTTTATTTTATTTTTTCGAAATAGATGTTCTGGCATACGTTCAAGTAAATATTAATACGTCACTCAGGGAGATCGCAAGAGAATGTGACATTTCGAAGTCTTCTGCACGTGAAACTGATGTTGGCCAAGCAGATGCCAATTTAAATTCGGCATTGAAACTCCTAACTTGCCTGGGTTCGGAAATGCAAAGAATTTTGCTGAAGAACCACAAAAATACTCTCTACTTACCGGAATTACTAACTCTAAACTGGGAGGAATCTTGATTCACGTAGCACTTACACTGAGTTTAGACTTCATACCACTTACTTTCGACTATCCTAATTAATTTGATATTGTTCTTATGTCCTATATTTGACGATGCAGAAAATTATTCGCAACAATAATAATTAATTCACATAATTTTCCGAAAAGACTCAATACATTTTTTTTTCTTAAAATATCATGTGCTTCCTGACTATCTTTCTGTCCGCTGTCCCCATCTGCTCAACAGTCGAACTGAGTCCAACCGGAAAATGGTAATAAATACCCCATTTTATGATTTCCCAGAAAGTGCGCCCATTTCAGACCATTCCAAACAAAATGTTTATATATTTCTGTTAAAATTTTTGAAGAGAAGGATTTAGTGTTCGAATAGTCAACATCATGCATTTCGTTCCATTCGGTCCCCCTCCCTAAAAGTATTGAGTTGTCTTCTTTTCCATAAATGAATCGCCATTCCAGATCTTCCTGATACTCATGAACACTAACCAAGATTTATTAATAATATTTTTCAGAAAAAAAACGACCAAATATATGCATTCATGCACTGTGATTGTTTGCTCTCACCCCGTGTACACCAAATTCACAATGTTTTGTTTCATCCTGCTGAACCGCTCGATTGGCTACCTGGAATACCCCTGTTTTTTTTTAAATCGGACCCAACTCATAGAAAACATTTTTTTTTGGAAATGAAGTCGTTCTTAAAATGATATGCTACATCACTTATGTTTCTGATTTTGAATAATTGAATACGGCCTCATGATCGAAGCTATTTTGGAGGGTTTAAAAGTTTTCCTGTCTCAATGATTCGACCTTATTATCTTCGAAAATTGCTTTTGGAATGGCAATATTTTCAATGAGATCGGGTAGATTGCGAACTAGTTGTGTATCTCCAAGGCATTTTGCTCCAACTTATTTCTTGCTTGCACGAAATATCCAAACATCGCTAGCACAAATATCTATGAAGGAAATGCACTAGAAATATGAAAAAACATTCATTAAATTTAAATTTTTTACTTTGAAATAGGAATACAGTTCACGAAACTTCAATATTTAAAGAAGTATATTCATCATATTCCAAATATTTGTTTCAATGTGAATTCATAAACTTCTGAGTACCTAATTGAATGAGTTATTGACACAGAAAACAATTGCCTGGTGAATAACTTCTACAGAAATTTTTCAAATAACTCAAACTACAAAAAAAAAGAATTTTATGATACATTGTTCAGCCAAGTAAGCACATTTCGAGTGATCAATTGTAGATGAATAATTTTTACTCTTATGTTATTTCAGTAGACTATATGAACATGGTGTACGAATAATTGTCAATCTCATTTTTGTTCATACACAACATATCACATCCATCCAAGGATGCATACGTTCAACTAGTTTTTTTCCACCTGACTTGTGCCTCAGTTGATTCGAAGACAAGATACCCATCTGGCACAATTATTTGAAATATTTTTTATACTAAATATTCAACTGATAACCATGAAATCAATACTTTAATTAAACTCATTATCCAGTTTAATTAAAGTATCGCACATAAATACCCCGCACCATCCTTATGGAAATGGCTTTCGGTTAAATTTCCTGAATTTTTGGTATGTTGTAGATTTTGACTTTTTCGGCAAAAGTGTCCCTGGGCACTAAAAAATCCACCGACTAGTTTTCGAGATAGAGGGTGTGAAAAATGAAAAGTGAAGCTTTCTGCTCAGAATTTTTTACAATTCCGATAATTGACAAAACGCCTATTTATTCTCGGAATACCATGCCTCAATGATGTACAATGTCACGTTGATCTCGATTCCATTATACTTTTTTGTTTTGTGCTCTATAACAGGGTGAACAAAAAAAAACAATTCGAATAATTTTAAACCAACAGTGGGAGTTCTCTGATGAAAATTGAAGATTCAATTGAGCCTGGATAAACTCTCTCAATCTGGATCGATTATAATTGACATTATATTTTTTATACAGGGTGGTTCGAAAATAGGGGTACGTTAACCCCTCGTTTTTTAGTTCTGATAATACCTATCGACGACCCGTTACTAAGCTGTGCAGACTGGAAGTGAACGGATGAAGAAGCTAATTTTTCAATGGGGAGAGGATGTTCCAGTCCCATCAAGGGACAATTGTAACAATTGAAAATGACATGTTTATAATTTTTGTTTTTTGAACTTAAGTCAGTGTGAATGGTAATTTTTGGCGAGATACGTCAGTTTTCTTTATGAAATGAAGATAAAGAGAAAAGTTAACAATTCATTTAATTTTGAGTAAAGACACTGAGAATTCTGAAATTACAATTTTTTTCGATTCTACTATAAGTACAATCAATATGAGCTATTGCTTTTGGTTGGTTAGGGTTGGGGTTATAGAGTTCATTGACAAATTCTGTGAAGTGTCTTGTGATATAGTTTGCTCTGGTTATAGCATTGAAATATCACTTTGAGAAAATCATCAGGAATACCTTGACGCAATTTTACGAGAAATGTTAACAAATGTTTTCTGGTAATGTATCTCACATGTCCTCGTACAATAGGATCACAAAATTCATATAATTCGTTGAACTACATTTCACTCAATGAAGTGAGATATATGAATTCTCCATTGGAAAAAGAATTGGTGACATCAAAATATATTGGACTCCTCAAACCGTACATTCTATCGAAAATTCAAGAAAATTAACCGATTTTTTTCACGAAATACAGGGTATTCATTGAAAAAAACCGCATTTCTTTGAGAAACTTGGACTGTATCTTTTTACTCATCTTGTATACATGGAATTACTATACGACGTTCTCAACATTGAAGGATGTTTGATATATAAATGACATGCCCTCCTCTATCCGAACAAAAAAACGAGGGGTTAACGTATCCCTATTTTCGAACCACCCTGTATAAAAAAAAAATTATGTCCATCAACTTCGATCCAGAATGAGGTAGTTTATCCAGGCTAAATTGAGTCTTCAATTTTCATCAGAGAACTCACACTGGTTGGTTTAAAATTATTCGAATTGGATTTTTTTTGTTCACCCTGTATAGAGCACAAAACGAAAATGTATAATGGAAACGAGATCAACGGGACATTGTACATCATTGAGGCATGGTTTTCCCAGAATGAATAGGCGTTTTGTCAATTATCAGAATTGTAATAAGTTCTGAGCAGAAAGCTTCACTTTTCATCTTTCACACCCTGTATCTCGAAAACTAGTATGTGGATTTTTTAGTGCCCATCGGCACTTTTGCCGAAAAAGTCAAAAACTACAACATACCAAAAATTCAGGAAATTTAACCGAAAGCCATGTTCCATAAGGATGGTGCGGGGTCGAATGTAAAAAATCTTACAATATCATTTTCCCAAAATCTCGAATATAACACCGAAATGAATATACCTGTGTTGAAGGATTTTTTATTTTGAAGTACTCGGTATGGTTTTTTCAATTATAGTAATACAATTTGATGCACATAGTTTCATTGAAAAATGGTCACTTTGATAAATTTTCAACTTCATTGATAAAAAAGTTCAAACAAACAAATATGGTAATGGACTTCGAATAAGCTGAGACAAAAAAGTATAATAATCAGAAATCAGTGAATTAGGAACTCCTGAGGTCATAATCTTCGGCTGTTCAGAGTGATTTATCTCTAATGTTAGTTGGGATATCATTTTCTGAATTTCCTTTTTTTCCAGGAAAATTCATCAGTGAGAGATTGCTCCTCGCATTACTGGCCATTCTACTAGTCATCAAACTCCTAGCGGTAAAAATCCTCTTCGTACTTCCTGCCATAATAGGTGTAGCAGCAGCAAAGAAGCTCATCCTCAAAGTCCTCCTCTTCATTTTCCCCGCGCTTCACCACCTCTTCAAACTCTGCGCCTACACTCCATATGGAGCCAAACATCATATCCACAAACATCAGATATCCCACATTCACCAGCTCGGACATAAACAACATCATCCTCATTACGGCTATGGAGGTCCTGTTGAGGTCATTGCACCTCATTCTGATGGTCCGCCCGATTTGCACCACTTTGGGCACAAGAATGATCCTTATGGAGAGCCTAATGATCTGTACCCAGAAAATGAGTAAGTACTTTTTTATAGTTTATTTCATTATATTTTCTGTTTGTTGTTTTAGTCTAATCATAAAGTTCAAAAACGTGTTAAATAGATATAAAGCTCCTAAAAATATGAGCGATAGCTCATTCGATTCAGAATGACGTCTAGAAAAATGTTTTTTTAAGGGTTTATTAGCACGTAAAAAATTGCGATTGTTATTAACAAAATAAGATTGAAAGAAGAAGGTATTTCGTTTTTCGTTAATAATTTCTAAAATAATGATATTTGAGGAATTGTGAAAAAAGATCCTGAAAGAAGAGGAAATTTCCAATAAAAAAGTCCTGCCTCCCGGAATCATTCATGCTTAATAATTAAGAAAATATACTTGAAAAAAATATAAAAATTAGAAAATAAATTCAATTATTATTTCAGTAAATATTATTTCAGTAAATAAATAATTAAACTCTAGCAGAATATTGATAATTCCAGTGATAAATGAATGAAAATGATCAATAGCAGAATGTAAATTAGGTAAGTATAAATTTAAACTAGTATATTATTTAAACAAAAATTCATATTGCTATAATTTATACGTAATTAGGAAGATATTTTATCATAGAACAAAAAAGTTCATGAGTCCGTAGCTGTATCTATATTATTTAACAAGTTATAACCTATGAAATTTCAAAAAATATAAAAAAAAATATTTTTTTTATAAACATATGCTTATAACAACTGATAAACAATGGTTACAGAATTAATTTTGAATCCATTTTAAAGATAAATAAATCTTTTATAAAAATGATTGAAACGTCCTTTATAACTTTTGAACTTTTTAAAAGTTATAATAATTTATAACTTGACAAATTATGGAACGGCTGTAATTTCATTATCATATAATATGTACCAATGCTGTAAAAAATACAAAAAATTTTTTTCTATACTTTGTTATACATAGCTGTTTTTGTTATTTCTTGAAGTTTACAAAAAAAAAATATAACGGTTAATATTATTTGTTTATAACAAATTGTTAAGTTAATAAACAATGAAATTTAAAAAAAATTATTTCTCTGTTAATTCATTGAAAAAGTAATGATGATTTTTAAAATAAAATAATTTCCAACAATTTAAAAATTTTTAAAAAAATTGTTTTTTTAAAAATATATCTTAACAAATGACGTAAAATATTTTTTTCCAATGTTAATTGATACCTATATTAGATGCAAGAACAGCAATAATAGGATATTACTAGAAAAAAAAATTTGTTGAAATAATTCACTCAGTTTATATTATTTCATTGTATCATGGCACTTTTGCATATATCCTGAACAGTTGACACAGTTGTTGATGTTTCTAGTTTTAGTAATTACCATTGTCACATATTTCTGAAAATATAGTTCATCGGAAAATTGAAAAACTATTGGTATAGCAAGTCAGTCAGTATATCGTGTCGAAAAATCCGAAGGGACGAAGGATTATGGGACATGGAAGCATGCGATGAAAATAAGACTCATGAGAGATAAGTTGTGGAAAGCTATCGAACCCTCAGCAGGTGAGACAGTTGATACTGAAACTGATCAACAAGCTTTAGCCGCGAAAGTTCTTAAAATCCATGCGAATATCTACGTTCGCACGAAAACTGCAAACAACGCCAAGGAAGCATAGACCAAATTAGAAAAAGCATTCGAGAGGTCTGAACACCGGCGGCAAATCATACTGGATCATCAGCTCTATTCAACTAAGCTGAGTGATATCCACAGAATGGAGGACTACATCAACAAAATACTTGAAATCCCAACCGAACTGAAAGGTATTGGCAGAGAAGTCAGCGATGACTATATGGCGTTCAAATTGCTGGCAAATCTAACGATTCATTAGTCATAGCTATGGAAAATAGTGCTAAAATATTGGTATTAGATTCCGTTATCAAAAATCTTCCACAAGAAAAAGCCAGGTGACACGAGAATTCTATAAAGAATGACTCAGCACTAGAAAGCAAATACAGTAACCATGCCAAGAAGTCATTCCAATCTACTGAGCAAAATGGAAAACGGCATTCCAATTGTTATTTCATTTGTGGAAAATTAGGCCATATAGCAAAAGTGTGCAGAAACAAAAGAAACCATCGTGAAGAACAGTCATCTACAAAGCCATCAACATCGAAGCAGGAACCAAGACAGCAGCAGTCAATAGTGAATTGACAGCAAGTAGCGATGAAAACTGGTACTCAGATTCTGGTGCAACCCGCCATATGAGTTCACAAAAACAATTACTCAAAAGTACCAATCCTGCTGATCGAGAAATTTACGTAGAATCTGTTGACGGGAATCAAATTCCATACGAGGATATAGGTGATATCTCCTTAGCGGTGAATATTAGAGCAGCTCAGAAGAGATGCTTGTCAAAGACTTATACATTCCTAATTTGAAGAGGAACCTATCTAGCATTATCAATTGGAAAAATTGCTGTAAAGGAAACGAACTATTTTTCAATAACAGAAAGTGTACTATAAGAAGCAAAAATACCAATGAAGTTATAGGAACGTGGCTCTAGAAGTGAAGATGGTTTATACACACTCGACTTGTCAGAAATGTGTGACAAAAACTTCAAGTGATTATGATTTATGGCACCAACGTCTCGGTCATATCAGTAACAATGGACTTCAAAAACTCCAAAAACGACTAGTTTTAGGATTACCCAAAAATATTTCATCCAATGGAGAGATTTGTAAACGGTGCATCACTGCCAAACACAGTAGAGCTTCATTTCCTAACAAAAAAGAAAAAAGAGCAAATGAAATATTGGGACTTGTGCATTCTGATCTGTGCGGACCCATGGAAGTAGAATCCATTGGCAAAGCAAAATATTTTCTCTTTTTTCTAGTCAAGAAAAACTGCCTACATTCTACAACAGAAAAATTAAGTTTTTAGTTGTTTTTAGAAGTTCAAAATGATGGTTGAATCTGAAACAGGGGGAAAACTAAAGAAACTAATAACTAATGATGGGGGAGAATATTTAAACAAACCCAAGGAAAAATTTCTGCAACAAAATGGTATCTATCAGTCAGCGCCACATACCCCTGAACAAAATGGTGTAGTTGAAAGGTCCAATCGTACCATAGTCGAACGAGTAAGATGCATTCTTGGATATGAGGAAAATACGTATGGGCGTATAGGTTGTTCGACCAAAAACGAAAGAAAATTGTTATTTCTAGAGATGATATTTTCTTAGAAAATCAGATTTTATCGTGGTCGTATCCAAAGCAAATAGAAAATGAAATCATGATAGCCCACAAAAAGGACGAAGAAAATGCAAGTGAAGACCAGGAAGAGATAGAAATAGATCCAACAGAACAAAGCGAAAGCAGACGGATAGAAGTAAAACAAACACATATTTCAAAAGGAGCTGGAAGCATTGATAGTATTGTTGAAGGAGAAAAAATAAACTACCAACCTACCTGCAGGATTACCTTTATGTAGCCAGTTCATCAGATGAGTCCAATGGGGGAGACTCGCACAAGTTGCCAACTAAAAAAAAAACCCTTAAACCCTCCAATTATAATAATTTTATCAGGGTTGTGTAGAGAGTCACAAACTGAATACGCTGGATCATTTATTTTCAGTCCCAAAGTGATTATATTTCTGTAGACAGAAAAGTTATATTACAAGGGAATTTTGTGTCTATATTTCGAGTGTTGGTGCCAAAATATGTTTTTCGCTACCAACTGTTCACATTTTTAGACACAAAATCTCTAAGAATGACACATATGATATGAGAAATATACAAGCGCTTCATGACCAAAAGTAAATGAATTGGTATATCGAATTGGCGATTTTTCATACAATCAAAGTCAAACCATTGCCATTGGAGAGGCAGACTCCCCTATCATTCAGAGAACATGACATTGACAGAAGCTCTGGGAAGTGACAATTCTGAAAACTGGAAACAAGATATAGTCCGGGAGCTGAGGTCATATGAAGTCAATGATATAGAAAATGTATCTGATAGATGAAGAGCGATAAAAAGCAAATGGGTCTTTCAGCTCAAGAAGGGAGATGATGGAAAATTGGAAAAGTTCATGGCAAGACTTTTAGCCAAAGATTTTTATCAAGAGAAAGGAATAGATTTCGATGATTCGACAATCTATCGTGAAAGTCCTCATTGCATGGATTTGCCAAAAACAGACCCTTTGGAGGGCTTTAAAATCATTTGCAGATTGAATAAAGTCATATATGGGTTGAAGCAATTAGGTCGAGTATAGAACAGCAAATTACACACCGAACTGATGAAAAATAATTCGAAAACGAAGGTAGATCCTTGCCATATTATCGAATGTGAAATCATTCTCATCTTCACAATTAATGTAGACGACATTTTGATATTCGATAATGATAATTGAAGAGGGTATTCGAAATTGAAGACTTAGGACGAGCGCACCAGTGTTTGGGCATACGCATAGAGAGAAGAAAAGGAATCATCACTTTGGATCAAGAAAACTACATAAATTCAATTTTGAGAGATCAATATAAACAACTGTCATCAGTTTCGATACTACTACTATGCAGAAGAACCAGAAATTAACTAGTGATATGGGACCTAGTAGTGGAACAAGAAGAAATTAGATGGAAAGCATTCCCTACAGAGAATCAGTGGGAAAAATGATATATCTTTCACAATGGAAGGCCTGTCATTAGCTATCCAGTGAGTGTGATTAGTAAATGCAACAATGACCAGAAAAACCCCATTGGACAGCTGTGAAGAGAGTTCTGAGATACCTTCGAGGTACTAAAGTAAAGAAGTTAACCTATGAGAGAAGTAGCCAGGAAGAAATAATAGGATACTGTGATTCAGACTGGGGAGGAGACACGGACGATAGAAAATCCTATGCTGGATATGACTTCAAACTTGGCAAATCATTGATATCATGGAATGGCAAGAAACAACCGACAGTCGCATTATCAACCACAGAAGCTGAATATATGGCACTTAGTCATGCAACAAAAGAAGCTTTGTGGTTGAGCAGATATTTCAAGCAGGGGATTGGGAAATATCACATATCAACCTATTGATAGTTTTTGCGACAACAAAGAGGCCACTAAACTATCCAAAAACAATGTGCTTTACGCAAGAAGCAAACACATAGATATTCGCCACCACTCTGTTCGAGATGCTGTTGAGAATGGAAACATTTGCGTGAATCCTACTGAAACAGAGAATATGCTAGCAGATATTCTGACGAAGTTTAAGCCCCAAGCAAAGTTTGAATGGTGCATCCAAGATTCTGGATTGATGTGACATTCAGAATTTTTGACAAAGTAGCCAATAATTATTATTGTCAATGAAATAAATGTTCAAACTATCTACCAACCATTTCCGTACAATAGTACAAGTTCTGTTCAAAACGAGACTTCACATTTCTTAGCATTTCCGGCGTTATTCAACAGCATTCCTCAATAATTCTCCTTCGAAAATCTTCCAGAGATTTTGGTTCGGTTCAAAGATTCTGTTTTTCAAGTGACCCCACAGGAAAAAATCGAGTGGGGTTAAATCTGGAGATCTGGCTGGCCACTCTATAGAGCCTCTTCTTGCAATCCAACTTCCAGGAAACATTCTATCCAAAAACGCCCTAACAGGCTGCGCATAATGTGGAGGTGCCCCATCTTGTTAAAATATCAAGTGGTCTTCATTTTCAATAATGTCTACTTATTTTGGATAAACAAATTCATTCAGGTTACCGTCGAAAAATACTGGTCCAGTCAAACGGTCTACAAAAATACCGGCCCAGACATTGAGTTTTTGGGGAGTTTGAGTATGGACTTCGTGGAAAACATGTGGATTGGCATCTGACCAATAACGACAATTATGACGATTCACAGTCGAATTTAAAAAGAATGTAGACTCATCAGAAAAGCAGATGTTGAAAAGGAAATCCTCATCAGCATATATTCTCGTAGTCATAATTTCACAAAATTCCTGTCGCCTATCAAAATTATCTTCATTCAATTGGTGTACCAAATGTATTTTGTAGGGGTAGAATGTATGATGTTTCAGGTTTTGGCAGATACTGGTTCTACTGATATTGGTAACACTAGCCAATTTCCTTGTACTCAATGTTGGGTCTGCATGAACTTGTCCTAAAAGTGCAACTTCAACAGCTTCATTTCTCAAAGGACATTCACGTTCTGGGTCTCGTTTCTTGTTGGCTACTGATCCAGTTTGACGAAATTTTTGCACTAATTCTAGAACGTATTTTCTAGCAATAAGTTCATCTGGATGCGTTCCATTTAACAAATTAGCTGTACGGTTACCGCACTCATCATTCTTAAAAAAAATTGTTATTATTTCAACTCTTTCCGCGATCGTATACACCATTATTGCGGAAAGATATTCAGCAGCTTTAGTCGAGTAATTCACTCTAATGTCGTTCAATCAAAGATCAGTTCGACACTGATAGACGTCCACAATTGCGATTTGGCGAAAAAAATTATCTCATACATGAAATATGGTCTTGGGCTCATTCGAATGATGGATTGATTTTCTATAAAATGGTTTTCAATGTCAATCTCTAATAGTTTGAAAAAAAAAACACATCGAATGACAGCTTTAATTTTTGAAATGTTCAAAAATGAAAAATGCTTATTTTTGTTATTTTTTCTGAATGTAAAAAAAATATAAACATATTCGAAAATTGTTCATAACAAGTTGTTTATTTAATAAAAAAATTGAATTCCTATCTGATTTTATTGATAATACTATCAAATAGTGTTGGCGTGGCATTACGTTTTCTACCATTCCTCGTGAGCTCACACCAAATAAGTTTTTGGGATTGAAAATACAAGAGAAGGCAGGCAAACGAATAATTTATCTTTTGGCCATCTCGTGAACTACATAATTCGGTTTCAAATTTGACCCTTTCATAATTGCCACTAGGTATTCTCCACATTGAAATCTATTGAGAAATATTCCCAGAAAGAGTTAATTTTAAAATTAAAAATAATACGATTAGGACTAATGATAGAAATCATACTTTCGTGATGCAGCCTACCGATAAAATGTGGTTCGTGTCTTTCTCGCGAAACAGTAATTCATTATTATTAAGGAACAATAGTGTAAAAGCGGAAACTTGAGTTTTCCGCTTTTTAATCTCTATAATCTTCCATGGCAATGTAAACAATATAGGATTAAATGAATGTTGACTACAAGAAAGAATTCAAAACGAATTCTTCACCTACTTACACACCATTCATCATGGTGGGAAATGTTTGCTTACAAATTATCATAAGATGATCCATTATTCAAAACTGCTAACTGATTTCTACCCACGACTGATAAAAAATATTTGTGTATGTATTCTGCCGTTTACCTCACAGCTCGTATAATACAGTTAAATAGTACATTCTCACGTATATGAAATCAGGTAGTAGCGATTTTTTCACACAATGTTCAGGATTACGTAGAGGTACTCTCGTCAAGTTTTCGTCCTCGGGGCCCCTCTAGAACATAGTTTCCCAGCCCAAAAACTGCAATTTTTTGGCACTTTTTTCAGTTATCGGCCATTTTGACCATGAAGGAGTGATTTTTTTTGACCATGACTATGAACAATTGCAATTTGCTGTAGACCCAATAGTTTCCGGGATACAGTTCTTCAAAGTTTGGTGTTTTTTTCGAATTTGTAAATTTTCTGCAATTTCTCTTGCTTTTCATGAAATCTCCCTTGTATCAACACAATTCACTTTCATATGGTTCAGTGAAGTGAATTTTTACAAAATGTACAATTTGGAAACGTGTGGGTGGGGGGAAGCGGGGAGTATGCATGTTCGAAACATCCCAACTGCGGGTACTTGCCTCTGAGCCTGTACAAGACTAGTTCATGGGGAGTGATCAAAATCCCCCCCCGCAGCAACCCTTTCTTCTGACGACTCGTAAATTTCAATTTCCGGTAACAAATTTCTTATCCCCAAGCGATAGGGAATTCAATTGAAAACAAACTCGAGTGGAGTTTGTACATATGTGTATTTTTTTATGCAAATAGCATTTTTTACAAAACACACACACACGACATTAATATACTGTACGGAACATTTACAATAAAAAATAACCCTTCGATAAATCAACACCTCTTCGTCCGCTTGGAAGGGCCAGGGCCCTTGTCGTCGACCACGGTGTCATCGTGGTCGTCGACGTCGTATTGTCACGATTTTTCAACGCAGCACTCGAAGCCTGAAGGGTTTGCACTCCTTTTTATTTCACAAGTACAACGTCTCCGTCCCGCAAACCCTCACCACATGTAAAACACCTGGAACTCTTCGAAAATCCGGTTTCCGACATCCTGATATCTGACACTACAACAACGAATATAACGTCACAATTTACATTCCGAACGTTGGCCATGGTTATTTTATTACTTATAATTGCACGAGAGGTTTGTATTTTATATCGGGTAAATTTGGGTTGTTTAATGAGAAACTCTTGCCTAGCAATTAGACGAGAAAAACTGTCAACTATTAAAAACGCGACACCGAAGGTGGAGCGTTTTTAGGTTGACAGTTTTTCGAGTCAAATTGCTAAAGGAAACAGTTTAGAATTTCAACAACACAAATTTACCCGATATTAATACAAACATCGAGTGTAATTCGGCAGGACAATTCAATGAATAAAAAATTTTGAAATATATCAATGCAAACTTTATTTATTTTGGCAACTAACACCGTGATAATTGATAAACAAATGAGTAAGTGAAAAACCACAAGTGCAGTTGTCGCTGTAAAAGTTGCAGCTAACTTTTGCCGCTGTCAAACTGACAATTGCACTGTGCCATATGCGATTTTTTATACACGAGTTGAATTGTCATTGCAAAAAATTTGCAAATTTGAAAAAAATATCAAATTTTGAAAAGCTGTATTTTGGAAACTATTGGGTCTACGGAGACAAAAAAACTCAAAATTCAGCAAATTCTACCTAGTTCAACAAAGGTAACCATGGTCATTGTCAAAAAACCACTCGTTCAAGGTTAAAGAGGCCAAAAACTGAAAAAAGTGCCAAAAAATTGCAGTTTTTGGGCTGGAGGGGCCCCGAGGTCGAAAATTTGACCAAAGAACCCCCACGTTATCCCGAACATTGAGTGAAAAAAGCGATATTACCTGATTTCATGTACGTGATATCGATTCTGGACTACAATTTTATTGTATGAGTATATAAACGGCTGAATTTATTTTCGAGTTGAGGTGCGCGGTTTTGAGGATATTCTCCAATAGATGTTCTACCTTCATATTCTTTATTGAATTACTCACACACCTCTGCATGTATTCATATCCTACAACAATAAATTGACATTGAAAAACTTGAAAAAATAATATAAGTTTTCAATTTTACTTATCACCATATCCCTTCACAATCAAAACTTCTATTCATTGATGTTTTCTTAAATGTGCCATGATTCTGATTTAATTCATAACTTTCTCCACTGATTCGAGTGATTTCAATAAACTGTTTGAATCGACTCATTATTAACTCCTGAGTGTTTTCGTTTGAAATCTCTTCTGTTTTCTCCATCTACCTATTCAAGCATAGCATCATTGAATCGACAACAGAAGTCTCTAGTAGATAGTCCGAAAATATACATGGTGATCGATTCGAATACGATAATACATATTTTGCGAATGCTTGACGCGAAGCAGATATTATCTATCAATTTTGTTCTGGGTGACTACCTGTTTTGTCATGGAGAATCTTCCTCCGAAGATATCCAATTTTGAGCCAATGTCTTTTGCTTATGGGTATATAGTTTCCTGCCATTTTTATCAACCTGGTAACATCTGCTCTTGAAACATACTTGTCCCATTCTTTTCTTCTGTTTTGAACGAATTTTATGTCATCAGTTATATTATCTGATGTCAGAATTTCTAATTCTCTCTAGCCTAGTTTCATCTACTAGGTATTTTTCCAGAGTCCTTTACCAGAGTTACACTTGATATGTTCAGAAACTTTACTTTCCTCTAGAATATTAGTTGTGGTATTCAAATACATGTCTTCTACAGTTTTGATTGACCTTGTTGGTACTTCTTTATTGTTGGTACTTCAATCAATAAAGAAATAGCGTCGCGTAATTTCACTTGATAAGAATGACTTCGTTAGGTCTACAAAACACAAAATGGCTGGCCTGTTAAATTCGATTGCTTTTTCCACTACTTGACGTATGATAAACGTTGCGTCAGTAGATGATCTGTTTGTACTAAAACCTCGTTGTTTCTCGCATATTTCATCAGGGTAATCCCACGGTTATTATTAGGCTTTTTCCTCCATCTTTTTGATAAAGATATCGTTCTAATACATTTCCATTCTTCAGGTAATTTACCTTCGTCCAGTATTTCATTGAATAGTTTCTTTAATTCTTATGTTGAGCAGGTTTCGCTTTAGCAGTTCATTGGGTATGCCGTCAAACTTCGAAACTTTCTGTTTTTATCTTTTTGATTGCGTCTTACAACTTCATTCAATGTTATTACCATGGTTTTATTAACTCGCCTTCTTGTCTGTCTGTGTGTTTGTCTGTTCGGTACAGATTTTGCAATCGATTTTAACTAACTTCCTGATGAACTAGAGACTTTAAACCTTAAACATAGCTCAGAACTGGATAGTAATACAATATCAGCTCGTTTTCTTGTCTGCCTGTTCGTCTGTTTGGTACAAATTTTGTTATTATATATGATGATTCAAATGGTGCCTCCAATGGCATGGAATTAGTTTCCCAATTCTTCGTGCTTCTATAAACTCACTGTTCGCCGAACATAATGGTGGAATTTTCATTGTTCCTGGCAGTGCATCGATTGCAAAATTTGACACACAATGCAGAGAATGATTATACAAATAAAAAAAAATACCACGTTTTTAGAACTAAAAAGTATAAAATATTTTTTTCCAGTCCCATACAGATTTATAACCCCATTTTAAAAACGTGGTAAATTTATATTCAAATGATTTTTCATTTCTTCACCTTTTACTGATACTATTAATTGTATACATTCTTCCTCTTCATTATGACGTTCTCCAAAATGATCAATCTACTGTGGACTATTCATTACATTTATTTTCAGTGTCTCGCTTACACGGTTCCGTAGCATTTTTCAAACTTTTTTTTGTGACCCATACATGTCTGACTCTATATCTTCTGTAAATTTTCTCCAGTAAGTCTCTTTCATACATTTTTATACATTTAGATTGTTATTTCTTTTGTTAAACTTGTGTTCTCCAACCTAGATGACATACGATAAATAAAAAAAAACATCCAATCATAATATTATTTAGAAAAAATATTCTTGAGAATTGAAGATTACAAGAATCTACCGCCAATTCTGTAGAATGGTAACCTTTCGTGGAGCCAGAACTTAAAAAATAAAAAATGGTTTCATCATATGGAAAAATGCATCATCTTACATGGATGATTTTTCAACGTGATGATGAAGTTAGTTCTATGGGAAAATATTAATTTAATTCATCAGAGTTTGTGATTATAACATTTGCTAACTCTACTAATTTATTTTTCTTACGGCTCATGTCGAGTATTTTCAATTTTTCAAACTTTTTTTTGTGACCCATACATGTCTGACTCTATATCTTCTGTAAATTTTTTCCAGTAAGTCCCTTTCATACATTTTTATATATTTAGATTGTTATTACTTTTGTTAAACTTGTGTTCTTCAACCTAGATGACATACGATGAATAAAAAAAAACATCCAATCATAATATTATTTAGAAAAAATATTCTTGAGATTTGATGATTACAGGAATTCACCGCCAATTCTGTAATGGTAACCTTTCGTGGAGCCAGAACTTAAAATATAAAAAATGGTTTCATCAGATGGAAAAATGTATCATCTTACATGGATGATTTTTGAACGTGATGATGAAGTTAGTTCTATGGGACAATATTGATTTAATTTATTAGAGTTTGTGATCATAACATTTGCTAAATCTAGTAATTTATTGTTCTTACAGCTCATGTCGAGTATTTTAAATTTTTCAAACTTTTTTTTGTGACCCATGCATGTCTGACTCTATATCTTCTGTAAATTTTTTCCAGTAAGTCTCTTTCATACATTTTTATATATTAAGATTGTTATTACTTCTGTTAAACTTGTGTTCTTCAACCTAGATGATGTACGATAAATAAAAAGAAAATCCAATCATAATAGTATTTAGAAAAAATATTCTTGAGATTTGATAATTACAGGAATTTACCGCCAATTCTGTAGAATGGTAACCTTTCATGGAGCCAGAATTTAAAAAATAAAAAATGGTTTCATCAGATGGAAAAATACGAAGGCGTAGAAGTGCCACACTTTTTTTTATTTTACAATTCCGACTTACAAGTCGGAATTCCGACTTGTATCTCGGAATTCCGACTTGTATCTCGGAATTCCACTTTAAGTCGAAATTCCGACTTGTAACGGAATTCCGATTAATTCCGACTTGATAATCGGAATTCCGACTTGTAGTCGGAATTCCGAGTTATAAGTCGGAATTCCGACTTGTATGTCGGAATTCCGACTTATAAGTCGGAATTCCGACATAGAGGTCACAACAATGGAAAAACAAAACAAATGAAATTATTATAACATATATATATATATATATATATATATATATATATATATATATAAATATATGAATATATGAATATTGAAAGTTCGGGTTGAACCGCGTCTAGATTTTTTTTATCAAACTGGCAGAATGTTAGGGAAACGCGACATTAAAACCTATTTCATCGCAAATAATAGAATCTCTGATATTCTCAGGTCTCCTAAAGATAACATGCCCAATGAGTCTCAAGGAATATATGAAATATGCCCTAGGACTTATATAGGACAAACTAACAGGCGAGTCACCAGTCGAGTTAACGACCCTGCGGGAGGCCATTGTTCAGTTTCCTAGTACTGCTCTTAGCATCGTTAACAAAGACTTGGAATAGTCTGTTTGTGAATAGGTTGTTAATTAAATGGCACATTTTCAGGAATGATATGACTCTGAGTAATTTGTATAGTAGGCCTTCCCTCCATACGGTGTCAAATGCTGCAGTGAGATCAATGAACGCTACGGATGTTCTCAGTCCCCTTTCAAACCCAGCTTCGATGTGGGTTGTCAGGGATAAGACTTGGTCAGTACAGCTACTGCCACTCCTAAGCCCAGCCTGTTCTACGGGGATCAGTACATCAACTGTTATGTAGTAGTCTTTCTAACAGCTTATAGCAGCAGCTGAGGAGAGCTATAGGTCGGTAGCTCTCGGGTAGCTCCTGTGGTTTCCCAGGTTTTAGAATAGCAACAATATTTGTTCTCTTAAATTCTGGTGGTAGGCTGCCTGTGTTAAGGATGTCATTGAAAAATTTCACAAGCCACAGTCGGGTTGCCCTACCACAGTTAACCAGGAATTCGGAGTAGATGCCGTCGAAGCCTGCTGCTTTCCCAATTTTTGTATCCTTGAGGCCCTGTTCTAATTCCTCGGCAGAGAAGTCGTGCGAGAACTCGTGGAACGTTTGAGATCTCTTAGGGATTTTTTGACGTCTCTTGTGTGGTTTTTATCGGTTGGTGCACGAGAAACGTCAACTATGCGGTTGGCTATTTGGTTTGGGTTTATTGAGGCATTTCCCACGACATTTCGGTTACATTCTCCAAGCTTCCGCAGTAGACCCCATGCTTTCCTACTGGAACGTGCAAAGTTCATGCGTTCCACAGCAGAAGTCCATTTGTCCATTCTGCTGGCGTCAAGGGATCTTAGTAGATGGTCAGCAGTTTCCGGGTTTCCTGAGTCCTCGAATTCCTCGTATAGAGACTGGCTTTCCTCGCTCCATCCAGGGATATACTTCTTGCGGAAACCTCGGAGGATATGTTTTTTGGCTATCGCTATCATTAGGCCTATAAATTTGTGGTAGTTTTTAGCCTTTGGTTGGATGAAGCGGATGCACATATCGAGTTCCGCTGCATAGGTAGTCCTTTTCGCCTTGCCGAAGTTCCATCGTGGCCTAGGAACTGAGTCGACCATTGGTATTTCGATTCCTACTGTAATCACAACGGGGCGATGCTGACTATGTGGGAAGTCCGCTAGTACAGTGCGTGAGTTAGCTAAAGGTTGTGATTGTGAATTACTTGAAATAAAACAGAGATCCGGATTGTAGCCCTTACGCCACCTTCTTGAGAAAAACGTTGGCTTATCTTTGGCACTGAAAACTGAATGGAGGTTGTTGGTTTCGGCCCAGTCTACAAGCTCTTCTCCATTGTCATCATTATTCTCATATCCCCATAGATTATGGTGACTATTGAAATCTCCTACATAGAGGACATTCACAGGCCATAAGAAGTAAATTAAATTGCACCAAAAGAAAAAATTTAATTAGCGGTGATGCTTTCAACCGATGAGAATCCTCATGTTAGTACGAGGAACATTGCAAAAGAGCCAAATGTGAGTCACACTTCCGTGAACAGAATATTGATAAAAAGAATTCACAGATATTTTCTCCGAAATGATTCAGCAAATTTGTTGGGGAATGTACCGATTGACACCAGACAGAGGTTATATTACCATGATAGCGCGCCTCCCCACAATCAAAATCGGATAAGAAGATTTTTAAACTGATGGCGCAGAAATAAATGGATACCAAAAAACAGACCCATTCAGTGATCAGCAAGGTCCCCACACCTCACTTCCCTAGATTCCTATCTCTGGGGATATGATAAAGGAGAGGTCTAACGCGAGAAACCAACGACACCAGAAGATATAAAGAATAGAATTAGAGAAATTGTTCGCTCTATTACAAGATCAACTTCAGTTGATGTCCGAAGATAGCTCAAAATGGGAGATTGTTCGAACATCTCCTGTGAATTTACGCTTTTTCAAATTATTTGAGTTTACTTTGTTACCTCTTTTGTCCTGCATTGAATAAAAAATCGTTATTGCTGTTATGATGACTTTTTCATACTTTCCTTGAGAATTAGATACATTTGGGATGGAAATTAAGTAGGCAAACACTACTTTTTCTGCAAACACATAGTGGTATTCTGGTCTGGCCTTATTTATAGGCGGCTCTATTTGAAAAAACTGAGAAAAAAGTGATCCCGAGTTTGGTTACCCCTGTATGGTGGAAGAGCTATTCGGCAAAAGTATGAATAGGAAATGAAAATACATTATTTTCAAGAATATTGTGTGGAAAAATTCTCTTATCGCAAATTATTGATTTTTATATATTTGGTGTCGAATGAATCCATTTCGTAACAAAAATTACAACATAACTCCCGAATCACCTGGTATAAACTCATACCACCTTTTTTGAGAAACTCTCTTCCAAAGGGATTCAATCAAGTGAAAATGTATAGGATATTTCATCTGAAAAAACACAACTTTGATGAGTCACACGTTTATTGAACATCCTGTATGTTGGAAGTTATTTTTGAAACATAGCTTCCATTGCTTTCTACAACTTTTATTTGAGTAATTCTTTCTTATCTCAAATAGGGAAGCAGCTATCGTCCACCCACGTTGATACATTCTGTATATATATATATATATATATATCATGGAGTGCATTCATTGACATACTTGAATTCATTTTTGAGTCTAATTTTTTAAATTTTAATGACACGTATTATAAACAAATTTTTGGTACCCCCATGGGTTCTACTATTTCCCCAATATTAGTTAACTATGTGTTAGATGATCTTGTGAAAGATGTTTTAACCCTCATTCCTTTCAACGTTCCTTTTGTTAAAAGATATGTGGATGATTTGATCCTCTCTGTACCTTATGACAAAGTAGATGAAGCTTTATTCTACTTCAACAGCTACGACATCAATTTACAATTTACCTCTGAGGTAGAAGTCAACCGAAGCATTCCTTATTTAGATATGAGAGTATGTAGAGGGTTGGACAATATTCTTCGCACAAAATGGTATAGGAAACCAATATGTTCTAATAGATTCATAAGTTTCCATTCCTATCATGCTCCAAACATGAAAACAAACTTGGTGAAAGGTATGAAAAACAGAGTAGTGTGTTTATCACATCCTATTTTTCAAAAAGAATGTTTAAATGAACTTAAAACAATTCTAAAAGAAAACTCATATCCAATCAAATTTATTAATAAATTACTATTCAGTACTGATCGTCAACCTAGTGTTACTACTATTGAATCTGGAAATACAATTATAAATTTAGACCTTGTAACATTAAATCCTCCAAGAATAAATTCAAGTCCACAACCTCAACCAATAGAACCTTATATTTACAAAACATTACCATATGTAAGAGAACTAACCTCTAAACTGACAAATGTGTTTAAACTAGATAAACTACGCATTGCCAACAAAAACATTAAAACTATTGCTAGCCTTTACACTAGAACTAAAGCCCCGTTAACGATATATGAGAAATCAAATGTCATATATAGTATTCCTTGCCTAAATTGTGATAAAATATATATCGGGCAGACCGGTAGGAATTTAACAGGTCGCATAGCATCTCATAAGAGTGATTGCAAAATAAAAAAAAACAGTTGTGCATTAGCTGAACATAATATAAATTCTAATCATTTTAGTAATTTTAACAACCCTTCCATTTTAGCAGTAGAGAATAACTCCACAAAAGGAATTTCCTAGAAATGGTTTTATAAAAATGAACCAAACAGCATGAATAAACGATCTGATATTTCCAACCTTAGTGTCATTTACAATTACTTGTTGAAACTTGATTCCAATTGAATTTAAAAATTGCTTAGTATTTTTTGATTTTTTCTCTCATTTAACAATTTTTCTCATATAGATTGGTACTATTCCTTTTGTTTTGTGGACAAAACACATGGTTCTCCCTTGACTGTTTATTTTTGGACAGATGACATTTGACACTTGACACTTCATGTCATGTATTACTTGTCAGCCACCATTTTCCTTTTTCAGTCATGCTTCAACCATGTGGTAATTACTGTGCCTGTTCAAATTTTAAAGTGTTTAAATTAAGTATCTAAAACAATATTTTTTTTGTGGGGTCATGGTATGATTTTGAAAAGTTCCTCAATCACAAATGGTGATTAGTTCGCTGTCTTCACTTAACCTCACCTTAGTAAGTTCTATAGATTTGTTTAAGATCGTATTTCACAATTGTGTTTTCTTTTTTTCTCCACAGCTTGTCTTGATAATGAAAATAAACATTTTCGAAAGCTTGACTAAATAAGAAAGAGTTTTTCTTTTTCTCATAGGCCATTATTTTGACTGCAACCTCAAGGAATATCCTTTCTACAAAGTTTATTTCAAATTCATAGTTATTTTCAACTAGTCCAGTCACGAGACTACCCTTCTTCAAGTCACGAGACTACCCTTCTTCAATATATATATATATATATATATATATATATATATATATATATATATGTATATAAATTATATATATATAAATTATATATATATGTTATAATAATCTCATTTGTTCAATGTTTTTTCATTGTTATGACCTCTATGTCGGAATTCCGATTGAATTCCGACTTGTATCTCGGAATTCCGACTTGTAAAATAAAAAAAAGTGTGGCACTTCTACGCCTTCGTAGAAAAATGTATCATCGTACATGGATGATTTTTGAATGTGATGATGAAGTTAGTTCTACGTGAAAATATTAATTTGATTTACCAGAGTATGTGATCATAACATTTGCCAACTCTACTAATTTATTTTTCTTACAGCTCATGTCGAGTATTTTTACGAACGATGACGGCAAGAGTCATCCGATTTGTTGTAAATATTTCTCGAAAACTTTTGGGAAAGGCAGTTCAAATGTAAGATGTAGTGCGAATTAGAGAAACATTAGATGCTTCAACAGTTTGTAGTGATAACTGTTTTAGGCCACGAAATGCATGATGAATATCTGAATGTAGAGACTATTATGTATATCGAGAGTCCATGAGGTAGGTACGCTTCCTCCATGGTTTTGAAGATAGAGGTTAAAAATTTATATTACTGTGATGTGTTGGCATTGTGGTTATTAAAAAAATGGAGCATGGGGTCAGGCCCCTGTGACCCCTCCTCTCGGACCGCGCCTCTCAAGATTTTAACAAGATTTCATAGTTCTTAGAAATGTACTCTCCAACGTAGGTAGCATGAAAAATAGTTTTTTTTTATCCCTTTAAGGACTACTGGTTATCAGTGAAAACCACAATATCCTCCTTATTATTTTCCTACCGGTTTCACGTGGTAACCACCGTGTTTAATGTGTTGCCTACGCATCATTTTTAAATCAACGATTTTTGGTCGTCTTTAGTGACATTTATCGTACAGAATTTATAGCGCTTCGATCATTTAGTTCCTAGTGGTTAGCATTAGTAACCACGTCGTTCAGGATAATTCTGTATATCCTGTATATTTTTTGTTATTTAAATACCATTTTAATATTTTTTGTTTATTTATGTCTGATTTCGACTGAACCTTATGTTAATATTAAACACATTTCTATAAAAAATTCTCATTATCTTTAACTTTTACAATTTTTGAATTAATTTCGGCCTCAAAGGATTATCAGTTTCCTAAATGATAAAATGAAAAATACATGTAGCTATTTAAAAAAATATAAGGTCTGAGCGTTTTTCTCATTTAATTATTAATAGATAATTTGGGGGGACCTTTCCATAATTATTCTGTTACTCACATCAAATCTACTTCGAAGCTCCGTCCAAATTTCAACTTTGGTAACTCGAACAATCGACCTCATTCCGGCGCTATTCGTTAACGAATTCCCAATTTGGAAAACAGTTACATTACAAACACAACATGCCATACGGGAAATGAAAGTTGGGTTTGTTTTGGTGAAACCAAAAGCGATGAATGTTATGATGTCAGACACCATAACTCTATTCCAAATGACACTCCTCTTTCTTCGAAACTATAGGTATGACCATTTTGGGGGCGAATAAATTCTCGTCATCAGTTACCACACAAGTTCTTTTTTTTTCTTTCTTCTTTCAGCGTGGAAATGAAAAAATATTCGTTTTAAGTTCATGTGGAAAAAATTGGTGAACTTGCGATACGTTACTGCGTTTTGGTATTTTGGAAATACAAATAGAATTTTAAATTTTTCAGGAAACTATTGTTTGATTAAATATTACGACTATTAAATATTTTTAATTCAAATTAAAGTAAACTAAAAACACTCAACTACGATTTTCACAAAAAATTGGTTTACAGAACCAACGACACGTGTTTTGCTATACTATACCTTTTTCAAGAGGAGATAAACTGAATTACAATTACGGGGTTATATATAAATAATAGAAGCAGGTAGTCAGTTGTACAAGGTGATTCAAAAGTACTTTGACAAACTTCAGGAGGTGATTCCTCACAATATTCTTATATGAATTGTCCAGATGAATATATGTCCGGAAACGCTTCGTTTCCAAGATACAGGATGTTGAAGTTTTATTTTTATTTTCGTTTTTTCAAATAACTTTCGAAATACTGACCTTAATCGAACGAAAATTGGTATCGAGAGGTTTTTTTAGGTGTGAAATTCGGAACTGATGTTATTATTGCTCTTACTCGTAGGGGGCGCCACCTACACGTCTTTTACTTTTTTGAAGATTCATAACTTTTTTGAGAGTACTTCTAGCACATTTTTCCGTCAAAAAATCTATTCATCTATGATATCTGCGTAAAAAAACTACCCTTGTTACAAGTCGCTATAAGCAACCGTTTTCTAGATATTTCAAGTCGATTATTTGATAATCGCTGCCTGTTGAAGTTATTACCATTATTTTGCATTTTTCACAAGAATGCTTCTAGAAAAATATCTAGAAAACGATTGCTTATAGCGATTTGTAACAGGGGTAGCTTTTTTGCGTAGATATGATAGAGGAATTGATTTCTTTACTGGAAAATGTGCTAGAAGTACGCTTAAAAAGTTATGAATCTTCAAGAAAGTAAAAGATCTGTAGGTGGCGCCCCCTACGAGTAAGAGCAATAATAACATCAGGTTCGAATTCGACAACTCGAAAAACCTCACAATACCAATTTTCGTTTAATTAAGGTCAGTATTTCGAAAGTTATAAAAAAAAAACGAAAATAAAAATAAAACTTCAACACCCTGTATTTTGGTAAGGGAGTGTTCCCGGACAGGACAATTCACATTGGAATATTGTGAGGAGTCACCTCCTGAAGTTTGTCGAAGTACTTTTGAATCACCGTGTATATTAGGTAATTAAGTGATTATTGGACGAAAGAATCATTCAATTTCTAATACACAGATTTAAAAGGGGCGAATAATTCAAGTGAGTTTTTGGCCTATCTTTTCTACATGCAAAATTTCAAAGTCATCAGCAAAGCAATGCTTCTTAGTCAGGAGATGGTTAGTGAAAGTTTAATTAGATTTGCTCTTCTATGCTCAGATATGCGTTGCTGAAAGTTTTACCTGTTTGTCCTATGTGAAAACCACAAGTTAGTTTATATACTCCAGATTTGTCGGACTTTTCAATTCCATCTTTTTTGTTCTTAATAAATTTTCTCAAAATATTATTTGTTCTGTAAGCAATATAAATATTTTTGTCTTAAATCATTAGAAATGTTCTCTGAAGGTTTGCCGATATACGTAATAACCCTGGAATTTGAATTTGTATTTTAATCGGTTGAATAAAATTCCTGAATTGCCTTCTTATAGAGTTTTTTCGATAGAATGCTGTCAAATTCACTAGTCTGTGGATCATACTATGATATGCGGTTACTTTGTGTTGGTAGGGATAAGTGGAAGTACTATGTGTTGTGATATCTGCATACAAAGGTTTGTGGAAAATTGAAAAAGTTTATTGAATCATTAATTTTTTTTTGTAACTTTGATTGAGCGATGAATGCCATCAATGAAATAAAAAGATGTACTTAATTGTCTATCAGTTTCTACAAAGCAACATATCTATACCAGTATAAGAAGCTTTTTATCAACGGGTTGTTATGAATTTTCCTTTCGAGAATATCTATGAAAATTTCCGCTAGTAACGGACTAAGAGGATAACCCGTTATCAACCCTTTACTAGAAGAATATAAATTATTATTGAATTGCAAATAATTTTGTGTTAAACAAACAAGAAAGTAAATCCAATATATCATCTCTGATGATCGGATTAACATGGTTTCTATCCCGTAGGTTGTTTCGTCTGGTGGTATAATCGGAAAAAGATTTTGGACATCGAAAGAAATGAGTTTGGGATTTCTAGGAAGACGCATGTTCATGATTTCATCTATCAATTCATATGAATTCTTCAAGCTCAATTTAGGAACAAATTTACAATTACTCTTGATGAGATCAATTAATTTTTCAAAGATTCTCAATCATGGTGCTGTAATGAAAATAAACTTTTTTGATGATGTCTCGGACATCACTTCTGTCCCCTTTCTCAAATTGAAGTTTCTACAAGAATTTCGATCGAAATTGGCTTTGAAATAGTTCTGCGTTTCATGTATTTGACAATCATATAAAGTATGATACACACCACACGAGATATCGAGAAAAACACCCTCAACGATAGACCCAAGTAATAAATATAAATCCACACGTTCCCAGTCTGTCTGACAAATTGAAGAAAATCTGCCAATGTTCGAAACTATTATACATTCAAGAACTTTTGGGAAAATTATAATCCGAATATTAAAAAATAGAGTATTCCACCGGAAGATACTATCACGTTGGTAGAGAATGTTTTAGTTTGTACTAATATCAATCCGATTATCAAACTAAAGACTTGCTTACATTTTCTTTAACTCAAAATTATTTTCAACCAAACAATAATATCTATTCTTCTGACAAAGGAATTAACGGGTAATCCCTTGGGTCCTTTATTAGCAGAACTTACTTGAAGGAACAAATTCACAATAATCCTTTAATACAAAATTTCTCGTAGTGTAGAGTTATGTGGACGACATTTTAGTGTGCTTTGTGGGAACTGGAAGACAATTAGAAATGTTCTTCTACCTTATCAATGCAATTCATTGAAAACAACAGAAATCTGGAGTAAACAAATTGAGTTGAGGCTGCTATGCAAGTTTTCACATAGGCCAAACAGGCAGAACATTTGAAAAACGATCATTAGAACATAGGAACTGATTATTGATTCAATATGGATGTCCCCACTGAAAGAACAGGAGGAGCTAGATACATTTCATATCAATTGAATAATAGCGTTCAATCATACATCCTGCGATGTTCTGTGTGCCAGAATCTGAAGTGATTGTCAAAGAGAATTATTATTGCACGTTTTGGAAAATTTGGGAGAGGGCATAGAATATTCTTTTGATCTCCAAATTTCCTTCACCTCTGAAAAGGTACGAATTTGCAGCTCAATCTATACATATAAAATTAAGGTCCTGAGTGACTGACTGATTCATCAATACCCATACCAAACCGTTGGACCTAAAAAGCTAGAATTCTGACAGCGTATTCCTATAATGATATGGATAACCACGAGGAAAAGTTTTTTCATAAAAGTCTATTCCTAAGGGAGTGGAAAGGAGGGTGAAAAGGGAGATGAGACTTTGTATGGAAATACCGTTAATTTCGAAGTTAGAGTCATGGAAATTGGTATTTGGGCTATTCTTTTCAAATGGAGAAAGATGTATTTCCGGGTTTTTGAAAATACAACCCTGAAGGGGGTCAAAGGGCAGTTGAAAGTTTGTATAGGAGTTCCCTCAGTTTTAGAGTTGGGGTTAGGAAAATTGATGTGTTGGCTCTATTTCAAATAAAGATATCGTACGCAACCATTTTTTTAAATTTCACTTCTGAAGGGGCGGAAAGGGGTTGAAACGTTTGTAGGGAAAATCTTATTCCATGGTCATATTTCTTAAAATTTGGTACACATGCTTCTAGATACTAATAATACACACTGAATTTGGTACAATTTTGTTTCGATAAAAATATAGCAAAACGTTAGATTGAGAAAATTATACAGTGCATTCATAAAGTGTGAAAACGCTCCATTATGACACGAGTTGATTATTTTCGGAGGTAAACCTCGGACAGGTCGATTTTTTATTTCGGTTTTCAACTTAAAAAAAATATTTTTTAGCTCCACTACCTTAGAAGATATGACGTTATCGATATTTTTTCAAAGTTAAAAGGTATATTTTCATATCAAAAATTAAAAGTCCACACTTTTTTGAGTTCAATCATACCACATACGTCATATGTTACACTATAAGTTACAGTTTACTGAGTATAAGGAAAACAGGTGGTCATATATCTTAACATTCGTTTCATTATTTATTTTGCAACGAAAATGTTGAAAGTAGTCGGTACCTAGTGAAAATAAACAAATAACATATTCACAACAAATGCTCGAATTGAGCTTCTTGGGTTAGTTAACAATATCTGATGAATTCTTGGGTTACGTTTGACAACATCGACAATGGATAATTCGTTGAATTTCAGTTCCAATACTTCACTTTTCAAGAAACCCTGTTAAAAATCCATAGGAGTTAAATCTGGGGACCTAGCAGCGTTTCCACATTCCATGAACGCACTGTATAATGGTGTGATGAATTTGAGGTTACCAATGTCAGATGTATTGTTCATAGCTGAAAGGTTTTTTCAATGTATATACCATTTATTTTACTGCTATTTTTTCTGTTATTTTCATGTTTCAAAATTATAGTATTGTTCAAATTAGAATTGAGATTAAAGTAATTTGGAAATCAAGAATTGAGATATCAAGACATTCTACCAAGTCGTAAATAAATTAAGAAAAAAACTTAATAGTAGCCTTCTCAACAGATTCATCACCTAAAATCAGCTATAAGGAATAACAAAATTGGGGAAATATTTTTTTAATCCATCTGCCTAGGACTTCAAAATCCACGAGGGTAAAGCCGCGGGCATGAACTGGTTGGGTATAAAAAGAATTGGAATTGATAAACCTCAATGATAGAGGAAAATTCGAATTATATTTTCAGTGGTATATTCCAGTTATAAATGGAAAATTGAGAAAATATGGTTATCTTGGATATCTGAAAACCAAGCGTATTACGAAACTGATCTCTCGATCTTCATCTTTTTCGTAATCCCTATGCAAAAAATCAAATTTGATGATTGATTTGATATTATAAGGAAAAAACTTGGAGTCAATTTATGAAATCGATAGCGCAACTTGTTTAAATTTCGTGAGTTGAATGCGAGGTGAACAAAAAAATTATAAAGAAAAACTGAATAAAAAATATTACACTTGGAAATTATTTTGGGTCGTCGGAATAAACTTTTCTGAGGCATGTGGACAGAATGTACAAAGAATAAAAAAGAGGTGGTGGAAATATATCAACATGCTCACATTTATTTTAGCATTATACTTATTCTGAAAATGTGTATGACTTCATCAACATTTCTAGGTTCATAGCGCATAGAAACGATCCACAGGCCGAAGAGAATGAAATCGACCCATGGGGTCAAGGTCAAACAACAAGACGACCGAAACCCGACAATAGGAGACCACATACACCAACGGAAATCGAAAACATGGTTTTGAAAGCGGAGAAAGAAGCTCTGGTGAGTAATTCATGTTTTACCTTCGGAATACAAGGTTACTCTAAAAAGTACTGCCCTTAATATGAAGACACATTAATTGTTCGCGTTGACGTTTTTAACGTGAATGTCTTAGTTCAATAAAATTATTCGAAATCTCTCGGTTTTTAAGTATTCTTACTTTCCACAAATATAAAAAAAATACCTGATGCTTTCACGACTGAACTATTGTATAGGGAAAAATTATTTGATTTGTTAGGTTTGCCTAAAATAAGCCCAAACGAATTTGAATAGATCTTCTCTATCCGAAAAAAAAGACGTTTCGTGAACTATATCGGCTCCTGTTCTCAAAACTTGCAGAAATTCTTTTAATTATAATAATAATATCGTCTTTATTATTTTCAACCATTTTTTTTTCTCGAATTACAATTAATGCAGGTACATACATATATATTGAAAATAATGGGCGAAGTTCAAATTCTGTGATGAACATCGCAGAACTTGTTCTTCCACTTAACTCTAAGGAAACAGTGTGGCAATTTTTTATAATGTTAGCCACTTTGCTAAATTGAAAAATGCGTAATTATATTTGATATTCCGTCAGTAAAATTTTGTATGCTGCTTTGAATCTATGGAGATTGAGTTTCTTTATTCCTTGTGAGAGATGATTATAAAAGTGGTAAATTCGGTAACTGTTTTGAAAGGAGGTACTGTTATGAGTCATTCATGCCTAATATTCAAATTGAGAATATCTGTTCAAAATCTCACTTTCCTATGCAAATATGAAGGTTTCTTGGTAACAATGATGTTATGAAAAAGCATCGCAGAATGTAAAACCCTTCTATTATTCATATTCAATCATCTGATTTCTTTGTCGCCTTCTCACACCAAATATTAAACGCAGACAACAATTTTGTACTTTCTGTATCTTATTTTTATACTGCATAGTAAGATTAGGTCCATAAAGAATATTGAATATTGAGAGTTTCAATGATTCACATAGCAATGTCTTTACATGCAAAGGAAGAGTTTTCCTATTGCCGTAAATAATTTTGAGTGCTTCATAAGCGCGTTGAAGGAGTCGGTTGACGTCTTTTTCGAATCGCAACTCTGTATCTAGTAGGACGCCAAGGTTTTTTTGATTCTTTCACCAACATGAGCGGATCATTATTTATGGTGATATTCATACCCAAGTAGCACAGAGTCATAAAATTAACATAATGACTTCTTATACCGTCTTAAAGACCACGTATTTGAATGTTTTAAAACCAAAAAGTTAATGTGCGATTTATAACCTTCAGGCGTTGCTATGACGTCGTGTAGTGGATATAACGAGAGTACAATAAAGAATTCTCGAGATGGAGTTGTACTGTGGTTTGTATGCAAATAAATTGTATGTGTCGTCAAGTAGAACTCAAGAGCAGTTGATGTGAGGTTATTATGACAATGAACATGTGGTTCTTAAGAATAGATTATTGAAATGTTTCTACGACTACATATTGTACTCATGTAATGTAGTTTTATCAGCTGATCAACTTTGGTCGTAATGATTACATTATGTATCTAGGTTAGATTATTTTTGTTGGTTATGTTATTTCTGTTGGATAGGTATATTGTGTTATGTATGTAGAATATTCAGTTCCGTATGAATGATTAGAATGCCAAAACAAAAATCCAATCTGCTTTCCCAAGTAGCACAGAGTCATAAAATTCACATAATGACTTCTTATACCGTCTTAAAGACTACGTATTTGTTTGTTTCAAAACCAAGAAGTTATTGTGCGATTCATAACCTTCAGGCGTTGCTATGACGTCGTGTAGTACATATAACGAGAGTACAATAAAGAATTCTCGAGATGAAGTTGTACTGTGGTTTGTATGCAAATAAATTGTATGTGTCGTTAAGTAGAACTTAAGAGCAGTTGCTGTGAGGTTATTATGACAATGAACATATGTGGTTCTGATGAATAGATTTTTGAAACGTTTCTACGACTACATATCGTACTCATGTAATGTAGTTTTATCAACTGATGAACTTTGGTCGTAATGATTACATTATGTATCTCTGGTTAGATTATTTTTGTTAATTATGTTATTTTTGTTGGATAGGTATATTGTGTTATGTATGTAGAATATTCAGTTCCCTATGAATGATTTAAATGCCAAAACAAAAATCCAATCTGCCTTACAAGAGAACTGGAGCGTATAGAAAAATATAAAGAACAAGGATGAGTGCCTACCCCAAAATTAACATCTGAAGTAATTAATCAGTCTTTCGGGACACTGCAAAAAAATGAAGTCCATCCAGTTCCTTCAATTGTTTTCACGACAAGGAAAGACATAAATAATATGTATGTGCACTTCGAGTGATAAATAAAAAATATTTAAATATAACTGTTCAACATCAACCTAACCTCTATTGTTAATGTCAGTTATTTTTAGCGTTTTCCATTAGGCGGAACTAGCGGAATGCTTATGCACTCAGTGTATATCTTCTTCCGTTTTGATAGCGTTACGACGTTAGTACAACAAAACTTGCTACTTGTGGTCATAGCGACTACATTACAACTTTTTTATGCAAGATATTGCGATGTCTTTGAGACACTCGTGAACTATTCTATGATAGTACATACCGGAGTAATTACAACTTTTCGACACTAGAAGAACGGCATCCATGTTTTTCGATTGATTGATAACATCATTCTGGTAGCCATATTGGAACAAAAATATTTAAAATTGAAAATATGGGACCCTGGGTGTTATATCAATTTGAAAATCAGTGGAGATGTGCTAATCAAGTATCTTTCGTAATATGGTCTACATATTTCAACGATTAATGAGAGAAATTGATGAAATATATTTTTTCTGTAATGAAAATAAATGTTTATCTCTCTTCATTTTCGAGGCGCATGAATTTTAAGTGGGTAGAATTGGATTTTGATCGTAAAAATGGATTTGCTTGGTCACTAGAGTTTCAGAACAATTCTTAAAGACACATAAATGAAAATCATTTTTATCTCGATAGCTATCACACACACAGAGTATCATGAACATGTAAAGGAAGGCTGACTTATATATTATATTGTTATTATATAAAATCTTTTGATATGGTATTCATACTGTAATACTATATTAGAAAGATTATGACCTTCATGCATAATGATATAATGACTACACTAAGACCACAGAACGACCCTTTTGCGACTGGCTTATATTAGTCTATATTGGCAAGTCATTACCACTACTTTATAACGTCGATGTGACGTCGCAAGAGTGTGCCTTTTTGTCGTATAGGCATACATAGCGACGTCTTAGCATATTACAAGACATAAGTCATGGACTTTTGCGAAAGGTCTAGTAGACGTCTGTACAACCGAATTATGACCTCTGTGTGCTACTTGGGTAGAGTCAGATATTGCTTGTCGCTAAGGGCCAAAGAGCATAACATTTGACTTCGATGGATTGATAATTAGACAGTGGTTAGTAGCGGCTTCTATAAAGGCATTCAGATCTCGATATATGAGTGCACAAGCAATACATTTTTCTCTTTCTGGGAAACTGTAATATAACTGAGTGTCATCCGCATATACAGTGCTTCTGGAAAGTCCCCTCACCCCCTCTTATTTTTGGAACGATTATACATAAACAAGTGAAATTTGGAAACTGAATATTAGGTTGTAAACTTCCCTACTAGTGATAATAGATGACGAAATCGTCAAAGATGTCGTCACAGACCATTGTGACCAATAATTTTGAATGGAACCCTACGGCAAGCGACACCTCATTTGAAAGGTATCGGAAAAAACCTATTCAATGATACTAATTTTGTTTGTGTTTATGGCAGTTTTAATGGCTCATTAGTAAATATTAAAATTTAAATTCCATTCAGTATGATATTAATTACAGATTTAAGAATAAGTATCTACTTAAAGAAATTGTTTGAAGTGACCACCATTTACTTCCTGACAGTGAGATATCCTATTCTTAAACTCTTCTCGTACTTTTGCAAATGTGTCTGCGGAAACAGCCTCACATTCTGCAACAATACATTGTTTTAAAACGTCAATATTGTCAGGTTCAGTGGCGTAAACCTTCGATTCAAGGTCCCCCCACAGAAAAAAATCCAAAGGTGTGAGGTCCGGTGATCGAGCTAGCCATTCCGTTGAACCTCGTCGTCCAATCCATCTACCACGATACTCCTTATCCAAATACCGTCTCACTGCACCGTAATAGTGTGGAGGAGCACCATCCTGTTAGAATGTTATTTCCAAATTGCCGAATTCATCTGGATTATCTTCCAAAATTTCAAGGATTAAAGGTTCTATTGCGTTTTGCAACAGCTCCAGATTATACCTCACCAGTTCAATAAGTATTTGAGAAAGAGGCCCAAAGATGTGGTTTCCCAGGATACCTGCCCAAACATTCACCTTCTGGGGAAATTGGGTATGTGTTTCACGAAACAGGTGAGGATTTGCGTCACTCCAATACCTCACATTCTGTGTATTTACATTTCCATTTAGATAGAAAGTACTTTCGTCACTAAAACAAATTGTTTTGACATAGTCTGGCTGTTGGTTAATTTTAGTTTCCATATTTTCACAAAATTCTAGTCTTCGGTCTGGGTCGTCGTCTGAGAGTTGATGAACCATTTTTAATTTGTATGGATGAAATTTGTTTTTTTTCAACACCCTGTGTACTGTACTTCGACTGACTTCACAGGTAGATGCAACGTGAGTTGTTGAAGAAGTAGGATTAACTATTGCTGCTGCCAGTATATCAATTTTTTTCTCATCAGAAATTTGTGGTCTGCCAGATCGTTTCGCATCATTGATACTACCCGTTTTTTCTAATTTACGAAGAAGCTCCCTTAAATAAGTTCTCGAAACGGGGCGATCGTGAAACCTCTCATTAAAAATGCGTTCTGCTGCATGAATATTTTGTCCAGTTTCACCAAGAATTAGGATCGCTGCTACTTTATCACCTAAAGCACGTACCATTTCGCTTCTTGAAGCACTTAAACGTTCGGATCACAGTTTAACAAATTATTAAAATGTACAAAAATATTAAAAGTACCAAAAGCTGCTAAAACAGTTCAACGTTCGATCAACAATACATAAATTATTAAATGTACAAAAACTTGGACAATTACAAAAACGTCGAATTAGGGAGACTAACAAAAACGTCAGCTTATTTGACAACTATCCAGAGGCGGAGCTTGAATTTGGAATTTCAGTATTAACTGATTTAATTCATCACAGCTTTGAGTTTTTCAAAAGCGAGTTGCCAAAACTGCCATAAACACAAACAAAATTAGTATCATTAAATGGATTTTTTCGATACCTTCTAAAAGAGGAGTCGCTTGCCGTTGGGTTCCATTTATAATTATTGGTCACAATGGCCTTGTGACGTCATCTTTGACGATTTCGTCATCTATCATCACTAGTAGGGAAGTTTACAACCTTTAATATTCAGTTAACAAATTTCACTTGTTTATGTATAATCGTTCCAAAAATAAGAGGGGGGAGCGGACTTTTGAGAAGCACTGTATATGAACTTTGCAATCGAGAAGATAACGAATGAGATTAGAGGTGTATATGTAAAACAATAACGGCCCAAGAATAGAGCCTTGAGGTACTCCTGACTTGAGTAATCGGCAGTCAGAATTTTTGCCACATATGCTCACTTTTTGTTGTCTATTCCTAAGATAGTTAGCTATTGACGATAGTGCTTTTTCTGCGAAGCCTATATATTTCAATATAGTCAACAGTAGATCATAGTGAATTGTGTCGAATGCCCTACTGAAATCTAGTAGTTTCAACATTGTATATTGTTTGTCATCAGTTGCCCTGAGAATATCATCTTCGATATGAAGAAGAGCAGTTGTGCAACTGTAACCCCTTCGAAAACACGATTGTATGGGTGGCATTATGGAAAATAATTCTAGGTGGCTTTTTATTAGTATTTCCATGGCCCTTTCTATTGTTTTCGAAAGGATTCGCAGAATATTAATCGCACGGAGATCTTTCAACTCATTTGATTCTATTTTTTCAGGAGAGCTCGCACAATCGCCGTCTCCCACGCTGTGGGAAAAACACTTTCTGTTAAACAGACGTTTATTATATGGGTAATGTACGGCACTATGTGACGACAACAGAGCTTGATGAGTGTGATATTCAAACCGTCACAGCCTTTCGCATTAGTTTTCATTTCGTATATGCTTTTATAGACAAAATTTTAACGTGGAGTTAAGAAGTTTATTATTTTTATAAAAATGCATTAGCTTTTTACTGAAGGCTGATTGTACTGAATTAAATCAATGGAAAAATTATTGATTGCAGTAGGAATTTTCAAGTTATCGGGTATATCGATAGATTTTTTTTCGGAAACGAACCCGCTAGATTTAAGTATCTTCCACGTAGCTTTGGTAGAACTATTTTTGAACTGGTGTATGAAATATGATTCTTTTTTCTCCGATGATAACCAGGTTAGTTGAGTTGCGCATCTGCCTATAGAACTGGGAGTGGACTTCAGATTGGCTTTTTTATATTTTCTGAGCACTTCATCTCTGTCAGACATCATCAACTCAATTGTACCTGTTAATCATGGAGCTCTATCTTTATTCACTCGAGAAGTTGTTAGATGAATATGTCTATCAAATAAGACATTTAGACAATTTACCAAATAAAACACTTATAGATATTGTCTTGATCATATATTCGAAAGAAATCGGTATTGAATAAGTCCCTTTGGAACCTATCTTCATTGAGGTTTTCAAAATTTCTGTGAGTACACATCTTCTCGATTTTACAGTGTATAATTGGGTGATTAGGTGATCTGTAATAGTGTGAGATATGATGCCAGTCTCTACCACGGTTTCTTTATTACCTATAACATAATCGAGTAGCGTAGCAGATGTGTGATTCTAGTTGGTACCTCTATACTTTGCTACAAATCAAATGTGTCTATACCCAATTATTATTTCTGGAGGCCTAATCGACAGAAAGTTATTTTTCGTTCAGGGATATTTTCCATCGTCAACTTTAAACCGGTTGTTCACCTACTTCATGAACTACCAGGATAGCAACAAATGGCAGTATCCAGGAGGCAATAATTTTTTACACATAAGTAGCGATCCGAATAGATGGATGAAGGGGTTAAAAACTCCACACAGAACGAGCAGACGACATATACCAAACTATTCAAGTGTATCGAAAACATTCAGGAACTACTCGAGAACAGAAATTGCCATATATGCCTGCTTAGACATAGAAAATAAATTTGGTAATACTCCGCACGAGGCAGTAATGTTGAATAAAAAACAGTTGCTGTGAGGTTATTATGACAATGAACATATGTGGTTCCAATGAATAGATTTTTGAAAGGTTTCAACGACTATATATCGTACTCATGTAATGTAGTTTTATCAACAGATAAACTCTCGCCGTAAAGATTGCATTATGTATCTACAGTTAGATTAGTTTTGTTGGTTAGGTATATTGTATTATGTAGGTAGAATATCCAGTTCCATGTAAATCATCAGAATGCCAAAGCAGAAGTCTACCCTGCCTTACAAGATAAGGGTATTGAAAAATTGAAAAAAAAATAAAGAGGAACGAGTGCCCACCCCAAAGTTCATACTTCAATCAGTCTATCGGGACACTGCAAAAAAAAAAATAAGAGGTTCATGTTGATATACCTAGAGCAAGTTCAGAACCAACCACAGAGAGTAAGTGAATGCGTGGAAAGTGCTTTTGAAGAAGAAAGTAAGGATGAGGGTGATAAAGAACACTTGGATAAATATTATGTCTTCAAAGAAAAAATTAGTAACTGGGCATTGGTTCACAAACCTCCTCACACGGCAATGATCTGATGAATATTATTAAATATTCAATACAAATCAAAAATTTGTCGAAAGATTCTACGACATTACTGAAGAGACCACGAAAAATTGTGTATGTGTATGTTCACCTCGAGTCATAATGAATATTTGAATATAATTGCGACTGTTCAATTATTTCATAACTTCTGTTGTAAATGTCAGGTGTCAGTTATTCTGTGGTTTTATAATAGCGTTTTCCATTGGGCGGAACTAGCGGAATGCTTATGAACTCAGTGTATTTTTTTTGCTTTGACAGCGTAACGACGTTAGTATAACAAAACTTGCCACTTGTGGTCACAACTTTTTTATGTAAGATATTTCGATGTCTTCGAGACACTCGTGAACTATTGTATGATATAAGTAAATAAGGAACTTTGAAGTCTTCTCCGCAACGAATTCAATATGAATTGAAACAATTGGTAGACCACAAGCGAAAAAAAACTACTTTCCTGGCAAATACCACGCAGAACGTTGAATGATATTCACCTGAAAATCTATGCAAATTTCCATAGAAAAGGAAAATTGATTGCAAATGTTTCTTTCTAATAAAGTCGATTATGTTTAATTTATGCCAGGTCCGCCTAACAATCCGCATACCAGTTTCAGTCTTTTGGCCCTCATCAGTACGGAGTAGTCACCAGTCAGAGATCCGAAGACCTCTGGCCGAAGCGAGACCCAACATAAATGAAAGCACCATCAAGCCTACATCACCTATAGGTACGCCGGAAAAAGTAACTTCCAACCGGCGGTAACTAGGGACAGAAAGAAACTATTCCCCTATATCAATAGGATTCCATATGAATAGGATTCCATCTCGGTAGTAGTGGCTGAATGCCCGACTGGCGTGTATATCAAACAAGACAGCCATGTGAAGTGTAATATAAGAAAATAAGGAATGTTGAAGTCTGCTTTCAATATAAATTGAAACAATTTGGTAGACCACAAGCGAAAAACAACTACTTTCCTGGCAAATACTATGCAGAACGGTGAATGATATTCAAGTGGTCATGTGGTCAAGTGGTCACGTGGTCAAATTTTCTCTTCTAAAGTTTCGAAAAAATCCGAAGATTACGGGTCACATAATTTCTCCTGAAAATTCGAAAATTGCACTTTTAATTTTAGTTATTAAGATTATCAAAAAAAATTGGTTGTTTGACTTAATTTGTTGTTGTTTATTGATTTGTTGTTTTTACTTGTATGATTTTTTTTCCAAATTAATAATTTCGTTCTATCGGTTGCTTCATTTCTCCTCGTACAATTAGCGGGCGTTATGAGTGTATTTATAGCAACCGCATCCAAGGTAAAATAAACGAATAATATACAAGTGAAAAATAAACGTCATTTTTTATGGCAGTTGTACAAAAGTGTATTTATTGTATTATAACTGAAAATAATTCAGCAAGGAAAAATTACTTTGTACCAGTTGAATTAAAATACATATTTTTTTTCTAGATAAAATCTCGCCTTCAGAAGGAAAAACAACGGATTCACGTAGAGAACCTGAGGCTGCAGGAACAGTTGAACAAATCCTTGAAAATTCAAGAAAAACTGAAACAACAAGCTGCGAGATATGGGGCGAAACTACCACCAGGTTCCACGAAAAATTACTTCATTTCACCCCCATTTGCTCCACCCCTATTAGCTCCACCCCTATTAGCTCCGCCTCCACCAAAAGCACCCAAGGTTTGGCAGACGTCATTTGCAGAACCTCCTGATGATGGTAATGGAGTCGGTTTGCCGAAGAATACTGTTGAAGCTGTTCAAAGTAAGTGAGAACACCTGATTTGGAAATAGAATGTGACACATTTTAATAATCACGAGAATTGAAACCTATAATATATCTCAACAATCAGGAGTTGGATATTAAATTCATAGAAATTCAATGAATAAACGACGTTTACTGTCAGTACTTTGAGAGAAAACATGAATTTGAAGGTTTGCTAATCACCAGTTCTCAGATCAGCAAGATTTATGATTGCTTTTAACTATGTAGTAGTTCAAAAACTAAAAAATCCACAATAATTTTGGAAAACTATGACATAAGCCGAAAGGAAGTGTCGCAATTCATGCATGTGAGGAGTGCACACCCCATGCTCCATACCCTATACTTTTTTTTGGCTATCAGTATATTATTCCTCACATGGCTCGTATTTGTAATGAAAATCAAAAAAATTCATGGATATATCCCACTTTGGTGATGCAGTTATAAAAAGTACCAGAAAGTTATAGTGTGAATATGTCTGTACCTTCTCAACTCGGATAATCCAAGATGAATTATTATCATTCGATTCAAATTTCTAGTTACTACACATCCATATCTAATTCAATACAATCCGACTGTTATATGAAGAAATCACAGGTCGGTCCAATATCTTGAATAACACAGTATAATATGTAGCCCACACTGATAATATTGAGTATGTATATTTCAAAACCCGAAACTTGCTTGTATACAGTACTTCTCAGAAGTCCACTCCCCCCCCCTCTTATTTTTGGAACGATTATACATAAACAAGTGAAATTTGGAAACTGAATATTAAAGGTTGTAAACTTCCCCACTGATAGATGACGAAATCGTCAAAGATGACGTCACAAGGCCAATAATTTCAAATGGAACCCTACGGCAAGCGACTCTTCTTTTAAAAGGTATCGAAAAAAACTATTCAATGATACTAATTTTGTTTGTGTTTATGGCTCATTGGTGAACTATAAAATTTAAATTCCATTCAGTATGATATTAATTACAGATTTATGAATCAGTATCTACTTAGAAACATTGCTCGAAGTGACCTCCATTTACTTCCTGACAGTGAAATATCCTATTTTTAAACTCTTCTCGTACTTTTGCAAATGTGTCTGCGGAAGCAACCTCAAATTCTGCAACAATACGTTGTTTTAAAACGTCAATATTGCCAGGGTCAGTGGCGTAAACCTTCGATTTAAGGTACCCTCACCAAAAAAAATCCAAAGATGTGAGGTCTGGTGATCGAGCTGGCCATTCCGTTGAACCTCGTCGTCCAATCCATCTACCACGATACTCCTCATCCAAATACCGTCTTACTGCACCGTAATAGTGTGGAGGAGCACCATCCTGTTGCCGAATTCATCTGGATTATCTTCCAAAAAGGTTTTGCAACAGCTCCAGATAAATCTCACCAGTTAATTCAGTATTTGAAAAAAGAGGCCCAATGATGTGGTTTCCCAGGATACCTGCCCAAACATCCACCTTCTGGGGAAATTGGGTATGTGTTTCACGAAACAGGTGAGGATTTGCGTCACTCCAATACCTCACATTCTGTGTATTTACATTTCCATTTAGATAGAAAGTACTTTCGTCACTAAAACTGATTGTTTTGACATAGTCTGGCTGTTGGTCGATTTCAGTTTCCATATTTTCACAAAATTCTAGTCTTCGGTCTGGGTCGTCGTCTGAGAGTTGATGAACCATTTTTAATTTGTATGGATGAAATTTGTTTTTTTTTTCAACACCCTCTGTACTGTACTTCGACTGACTTCACAGGTAGATGCAATGTGAGTTGTTGAAGAAGTAGGATTAACTACTACTTCTGCCAGTATATCAATTTTTTTCTCATCAGAAATTCGTGGTCTACCAGATCGTTTCGCATCATTAATATTACCCGTACTTAAGAAGTAGGTCCCTAAAATAAGTCCTCGAAACGGGGCGATCGCGAAACCTCTCATTAAAAATGCATTCTGCTGCATGAATATTTTGTCCAGTTTAACCAAGAATTAGGATCGCTGCTACTTTATCACCTAAAGCACGTACCATTTTGCTTCTTGAAGCACTTAAACATTTGACTCACAACAGTTTAAAAAATTATGAAAATGTACAGAAATATTAAAAGTACCAAAAGCTGCTAAAACAGTTGAACGTTCGATCAACAATACACAAATCATTCAATGTGCAAAAACTTGGACAATTACAAAAACGTCGAATTAGGGAGACTAACAAAAACGTCAGCTTATTTGACAACTATCCAGAGGCGGAGCTTGAATTTGGAATTTTAGTATTAACTGATTTAATTCATCACAGCTTTGCGTTTTTTGAAAGCGAGTTGCCAAAACTGCCCAAAACACAAACAAAATTAGTATAATTGAATAGGTTTTTTCGATACCTTTCAAAAGAGGTCGCTTGCCGTAGGGTTCCATTTGAAATTATTGGTCACAATGGCCTTGTGACGTCATCTTTGACGATTTCGTCATCTATCATCATTAGTAGGGTTTTTACAACCTTTAATATTCAGTCTCCAAATTTAACTTGTTTATGTATAATCATTCCAAAAATAAGAGGGGGGAAGGGACTTTTGAGAAGCACTGTATAACCACGCTTCTTGGGAGTGTCCAATAGTTTTTGAAACATAGGCATGAAGTTTATGTGCCGCAATTAGAAAGTTACCAAGCCTATTAAAATAATGTGACTTCAGATTATTCTGTTTTAAGTAATTGTAAATTGGACCAAGAAACGCATTTGTCTTGGATGTTTTCCCGGATGCCCGGGCATATGTTTTCTCGGATCGCCGGGCGTACGAGAAAACATCCAATCACTTTCTTGCGTGAAAAGAAGGAACACAACCTAACCTAACTTGGCTACTATTGTTATCCAAGTTGAATGCAAACTTATCAACCGCTCGCGAACATTTCGATCCAACCAATTTCTTACATAAAAAGAAGGAACACAACCTAACCTAGCTTGACTAACCTTGTTATTCATGTTGAAAGCATGCTAATCAACCTTACAAAGCGATGCTTCGCTCCACTCAATTTGTTACATAAAAAGAAGGATTAGAACCTAACCTAACTTGGCTAACATTGCTATCCAAGTTGAATGTAAGCCTACACATTCTAATATTGAAGAAGCAAAACCACACTTTCTTGAAATTTAAAGGGCGATAATTCCCATTATATATTTTTCCGCGCTTTAATTTCGATTGCTGAAGTGTTTTTATGGAGCTTTGAAGCGCCTGTGATAATTTCGTGAAAATTTCGCGAAAATCCGTATTGACTTGAATAGTTGGCAACATAAAACGCCAAGATCCAAGCTCAATGCAACCACCAATATTTAATTTTTGACATTTCATATAAAAAATTGAATGAAATGTAAGTGGAGTTTTTTTATGAATTTATCGAACCTAATTGATTTTAATAGCACTTGAACGCTAAATGAGTGTATAGTTACTATATAAGTTTGCAGTTTCCAAAAAGGGCATTCCATAACCTCTCTTTTTGGACCTTTGGGGGCCCATATCTCCTGAAATTATCTTTCCCGCGCTAAATTTTCAATTGCTATACTGTTTTTATTGTCTTCTGAAGCGCCTGTGGAAATTTCGTGACGGTACTGGGCGATCTCATTTTCTTTACCTTTACCCTATCTATTAATATATACTGCGGGGTAGGGAAAGCTGCATCTCCTATGAAAATCAATTATTTTCAAATTTTGTTCGGATCAAAATTCATTCTCGGCCATTTTCGAAAAACATTACCATGGCAGGAACTACGGATTTTTCCTCGTCTTTGTCCAGTCAAAATTTCAAATTCGTAAACGGCAGTGGCCTACTTATCGAAAAAGAAAGAGCGTTCGGGTCATACTCGATTTTGACGGTTAATGAAGATCAAGAATATATGATGGTCGAATTCAATCCTCATTATTCATTCAGTTCACATCTACTGTTGATACATTGACATGACGTCGCCGCGTAGGTCGGGAAATTAAGGTTACCCAAGTAGCACACAGGGGTCATAATTCGGTTGTACAGACGTCTACCAGACCTTTCGCAGAAGTCCATGACTTATGTCTTGTAATATGCTAAGAAGTCGCTATGTATGCCAATACGACGAAACGGCACACTCTTGGGACGTCACATCGACGTTATAAAGTAGTGTTAATGACTTGCCAATATAGACTTATATAAGCCAGTCGCAAAAGGGTCGTTCTGTGGTCTTAGTGTAGTCATTTTATCATTATGCATGAAGGTCATAATCTTTCTAATATAGTATTACAATATGTATACCATATCAAAAGATTTTATATAATATCAATATAATATATAATTCAGCCTTACTTAACATGTTCATGACACTCTGTGACCGTGATAGTTATCGAGATAAAAATGATTTTTATTTATGTGTCTTTAAGAATTGTTCTGAAACTCTAGTGACCAAGCAAATCCATTTTTACGATCAAAATCCAATTCTACTCACTTAAAATTCATGCGCCGCGAAAATTAAGAGAGATAAATATTTATTTTCATTTCAGAAAACATATATTTCATCAATTGTTCTCATTAATCCTTGAAATATGTAGACCATATTATGAAAGATACTTGATTAGCACATCTCCAATGAATTTTAAATTGATATAACACCCAGGGTCTCATATTTTTTATTTTAAATATTTTTGTTCCAATATGGCTACCAGAATGATGTTATCAATTAACCAAAAAACATGGATGCCGTCCTTCTAGTGTTGAAGAGTTGTGATTACTCCGGTATGTACTATCTATCATACGAGTGTCTTAAAGACATCGCAATATCTTACATAAAAAAGTTGTAATGTAGTCGCTGTGACCAGAAGTAGCAAGTTTTGTTGTACTAACGTCGTAATGCTATGAAAACAGAAAAAGATATACACTGAGTGCATAAGCATTCCGCTAGTTCCGCCTAATGGAAAACACTGAAAATAACTGACATTTACAATAGAGGTTATGTTGATGTTGAACAGTTATATTTAAATATTTGTTAGTTATCACTCGAAGTGCACATACATATTATTTATGTCTTTCCTTGTTGTGAAAACAATTGAAGGAACTGGATGAACTTCATTTTTTTGCAGTGTCCCAATAGACTGATTGATTATTTCAGATGTTAATTTTGGGGTAGGCACTCATCCTTCCTCTTCATATTTTTCTATACGCTCCAGTTCTCTTGTACGGCAGATTGGATTTTTGTTTCAGCATTTTAGTCATTCATGCGGAATTGAATATTCTACATACATAACACAATATACCTATCCAACAAAAATAACATAACTAACAAAAATAATCTAACCTGGATACATGATGTAATCATCACGACCAAAGTTCATCAGTTGATAAAACCACATTACCTGAGTACAATATGTAGTCGTAGAAACGTTTCAAGAATCTATTCATTAGAACCACATATGTTCATTGTCATAATAACCCCACAGCAACTGCTCTTAAGTTCTACTCAACGACACATACAATTTATTTACATACAAACCACAGTACAACTTCATCTGGAGAATTCTTTATTGTACTCTCGTTATATCTACTACACAACGTCATAGCAACGCCTGAAGGTTATAAAACGCACATTACGTGGTCTTTAAGACGGTATAAGGAGTCATTATGTTAATTTTATGATCTGTGCTACTTGGGTACCTCATTCTTTCTTAATAGTCTGTGTAGTTATTGATTCCTTCTGTATGACATTGAACATTTGTCAAACGCCAAATTTGTGTTTTCATTAGAAATACTCGTGTATATTTTTCATTTTCAAAGAAATTACTGAAACTTACGAAGAAACTGCAGAACACCTGCTTGCACTGACAAGAGCTGTTTTGCAAATGTTCCTCGAATGGGTTTTATTAACGCCCTCAGACACTCAGGAAACTGATACGCTTCGCAAGTAGTCTCAGAATCTCGGGTTTTGAATAGATAAGGGTAATGTTCATTAGACCTCATAGGTCGAGGTACGGAGATGCTGAAGAGCCATATGCACCTCCTTACAATCTACAATCTATGCCTAGCCACCCGTATGGTGGTGGTAATCGGAGTTTCATTTTCCTCTACTATCTGGAAAATCGGCTTCGCGTTTAAATTATTTCTGAGTGTTTGACTTTTAATTTCGTTTTTTTCTTAATCTAATCAGGACTAGAACCCCTAAAAATACGACAAAAGGAAAACTACTTAAATTTATATAAATGCATTTTTTGATTCCTCCTTCCCAGGAACAAATAATTCGAAAATATTCGATATTCGTTCTATACAGTATCAAAATCATCACCAACCCAATCATAAGTCACAAATAGAAAAAAACTATAGGAGCAGAACAAAAGAAATGTTTATTTTGATGAGCTCAATGAACTGTATCATAGTAAAGAGCGTTCACGGATTTATAGACAAACCGCAATAATCCAGACCATATGCCCACACCTCTTTTCTCATTCAGTGTTGGATTCGCCCAGTGAACTCAACTGTGAAGGGCTAGCAATTTACTTTCACTTTCACGAACCCCACATCCATGACAATATGAAGTGAATATACAGATTACACTTGCCTATGTCGATGGCTTCGTCGTTATAAAAGTCGCCATGTGTTTTTATACCGTAGCAATTTGTAGGAAAAAACGTAGTATTATATGGATCATATGAAAATCCGAAAAATGTGTCCAAGCGTTTCATGAATGAATTATTGTGTTTTACAGACCGAATAATTTGATAATTAGTATTTTCCTAGCACAACCCCCCCCACCCCTCCCAATAGAAAATTTCGCCTCTGGTATTCCCAGCTGGAGGCACTGCCATCTCAACATCCCCCTCCCCCCAAGGGCAGCATATCTATCGCCATATCTCGTGCTCATCGATATGGCGCCTAAAGCTGTGAATATGCTACTATGCTGCAGTCATTCGAGGTTTCCAAACGCTCGTCTTCTCCGGCAGGTGTCGGTGCCCCCTTGATAATTAGTAGGATATTTTTTCCTTCAGTTTCTGATATCACATTCCACCTCCTACCCAGAACATAATGTAACTCCAATGCTAAATATACCAAGCATGTATTTTTGGAACTATTTTGTGTGCTTTTATTAATAGTCACGTTGTTGTTAGACTACAACCATTCTCATGATACCGACTCAATCACTCTGCAGATATAATGTTTCATATATCTCCAAATAGGCCAGTCAAAATAGACCGTCAATTCACATTAATTACAAACATTTATTTAGCACGCCGAATGTTGAGGCATCCAGTGAAGACTAAATATAAACATTTGCACACTCATCCGGTGACTGGAAATTACTCAAATTTGCAATATCCCCTTGGACAAAATTGCAAACATTGTGAAATTGGCCCCTAACAAAATTAATTTTAACCGGAAATACAATAATCCTTGATTACGTTGTAATTAGCGCTAATTCTGATTCCAAAATTGCAAACATTGTGCAAATTTGTGGAGAAATCATGGTTCCGTCACCCCTGAAATGCTTTGAATTTGCAAACTTTTCATGTGTACGGAACATCAAAAAATTATGGATAAAGCTAAAAACAGTGTCAGGGGCAAAGTTTCAGGGGTCACGGAACTGCAAACAATGTTTTCGTGCTTGCAAACTTTGGTGGCATAATTTTAAGTCACCAATTGAGTTTGCACCATTTTCAGTATCCCGGAAGATGGCGGAAATGAACATTATTGTTAGAAGCAATTTTCGCAAATGCCACAAAATTATAAAATTTTTTCTTAAAGTTCTGCTATGCTTAAAGTTCTGCTATGCAAACAAGTCCACGTATGAATTTTCAACACTATAAAATGTCGGAAAAGCTAGGCAATAGAATATTCCTCTAGGAAAAACTATGCGTACATAATATTTCATCACTATATTTCAACTTTAAGCACATATGAAGCAAATTTGTGAGTTTATGATCTCGCCTATTATCTGTTTTTCAGATAATTATGGAATAAATCTCGTAAAATGTAAAAGAATTCGAAGTACAGTATTTTCTAATGTAAACTCTATTGTTCTATTGAAAAAAGGTCAAGATTTGCAAAAAATGTTATAAAGTCTTGATTTAAGTGTTTCAGACTATAGGTATGTGCTGATTACTCAATTTGAGAAACTTCAATCAAAATGACTTGACTTCATGGGTATAAACTTAACAAGAGTGTACGAAACATACCAAAGAGTGTCACTCAAAAAAATCGACTCAATTGACAATATTTCATTGCACTGCTTTCCCGATGGTGTATAGGATTACAAATTTATAGGTAGACTTGTTTGCCATTCCAGAATTTGGAGAAAAAATTGGCACACAGTTTGGAATTTTGTGTAATCCGCGAAAATCGTCTTAATTGATAATATTCTATTGCCCTGTTTTGCCGACGTTTTATAGGGTTGCAAATTCATAGATAGACTTGTTTGCCATTTCAGAACTTTGGGAAAAAATTGCACAAAGTTGGAAATTTTGTGTCATCCGCGAACATTGTCTTAATTGATAATATTCTATTTTCCCAACAATTTATAGGGTTGCAAATTTATAAGTAGACTTGTTTGCCATAGCAGAACTTTAAGAACAAAGTTTGGAATTTTGTAGCATTTGCGAAAATTGCTTCTAACAATAATGTTCATTTCCGCCATCTTCCGCGATACTGAAAAAGGTGCAAACTCAATTGGCGACTTATAATTGGGCCACCAAAGTTTGCAAAACACGAAAACATTCTTTTCAATTTCCTGACCCCTAAAACTTTGCTCCTGACACTGTTTTTAGCGTTATCCATAATTTTTGGATGTTCCGTACACATGAGAAGATTGCAAATTTAAAGCATTTTAGGGGCGACGCAACCATGATTTTACCACAAATTTGCCAATGTTTGCAATTTTGTAACTAGAATTAGCACTAATTACAACGTAATCAACGATCATTCGTATTTCCGGTTGAAAATTGCATGTGCAAATTTTACAATGGATGTAGAAAAGAAGTAAGGGCATATACCTGCATTTTACACAATTTTGTCCAAGGAGATATTGCTAATTAATGTTTTATGCAAATTTGAGTAATTTCCGGTCACCGGATGAGTGTGCAAATTTTTATATTAAGTTTTTACTGGATGCCTCAACATAGAAATGTTTGTAATTATTGTGAATTGGCGGTCTATTTTGACTGGCGTAAAATCCATCTACCAAACTTTGATTTCGGAACCTCATCTCTCAATATCTCCCTCGCAGATCCTCACACAATCTTTTTCCAACTCTGACTTACAGGACTTGTACTCCAAAAGATTTTTTTTCCAATACTTCCAATACAGCCTCTTTTTTGCACTTGCCAGGCTTCATAACTCGCCTATATTCTTGAATAAATAACTATTGTTTTCAACCGGGGTGCTTTTATCTCCTAGAAATAGATCTCAAAACGAACAGTGTAGTTCGTCTACGTGAAAATGAAAATCGAAATAGTTTTTGAAACATGTGAATATGTTTGAGGCATTGAAGTGATCAATTGCTTACAAGCTTTTATTCAGTTTCACCTGCGTCTGTCTGTAATCTTATAAAAAAAAAAAATTTTTAACTCAAAATTTTTCAAAAAATACTAGTTTTTTAACGAGGTGAAACTTCTTCACACGGGTTTGGACTACAATTTCCTTCAATTTTCGTATCATTTTTATATTTCTTTACTTCAGTCTCAATATTAAATTTTTGTTTCTCAGTTTCATCGTTAGTTTCTTGCGTTTCAGTATTACTCTAAGTTTTCTCTTAGAACAGTTTCATTATCATTATTTGTTTCATTTTCCAATTCCATATCAATGTGTTTACCTCTATTGTGTTCTTGGTATCATCACGTAATTCTTCTGCTGACTCATCGCCGCCCAATTCCTTCATTTCTGCTTTTTTAAACGATTCTCGTCTCTTCTCAGAGATAAGTGAATCAAAATATAGAAACGTTAATTGGCTTGATTCGTTCTATTCCGTCTTGATCACCCAAAGTTCGCGAAGCATCGTGCATAAATTTTTTTAAATCTACTGCTTTGTCTTCAAAATATATTTTTTATGGTTCTTTTTTCTAATAACAATGGAAAAGTGGCTTAATGCCGTCAATATCGATCAGAAACGCCTTTTTTCTATTTTCTTTTCAAATTATTTATTAAAGTAGCATGTGGTACCCCATACAGCATCTTCGATTGTCTAATATTGCTAACATCGCTCACAGCCTGTTACAATCGTACCTTCGTATATTCGAAAAATCTCCTATTATTTTTTCTGGGAAATACAGTGATTTACTAAACCTGTATTTGAAAATAAAAAAATCTTATATAAAGTAAAATATATGTACCAGTTGTTGACCATGACAAAAAACCAATAGTTGACCACTACAAAACTATGGTCAATTACTAGATCCGCTTTGAAATAACGATATGTTTTTAACAAAAATAAATGTTTTATTCATACCCAAAGCTATGAAACAGACAGAGACTTACAACCATTAGTTCCTTTGAAACACCAGTAGTTGACCAAAGTGGCCAATTACTGGAGCTTCAACAAATATTTTGTTCTAGTAGTTGACCACATGAATTAAAATAAAAAATACACAATCCAATAATAAATACCATGAAAATACTTAACTATATTCATATAGCAACTAGTACATCAAGTATGTTTTTAATAAAACTATCAACAAGAACGGATGATTTAAGATTACTAAAAATTGTCTTCTTACCATGCTTATTGCCACATCCCCTTTTTTCTACCAGTGAAAGACGAAAAATGTGTAAACGTGACAGTGACCAACTTATCGTGAAATTAATTTAGGTTAATTGTGACATCTACTGGACCAAAGTCCCATTCAATTTTCAAAAACATAGGCAACCAACAAAATAATATAGTATCCTTATGTCTGCATATTGAGGGAAAAATGGTCAATTACCGGGTGCTGGTCAACTACCGGTGCCACAACCCTACATAAAACAAATTAATAATAAATGGAAAAACAAAATACCCAATAACTGACCTAAATAATAATTATAATTCCAAATAATATCCACAAACACATTTATACATACAATTTACAAATCAACGTGGATTTAATTTTTTTCAACGGTTAACTTTTGAGCCCCATCATATTTATTTAACTCCTCTGTTCCAGATAAATCGCTCTCTTGTCTCTTATCATCAGTTTCATCACTTTCTCTATAACTATCGTTTTTAACCAAGTTAATAATAATCTGTTCCACAACTATATTCATTGTTGGTTCCTCTAAAATATATTCTTTCTCAAACCGTTCAGCTCGCTCACACCAAAATTTACATTTGTCGGCTGAGAATTCTTTGAAGAAGTCATCATAATATTTGATGGCCTGGTTGAAATGAGAATTTAAATTTTTTCTGGCGACGTATTCTTTGATTTCAGCCCGAATCAACTCAATGGGATTCAGATTTGGATGATATGGAGGCAGTCGCAATACTTCTTTTGCATAAAAAAGTTCGTCTATTTCAAATCTTTCGAGCCTTGTTTTGTGGATTCTCATCAGGCTGTAACATTTTATTATCAAAAGGTTTACATCTAACCCGTCACCATTGTTGCATTTCCGCTTTCTTTGACAATGATGTTTGCGATTTTTCCAGTTGTTTGTTCTGGTTTGGGGCGTTGTAAAATACCCCAACAATTTTTGGTTGTAAATTGGGAAACCCACTTTTTGTAGTTCTCGGAATTCATGTCATGATAGCTATTAGGAACAAACTCACTTTCGCCACCTTCATGCACTATGATAAGAAGCGGTCCCTTGCCTATTTGTAAGCCTCCTTAAGTTTCATCGCCCAATCCCTATCCGTGAGTGTGTGATTAGTGAATGTACGTCTCGTCCATGTATACAGGGTGTCCGGAGACGAAACCGACAAAACTTATGGGGTTATAGGGACTGACAATATGATTGCAAAATGCCAGATACAAATGTCCAAAACCACTTCGTTACTGACATAGAGAGTCATTTGTGAATTTAGACAAAAAATTCAATCCGACATATTAAATACTGGGATTAGTCGATTTGGTTTAAATTTGGTACATGCATTGAACTGAAAGGCCTTAACAAGTAACCCTTTGAACAAAACCAATATCAGGACCGGAATTTTTTTTTCTTGTAAGAATAACTCACCCTGTATAATAATAATAAAAAATCTGAGCTCAGATTCGAAATCTACGGAAAAAATTCTACAGGAACTTGTCAAAAAAGTTTCAGTTATTCCGTAATAAATTATTATTTTCAATTATTTCACTCAAGAAATTGATTGTCGGATAAAGTGCCATCAAAAATGGGTTAATATAAAAAATATTTACGAAACCAAGACATAAATATTGTTATTCTCTTCAATAAGTTCTTAGTAAAATTTTATGAAATACTCTCATAACCGAAAAAAACCGAAAAATAAATGCATATCAGTAGCTTACAATGTTTGTCTAAATACAGTAGGCTTGGGTCAAGTGTCAAATCCCGAATTTCATTATGAAAAACTATTGTTCAGCTAGCTGTCATTAGCGTTAGTTTTGTTGGTGTTCATTCATTATTCTAGTGTTTTCAAGTTTAAACTATAGTTCTTAGAGTGTGTTTATGATGCCGTTTCATTTCACTAATGATGAATACGCAGATATTTTATTTGTGTATGGGCTTTGCGAAAATAATAGCCAGTCTGCAAGAAGGGAATACAGACGTCCCTATCCTAATCGTCGCGTACCACATCATTCAACATTTGCTAAGGTACTTCAAAGTATTAGGGAAAAAGGAAAAGTTCCATCAAATAGAGGGCGAGAAGATGCTCAAAGAAATAATGTTCATCACGAAAAGCAAATACTGGACGTTATAAATGATAATCCTTCTAGTAACGTGAGAAGAATGCGTAGGCAATTGGCGCTACCTCGTACGCGTGTATGGAAAACATTAAAAGGAAATGTTTTGCATCCATACCACAAACAAAAAGCTTGAAGAGGGTGATCATGTACCACGCATATCGTTTTGTAGATGGTGCTCAGCACATAGAAGGACCATTAACAGAATTTCATTTACCGACGAGAGCCAATTCACCAGGGATGGAATTGATAATACTTGAAAGGTGCATATTTGGGCAGACGAAAACCCACATCCCATTGTTCAGAAAAACTATTAATACAGAATTCATGTCAATGTATAATGTGGAATCCTTAATAATCATTTTATTGGACCTCACGTACTTGACGGACGGTGAACTGGTGATGTTTACCTAAATACTTTGGCCAATACTTTACCGTATCTATTGCAAGGTCTGAATACCCGTGGAATGTGGTTTCAGCATGATAATGCTGGACCTCACTTTTCAATTCCAGTTAGAAACCATCTTAATACGACTTACCCCAACAGATGGAGAGACCGTGGAGGTCCAGTAAAGTGGCCACCGCGATCCCCTGATTTAACACCCCCAGACTAATATTCATGGGGTCATTTAAAATCAGAAGTGTATAGTCTAGAAATAGAGAATAGTTATTAGAGAAAATTACTGCTGCATGCAATAGTGTTAGAAATAACCCTCAAATATTTCCAAAGACAGTGAATCATCTAGTGGCACCCTCTCAAAAATATATTGTTGCTAGAGGGCTTCACTTCGGAAATTTATTGTTAGTAGAAGTTTTTTACGAATTCTTTGTTTGTTATGTTTATTACAAAAAATTATTGAGCGTTGTGTTGTATTTTCATAAATTCAAATTTATTAGTGAGCAAATATAAGTTACAAAAAAATGTTGTCCAGCCCTTTTTTAACAAGTTCCTATACGGCTTTTCTAGTAGATTATTGATAATTGTTATACTAGGTCAGTTATTCTTACAAGAACTCAACATAAAAAAGACTCATTCCGGTCTTGATACAAATTTATTCTTCAGTTTTTTTTTGTGTTATGAGAGTATTTCATAAAATTTTACTACGAACTAATTAAAGAGAATAACCATATTTATGTCTTGGTTTCGTAAATATTTATTATATTAACCCATTTTTATGGTACTTTATCCGACAATCAATTTCTTGAGTGAAAAAATTTAGAATAATAATTTATTATGGAATAACTCAAATGGTGCCAGAAACTACTTTAACAAGCTCCTGTAGGATTTCTTCCGTAGATTTCGAATCTGAGCTCTGATTTTTTATCATTATTATACAGAGTTATTCTTACAAGAACTTAACATGGAAAAAAAAAGAATATTCCGGTCCTGATATTGGTTTCGTTCGAAGGGCTACTTGGTGAGGCCTTTTAATTGAATTCATGTACCAAATTTAAACCAAATCGGCTAATCCCTGTATTTAATATGGCAGATTGAATTCTTTGTCGAAATTCGCAACAAAGCGGTTTTGGACATTTGTATATGTCATTTTGCAAGCATATTGGCAGTCCCTATAACCCCATAAGTTTTGTCGTTTCATCTCCGGACACCCTGTATATTATAGTTCGATCTTCTTCTCGTTACTGACGCATCCTTCTGATGAATTCAATTCTAAGCAGTCTAATGGGCTGACTTTCCGTTAGTATTCGTCGATTATTCTTGATTGAGTTGGATGAGGCCGTAGCGCGTTACGAACTCACCATTATAAATGCCTTGATGGATTTCTCCCGCAGAGAACAAGCTCTCAAATACGATGATGAATTCCCGTAAAGACTTAAAAATCTAATAAGTGAAAGAAATAGAGCGAAAAGAGCCCTAATCTGTTGAATAGGGAGGTAAGAGAAAGTATAACGGAATTTAGGCATGAAAGATTCGGCAATATACTTCAAAATCCACAATCAATTATGGAAACTTAGTAAAAATTTAAAAACTAAAAAAGCCTCCCCTATTCACGGTGAGGGCGGAATGTGCTATGACTCTGAGTCCAAAGCTCGAGCATCTGCAGACTCGATGGAAAGGCAATTTAGGCTGAACGAGCATCCAGACGATGATCTGGATCGAGACCTTTTGTTAGAAGATAGGGTTCGTCACACCTTAAGAGAGCCAAATCGGGATGACATTCGTCCGGCTTCGCTGGATGAACTTAAGGCTCACATTAGAGGATTAAATCCTAGAAAAGCGCCTGACGGAATTAACTAATCGAATGATTAAGTATTTTCCGGATAACCAGTTGCAGTCATTGTTGAATATAATAAACAATTCGATGCGCCTTAAAAGAATTCTTCGAAGGTGGAAGCATGCCATCGTGGTCATGGTTCTGAAGGAAGGACAAAACCCGACCTTCCCACAAAATTATCGCCCAATCAGTCTGCTTTGCAGTTCAGCTAAGTTGGCTGAGAAAATCGTCCTGGGAAGGCTCGACGATGAAGTGGATGACAGAAATGTCCTACCGAATGAGCAGTTCGGTTTCCGCCGAGCTCACTTCACTGAGCTCCAGGTTATTAGGCTGGTGGAAGATACGATGAATTCATTAAATACCAACAACATCGCCCATGTCATACTTCTTGACATCAGTAAAGCGTTCGATAGAGTATGACATGAAGGCTTGCTTTCAAAATTGATCGACTTCCACTCGCCTCTGAGTCTGGTGAATTGGCCAAAATCGTTTCTCATAGGTAGGACATTCCAAGTCGAGGTCGACAATTGTCTCTCGGATTCGGGAGCAATTGAGGCCGGCGTTCCTCAGAGGGCAATATTGTCTCCTATGCTCTTCGCTCTTTACACGTCAGACATACCCAGAGGTGAACATGTGAAGATTTCCCTTCACGCTGATGATACGGCCATTACTTTCTGCTTCAGCCGACCATTCTGATGGGTGTCGTCTATTCGGAGAATGCATTCGACGGCCTCCAGCAGTGGTATCTGGAGTGGAAAATGAAGATGAATCCTGACAAAACGCAGGCTATCCAATGGGTCGCAAAGGAAACAACCCAGAGAGGGAGTGCTGTCTCTGGAAAGGAAAATAAATTGGTTGGAGCAGGTCAAGTACCTCGGAGTTACATTGGATCGCCGAGTCACCTAGAGGCCACACGTTAAATTGATGAAAAATAAAATACATGAGAAAATATCATCACTCTATCCGTTAGTAAACAGGAAAAGTAAACTTTTCCTGAAAAATAAAGTTATGATCTACAAAATTGTTTTCAGACCTCTGTATGCCTCAGCCGCCTGGGGCCAGACCTGCGTATGATAACGAACGCTCCGTGGTACGTGCGGAACGAACGGATACTTGAGGACTCAAATCTGCCTTCCATCAGAAGTATCATCGGAGAACGCAATCAGAGAGTATTTGATTGTGCAATAGCCCACGAGAATCCTCTTGTGAGGGAAGCCACTGATTACGATATAGACGACCCCTCGCGTTTTGGACGTCCCAGGCGCTCTCTGGAGTGATGGGCTATTTATTAATCCATACAGGGTAGTGAAAGCTCTATAGAAATTAATATTTTTCAAAACTTTCAGATCAAAAATTATTTCTCAGCTATTTTTGAGAATCACCACCATGGCAAGGACTAAAGATTCTTCTTTAGTCCTTGTCCAATCAAAATTCAAATTTCGTGAATGGCTGTAGCCCACTTGTTTTTATGTTGAGAGAGTAAGATCCTTCGAGTTACACTCGAATATGATAGTGATAGTAGACCCTGAGATTATTCTTGAATTTTCTCCATCGAAAACTAATTTTGTGGATTTCTTTACGCGAAGTTCCTGTCTTCGATCTAGGAACCGCCTTTCCTGTTATGTGATGAATATCAATCGTTCTTCGCAATATTGCTAAATATCTGTCGTCCAGAAGAGTTTTAACTTTTCATCAGGAGTTGAAAATTTGGTTGATTTGCCCATTACAACTTGTTCCGTTTCCTTTTTATGTCGTCGAATATTCCTAATGGAAAAGACAGTTGCTGTCGCAACACGTTCTTGAACCTATGAAAGCATTTTTAGCATGAAAGTCTACCAAAAGCTATAGGTTTTATATTAATATAGTACAGAAACATAATAACCAATTCATTGAAAAATCAGTCTTTCAAAAAATTTACCTCTGCGAGAAGAATAGTAACTTCTGCTACTGCTTCTGCTTGCATGACATTCAATATGTTGCGAATTATCTCACGACTTTGTTCACTTGATACTTTATTTTTTACTTTGGTTGTAGACGGCATTTTCAAAATAAAAACTTTTAGAAACGCACAAAAGTTTTGAGTTTTTTCTACGTACTATAAAGGCGATGTAAACACCACGAATGTACGCTCAAACTGAGTGTTATGCTGCTGCTCATCCAAACCCCAGAGTCTGAGCTAGAATCGACCTATACACTGATGAGTCAGTCAGTCAGTAAGCCAGCCAATTATATTTTGCTTTCTTGTCAAGACCGACTTCACTGAATACATTACCTCATAATTACTTTGCAAAATAATGAGAATGACATTTCTGATGGAACATGGAGTTCCAGAAAACCTGTAGCCGATGTCGATTCATATTATAATAAATTAATTATTGCAATTGTATTTTCACAGATTTCGTCACACAAAAATTGCCACAGAATCAACCGCAAATACACCCCGTTTATCAACAGAGCCAACCCCAACAAAACTTCATCCAGAACTATGAACCACCACAGAAGCAAAGTGCACTCTCAAAACCATTCTTGTCGTCACAGCCATTCGAATCGAATCAACCATTTGAAACGAGCCAACCATTTGGAGCAAATCAATACTTTGGAGCTGATCAACAATTCGAGGCAAACCAACCAATCAGCACAGTTCAACATTCCGAAAATAATCAACAATTTGGAGCGAAGCAACCATTTGTGGCAAAAGAACCATCGCCACCATCCAAACCATTTGAACCAACACAATCATTCGATGACTTTGGTACTGCCGAATCGTCAGAGCTTGGAAAACCTTTCCAATCATTTCCAACGTTCGAAAGTCCAAAATCAGGGAAATCCAGCTACAATAATGATATCTACAATGCAGCATCAATAACTTTCGACCCATTTTATAGCCCTATTCTTGAAAAAGTCGATAAAATTCTGAATGAGCTCGAATTCTTCGATGAACCTTGTAGAGAGAGACTGATATGTAGCATGTATAATGATCCAGAGAAGTTCAGTCCACATAGCAACCTGATATCTGCAGAACTCAGCAGGTGAGTCTAATATTGTTTTTTGTGCTCCTCAACACGAATGAATTCAACCAGGTAGAGTCATAGATCAGATAATTTTATTCCATATAGTCAAACGCTTGTAAGTTGTTCGATATTTTCTTGTGTAACCCAAGAATTTTTCGTTTTTGATTCAACATATTGATTCGGGGATTCTAAATCTAAAATTCATAGAACCAAAATTGCTCAGTGTACAAATGGAATGGCCAGTTCCAAACTAAGAAAGAAGTCCAAAACAGAAATAGGATAGAGCGAGAACTGGGCATTCAAAACTCAAATTTGTATTAGGCTTTATATACAGGCAGTTTATATCAAATATGATTATTTAATCTCATTTACGATGATTGAGCATATAGGGTCTGGAATGGAATTATCTGCGTTTACATCTGAGCATATAGGGTCTGGAATGGAATTATCTGCGTTTACATCTTGGCTAAATACTGGTATTTTATACTGTTCTCAAATGTATCAATGTCAAGTATTCCACAGGGTGACCCAAGGTTAAACCGCCAAACGTTTAGGATCAGTTTTTTGGGAAAGATCATAGTTTTTTTAATTATGGGCGTGTGTCCTAAGTTGCTTTTCTTCCGAAATACAGAGTGTCAAAGTTCTTAGGAAAATCAGTTTTTAATTGATCTCTCAAAAACATCTTGGATCTTGGCATGCTCATTTGCGGTAATAAGAGGCTCATTTTGATATAATTAAGATAAAATTATTGATTCCAGTGGGATCCCAGAGAGTAATCTGATTGATATCAGGAATAATTCTAAGCCAGTGTTTTCAGATTGGGCAATCAAAAAAAAAAAATCGTATCTCGCTTCGTTTTTGAAAAACTGGAAACTTTTCAACAAAATTTTAAACCGACGAAAAAAAAAACTGAGAAAGCAAAAAATTAAATGAACATGTTTAGTCTTAATAACTAAGCTCCTGAAATAATGTAAGAAACTAATGTTGAGTCAACGCTTAACAAACAAACAAGCAAATAAATTACGTAAAGCGTAAAATGATGGCAGTGGGGTACGCAGCGGCAGCGCGTCCCTTTGCCGGATATTGCCGAGCGTTCTCGGAGTCAATATCAGCGGGACAGCTACCTGAATGGAGCAAACACGTGAGAACACATGTCGTTTCAAATGTTATTGTTTATCGCTGGAGATTTCACGTTGCATTTTTATGTTATTGTTACGTTGCATTTTTATTGTATTGTGTAATTTCTTTAGAGTAATTTAATGATCTTCGTTGATTGTTTGTTAGCGCCGACTCAAAATTAGTTTCTCATACAAGTTTAGGAGCTTAGTTATTGAAACTGAAAATTTTCATTAAATTTTTGGCTTTTCAGTTTATTTTTTGGTCAGTTGAATTTTTTGTTAAAGTTTTTATTTTTTTATTTTTTGGGCTAAAATCTACTAATTGCTCTACTTAATTTGGATTACTTTTGAAATATTTACTTACCCACCTTACTTCAACTATTAACTGCTAATACCATAACTAGCTGGTACCAGCGACTTTGTATTTTTTGTGACAACTATTACAACCCCAACCCTTTCACCCCCCTTAGGGGTTGCATTTATGTAAAAACTGAAACATGTATTCCTTGATCTCTTACAAAGTCCTCAAATACCAATTTTTATGACCCTAACTTGAAAACTAACGGAACTCCCATACAAACTTTCACCCCTTCAGGGGTTGCATTCCTAAAAACACCAAAATATATATTTCTTCTATTTGTAACAAAGACTTCAAATACAAATTTTCATGACTCCATCTTGAAAATTAACGGAGTTCCCAAACAAATTTCCGACCCCAATTCAACCTCCATTTCACCCCTTTGAGGGTGGAATTTCCAAAAACATCGTAACACTTATTTTTTATTCGTAACCCCCAAATATTAATTCGCATGATCCTTACTTCAAAAATCTGTTCACAAGTACAAATCCAGTGGGTGAACCAACAATCATCCCCCATTTTACTACCTTTAGGACTGGACCAACTTTGAGGCATACCTTATCCATTGAAAGAAGAAACATCAAAAAATTATGCGTGGTCATACATAAAAAAATGTATGCGTCGACTAGAGAACCTCCTTCTTTCTTTCGTCGGTTGAAAATAGAAACAGTTTTCCTGCATGTAACAGGAAAAATCTAATTTCAACAAAAATCAGATCAAAGGTAGCCGGGCACAAACTTGAACACAATTGAATGTGTGTTTCGTCAAAATTTGACAGCTTGTGACACGTTGTAACAAGTTAAGTTCGTGATCGAATGCCCAGGCCACAGTTTATAGCTGAAGAATGCTATAAACTGTGCCCAGGCTATTCAGTAAAGAGCGGTGTGGAGTTCTTTGGACCGCCTTGCTAGTTTCAGATTCATTAATCATTCAAGTTTTTAGAAATTGTAAATTTGAATAGACGTCAGAATTTTTTGTTTAATTACGATAAGAATGCAAACTTCCTAGCCAATAATGATTGCAAATCAAATAATGCTTCCTTCTGTAAATCAGTACAACAATAAAACAAGTACGAAATTTTTACTAGTCCATTAACAAAAAATATAAGTTGACAATCAGTATGTACAAAAGTTTCTGTACGTGCTAGATACCAATTGAGTTTTTTTTCAGTGGTCATACAATTCCAAAAATATTGTTTACTTTTGCTGAACCTGTTGGTTTTATAGACGACAATGTACCTCTGATTGAGCGGAGTAGTGTAGCTCGTAGCTAGACTCAGCAATATGATATGAAAAACAATAATGTTGGTGTCAGAATTGTATTTACTAATGAATTCAACTTCTTGGAATTTGGAATTTCTCAATACACTCTTCAACGCACGGTTGTTACATCATTAAGAGATTGTCGCTTGAAATTATTTGAACATAAAAATCAGCCTCTGTTGAGATTTGACATTATTATTCAATACTGAGATTGGAGAATTAATATTTTATTTAACATTGACAAAAATTGAAATTAGCTCTATTACAGAAAATGAAAAGGTTGTACTGATCTCGATCAACCAAGACTATGTTTTATTGAAAATAAAAAAAATCAGAATTTAGCACAATTAACTTAGAAGAGTTTTATATCCAAAAATGACTTCAATTACAACGATATTTATAGGGAGTGTATAAGAATTATTTTGAAAAATCGTCAAAAACTTCTTCATAAAGTTTTCTGTATGATAAAAGAATATTCCAAACTCCAATGATTAAATGTATATATATATATATATATATATATATATATGTTCATATATATATAAATATAAATATATATATATATATATATATATATATATATTTGTACAGTGTGACCCATTTAAAATGGAACCACCCCTGTAAAATACGCATTTTTCAATCAATCTGAAAAAAAAATTATTTATAACTTCAAGCATTAAAAACTGTTTTTGACACAGATTTTCATAACTTTAGTTTCATTTCCAAGGCACTCTATGGTTTTTTTCTTTGTCAAAAGCGGCAAAAGTTCATTAGGCAATTTATGTTTTCAAATTTAAGTACACCACTGGATTTGTAGTCGCTATAAATGAAAATATTCATAATTTCATAAAAAAATATTGGTTAACAACGAAGTTACAACAACTTTAATTTTGGAAACAAAGTATTTGATTATAATTTTTATTTAGATTAAAGACATATTAGAAATCTGGCAACACTGCCGATACAAAGTAGATCATCAGTGAACTTGTTCAGTGAAAATCCGAAGTCAATAGCTCATTCCGTTCTACAGTTATAACTCCTGAAAGTATGGTAATGTGAGCGATTTGGGGTTGAAGCGATATTGTAATAAAAATCTGACTACGCCACTGGATTTGTGACTAAATTACACCTCAACAAATAATGAATAATGTGTAAAAAATATTCGGAAGAGATACGATAAATGTGTTGAACTAAATGGAGGTTTGGTAGAAGCCACAAAAATTCAAGTATTTAATTTTACAGTAATGTTTATTTTAGTTTTAGTTTTTGCTTAATGACGTTTTATTGTTGGATGAATACTTTAAAACTTGTTTCTGTTCATTTCGTTTTTATCGGCTATGGAAGAATATACTACTGTATATCTTGAAAATGAATTTAAATTTTTCTGTTCTTCTCGAATACACTTATAACCTACACTCAAATACATGATTTTGAGGGAATATAATTCAAAAATCCAGTGGCCTAGTCAGATTTTTATTACAAAATCGCTTCCACCACACATCGCTGAAATTACCATACTCATAACTGTAGAACGGAATGAGCTATTGACTTCGGATTTTCACTGTACAAGTTCACTGGTGTTCCACTTTGTATCGACGGTGTTGCCAGATTTCAAATATGTCGATAATCTAAATAATAATTATAATCAAATACTTTGTTTCCAAAATTGAAGTTGTTGGAATAAAAGTTGTTGGAATTGAAGTTGTTAGAATTGCAGTTGTGGAATGGTTTTTATTTATAACGACTACGAATCCAGTGGAGTATTCAAACTTGAAAACAAAATATGCCTAATGAACTTTTGCCGTTTTTGACAAAGAAAAAAAACCATAGTGTGCCTTGGAAATACAACTGAAGTTATGAAAATTTGTGTCAAGATACAGTTTTCGAAACTTGATATAAAAGAAAATTGAGATTGATTAAAAAATGCGTATTCCACAGGGGTGGTTCCATTTTGAATGGGTCACACTGTATATGTATATAGAACGCAAACAATATATGGTCGCTTCACTTAGGTCAGAAGCAAAAATCACAGCTCTGTGATAATTATCACCAAATCAGAAACTATCCAAAATACATCCCCAAGACCATGTAAAACGTATAGTATCCAACTTCATATTTTTCTTGTTATCAACACCAAAAATGTATCCAAATGCAGACCCTCACGGTTGAACGATATATATATATATATATATATATATATATATATATATATATATATATTTTATTATATATATTATATATATATATATATATATATATATATATATATATATATATATATATATATCAATATATACTCATACATGTGACATCAAAATATTTGAGAAAACCCTTTTTCACCCCACTGAATCCTTGTCAGAGAAAGCAATGAATGCAGATGAGACTGAACACATATATCTTGATTCAAGTTGATAATCTTACATGTGATTTCAGTACTCACCTGTGCCACTGATTCCTCCGAGAGGACATTTTCTCTTAGTTTTTCCACGCTTCCATTCAACTGAATCCCTCTATTCAACAGAGTGTCTCTTTTCTTTAACGACTGATTTGCTCCAATAGGATCTCCTCCAAGATTGGTTAACCTGTTGAATGAATATGCAGTATACTCCTAACAAAACCTGTGACATTTATAATTCTATCAGAACTCATTTGAAAAATTAATATGGTACTGCACTGGAGTCGAATCGTCTGCTCGACCTAAATAACTTATTCGCTGTTAACTGGCCTATGATTAGCGATGAATTATGATTAGGAAATTGTATGAAGAACCTTTCCAAGTTCTCGTGAGACAATATTTCTACATGACTTTTATATTTAAATGGTCAAAATATTCCTACATACCTCGATATCATACTATAAGATATAAGATGCTCTAATTCATTAGTTATTTCAACATGAACACATTTTATTTTCTTCACGCAATGGATGACGAGTTCAAAAAAGTTGTCCCGTTCAAAGTTTCGAACTATTTTAGCAGGAAATTCTCCAATATAAGAATTTCCTCAATACATTTTCGAAACCAATTCCCTCGTTAACAAAGGGCTATTTTGAACAATTATCAATACTTTATTTGAATATTCTTTCAACTATGCCGACCATGGCATTTTGTTCACCTTGACCCTGCCGAAAAAATGGAACTAGGTGCAGATATTGCGGTCACCGTATATGAATGAGTTCAAGTATGTAGGAAATTGATTGGGTATTTCATTCTTCAATATATTTTCGCTGCCTCTGACCTGCTAACTCTGAGTCAATAACAAAATGTTTGTTCATAAAACATAAAAGAACTCAAGTGAAAGAAGATTGAGGATTCCTGCTTGTTAATACCGTTTCTTTTTCTAGTAATTCGGCGGCATTGTTCATTTCATTTCGGTGTTGTGTACCGACAAAAAAAATAATTCTTGAATTCGTGGATGCAAATTAGGATACATAATGGTGTTTGTTGTATGAAAAGTGAGCTGGTATGTTTGGCTTGTTGAGAATGGAAAAGCGCTATTTTACCCACATCCCCTGCTTTTCCAATACTCTCAAGAATAATCTATCAAGGGACATATAACTCAATAGACCTACATAATGTAATAATTTCGTTTTTATTGGACCGACATTAAAACTAAGGCTGACTGTCGCTTGTCCATTCTCAAGAGTGGGAAAATATGCCAAATAAATGTCTTTTGTAAATCCCTCAGTTCACACATCTTTCTATCAAACTGAATTTTATTTTTCTCATATATAAAGTTTCACCATTTCATATTCATATACAGAGTGGGCCATTGAAAATAAAACAGCTGCTCTGTAGGTCGGCAGAACCGAATTATATAAAAACGCTCGGACACATCAACTAAATTTTCGAGGAAGACATCGTTCGCGATGAAATTCACCCGAAATGCATTCCATCCCTCGGAGCTGTGACCGCCACCCCTAAATTTTTGAATGGCAACAAATGGCAAGTGATGCCTCATTTGAGAGGTATTTTTCTTCTTAATATCAAACAAAAAAAAATTCTATCGATTCGTTTTCGAGATATAGGAACTTGAAGTTGGGAAATAACTTTTTATTCACTCAATCAATAAAAATAACATCTAACAATGCAACTGTTCAAAGATAATTATAATTGTCAAGGAATTGAATGATCTAACTGTTTACCAACAAATAACATGCAATTCCGATTCAAATTTCATCCTCATTTACTTGATCGAAAAAAAATTAAGGTTCTTAAGAATTGATAAAAATACGTTTTTTCGAATTTGACTCTAATGCGAGTACAACAAAAATATGTATGAAATAAATTTTTTCGCCAAATCGCAATTGTGGACGTCTTTCAGTCTCAAACTGATCTTTGATTGTGCAGTAACTGATGATGAGTGCAGTAACCTTCAGCTAATTTGTTCAATGAAACGCATCCAGATAAACTTGTTGCTAGAAAATACGTTCTAGAATTAGTGCAAAAATTTCGTCAAACTGGATCAGTAGCCAACAAGAAACGAGCCCCAGAACGTCAATTTCCGTTGGGAAATGAAGCTGTTGAAGTTGCACTTTTAGGACAAGTTCATGCAGACCCAACATTGAGCACAAGGAAATTGGCTAGTGTTACCAATATCAGTAGAACCAGTATCCGCCTACTCCGGAAAGTTCCATCCCTACAAAATACATTTGGTTCATCAATTGAATGAAGATGATTTTGATAGGCGACAGGAATTATGACTACGAGAATAGATGCTGATGAGAATTTCCTTTTTAACATCTGCTTTTCTGATGAGTCTACATTCTTTTTGAATTCGACTGTGAATCGTCATAATTGTCGTTATTGGTCTGATGCCAATCCACATGTTTTCCACGAAGTCCATACTCAAACTCCCCAAAAACTCAATGTCTGGGTTGGTATTTTTGGGGACCATTTGATTGGATCAGTATTTCTCGACGGTAACCTGACAGGAGAAATTCATTTGGAATCTTTGAATGAATTTGTTTATCCACAATTAGTAGACATCATTGAAAATGACGATCGTTACCATGGAGACCACTTGATATTTAAACAAGACGGGGCACCTCCACATTATGCACAGCCTGTTTTTGGATAGAATGGATAGAAATTGGATTGGAAGAAGAGGCTCGATAGAGGGGCCAGATAGATCTCCAGATTTAACCCCACTCGACTTTTTTCTGTGGGGTCACTTAAAAACAAAATATTTGCAACCGAACCAGAATCTCTGGAAGATTTACGAAGAAGAATTATTGAAGAATGCCGTCGAATAACGCCGGAAATGATACGAAATGTGAGGTTTCGTTTTGAACAGAACTTGTACTATTGTATGGAAATGGGTGGAAGACAGTTTGAACATTTATTCTATTGACAATAATAATTATTGCGACAGTTGCTTTATCAGATATTGTTTTTATTGATTGAGAGAATAAACAGTTATTTTATTTTCCATATTCCTATATCTCGGAAACGAATCGATAGAATTAATTTATTTTTGTTGTGTGATATTAAGAAGGAAAATACCTTTCAAATGAGGTAACACTTGCCATATGTTGCCATTCAAAAATTTAGGGGTGGCGGTCACAGCTCCGAGGGATGGAATGTATTTCGGGTGAATTTCATCGCGAACGATGTCCGCCTCGAAAATGTAGTTGACGTGTCCGAGCGTTTTCATATAATTCGGTTCTGCCGACCTACAGAGCCGCTGTTTCGTTTTCAATGACCTACTCTGTATAATAGCCTAGTTCTATGAAATTCTGGAGTACTTCATGAACAATTCATATGAAAGAGTCCGAGTAAGGAGGATCTATGCCCATTAGGTGCATTCCCAAAACGTGCACGGCTCAAAAAATTCCTGTTACGGACACGTAAAAAATTTTTACCTGCAAGCGTAACTTTGTTTTTCCCATTGCGTACACGAATTGATATTTGGTTTCGCGTATTAATCGCCATGCTTAATATATGATTTACCGCTCAGAAACAAACCATTTTTGATTCTCGTAGTCTTTCGAATATTACGGATCTAGTTAATTCTATGTACTTTACACTTATTTTAAGAAATTGTGCATTAATATAATATCAAATAAAATAAAACCCTTGGGTATATAATATAATACAACAAAATATAAGTATAATAAAATATATTTACACTTCGTGTAATTTGCTGCCTATTTTCTCACTTTCATTTCACATAGGAAAGTATTTTCAAAGTGTTGTTTATAGTCAGCTTCTTATTTAGAAATGCATCAATTATATTCTGAATTTTCAAGTCAATATCGTGGAGATGTTCATTGTCCCCTCTCATTAATTATTTTCTAATAAATAGCTTCGTCGTATGAAACTTGTAGTAATTCATATATATTTGGATATGTTTGATTATTAAGTGTGCCTTCAACAACGTTAGTCGTACGATGACGACTTCCAAAACATATCTGTCAGAGTCTACCCATTATATTATATATATATACTAACCTTTTGCACACCTGTGAATGACGAGTGTACTATAAAATCTGGAATTTCTGTAATAAAATCCAGTCCGTAGTTCTAGGCTTTCATTAGTTCTTCTTGATAAATTGTTGACATTGGTCTCAATTCTTGGCTTCAAAAACACATTCAGCAACTTAATTTTTAGCAACATCAGTTGCACAGAGATCGTGTATCTTCCTTTCTCGTACCGTTGATCATACCTTTGCATCGGTAGTAACAGTTCCACTACATTTGCTATTTACACAATACGGCACTGCTTTTATAAATCTTTTTTTGATGATACTTATATTCTAGAACTAGCAAAATAGATTTTCCCTTTCTTGATTCATTTATTTGTAGCTCCATTCTATATTTAAAAATTGAAGTGGTTGATCATACAGATGCTCCAAAACTGAGAAATGTATATAACAAAACAGACACCTAACTTGGTCCATAAGAAATAGAAGGGGGTGGAAACCTCAAAATTATTACAAATTCCCAATATGGTGATATATTTTAAATGACTGGCCTAGATAATTAGGGTAATTTAGTTATAATTTTTCGTTGTCCACTCAGTGGGCTTAAAACGGGTGAATTTCAACACACGTCCCTATCGGGAATGCACCTAACAGGAAAACACCAAACCTACAACTATCTTATTTGTTTGCCTCCGAAAAACATAGTAGGAGTATACAGCAGAAGCACTGCAAATCGCTTGTACTCCATGAATGATAAGTCTAAGTCTATCAGTTCGTATAATTTGAGGATAACTCCTCTCCAGATTTTTTTAAATTTCATTCATTGTTGCTGAAAATTGGATGGATATGTTCACAAACGAATGGCGGTGTGTTTGTAATTTTGACAGTAATACAGTGAGTGTCCTCTTATTTCATATAAATATGCCCAAGTAACAGACAAAGGTCATAATTCGGTTATACAGTCATCTACAGGACCTTTCGCAAAAGTCTGTGACGTTATAAAGTAGTGGTAATGACTTGCCAATATATAAGACAGTCGCAAAAGGATTGGATTGAATATTATTATAACGTGGTCTGTGGTCATAGGGTAGTCATTATAGCATTATGTATGAAGGTCATGAACTTTCTAATATAGTATACAAGGTGTTTCTCTCAAGTACGTGTAGAAACTTTAGGAGCATGGTGCGGCCGTCAAAATAAGGAGAAAAGTTCCTATAAACATATGTCCGCAAGTTTTTTGTTTCTGAGATGCGGGGTGTCAAAGTTAAATTCTTATTTTTATTTTTTGTGAATAAATTTCAAAATAATTGAGATATTCGAGTGAAGTTTGGTATCTGGGAATATTTTTCAATTACAAAATCAAATTTGATGTTAGTTTGTCTCTTTCGTGGGGGTGGCGCCAACTACATGTCTTTTCAGTCATTTGAAATGTCATAACTTTTTTGTACGTACTTGTATCGCGTTCTAGTGAGAAAATAGATTTTTCTAACATTTTTGTGTAAAAAATAATTTCCTATAGAGGTCGTTGCGAGGAACTGTTTTCGAGTAATTGGGATTTGAAATAATCGATGCAAGTGATTTTGAATGACAAGATTTTGGAATTCAAAATTAATTCAGTTAAAGAAATTATTTTTCTTCAATTTCATTCTAAAATAGGAATCGGGTGTTATTACAATTTAATACTGATAATAACAGTAATTAAGACCAATTTAATACTAAAACAGTTAGTTGAGGGTAATATTTAAAATAATTGTTCAAAATTGTCACCTTGCACCATTATGCATGCCTCGCCTCGGCTCGTCGTCTCATGGACCCACGTACACGTTACATTATACCTGGTGTATTTCGGATAGCGTCATATCCAGCAATGATTCGTTGACAAAGTTGTTCTTTGGTTTCTATTGGCACCATATAAACTAGGGCCTTCAAGTGACCCCACAAAAAAAACAAATGGATTTAAATACGGGGTACTTGGAGGCCAGAATTGATTTGAAACTTTAGCAACCTCGACCAATCCATCTGTTTCTAAATCGCTGATTTGAAAATTCACGAACTATTGAAGTAAAATGCGCTGGCGCTCCATCATTCATAAACCATATTCTTTGTCCCAGTAAAAGTGGAAGTTCTTCTAGTAATTCAGGCAAAATATTTTCGAGGGAATCATGGAAAGAAGTGGGGACCAATCAGATAATCCCCAACAATACCAATCCAAACATTCAATGAAAACTGTTGTTGAAACCTGGACTGAAATATCGCGTGAGGGTTTTCGTCACACCACACATGATTATAATGAAAGTTCATTATGGCGTTCTTTGAAAAATGTGCCTCGTCAGTGAATAATATCTCTGCAGTAAATTGAGAGTTTTGTGCAATTTTCTGCAGTATCCATTGGCAAAATGTTACACGAAATCTCGGGGCAACAATGCTTGGACACGCTGTGATAAGGGTACAACTGATTTCGTTTGAGAATTAACCAAACTAATTTGTGATGTACGTTCAGATTTTGCGCAATTTTTCTCGTGCTTGTCCGTGGATCTTGTTTGATTACCTGAAGCACAGCTCCTTCAGCTTCTGGTGTCCTAGTAGTCAACAGTCTGCCTGGCACTGGAGCTTTTTAAAATGATCCAGACTCCATAAGCCGCTGAAAAAGGTTTCTGAATATCTGGTGATTCGGCGCTCGTTGATTAGGGAATATTTCATTATAAATACGTCTAGCCTCGTAGCAATTGCCATCGACAAGGCCGTATACGTAAATTATATCAGCCATTTCGCTATTCGTGTATGCTGCCATTTGAAAAAGATTGGAACACAAATACAGGAAACAACTTCACTGTCACAAGGACGGATTGAAATGACATGACAAGTACTCATCTAAATGTAAAAGTGAGTTTATACAGCAAGTAAAATAAAATAAGAAAAGTAAAACAAGAAATAATAATTTCCAGAGTGTTTATAGAGCTGAGTAAATTAATGTAAGAAGTAAGAAAGCTATCAATGGAAATTTGGGATTTTATGTTGTTTCCTCAAACTTCAATATGATGAATACTTGAAAATTTGGTCCCCGTTATTGTTTTTGAGTAAAATAAAGCCATTGTTGACAACACTACCAATATTATAAAATCTTGTCATCCAAAGACAAAAAGAAATTTAAAAAAATGCCAGTGAACACACCGTTTTCCGGTTATGAAAAAAAAATATGATGAGGACTGCTATTATATCATGTCATGTATCATCCTATCTCGTCATTTGTCTAAATTATTCAATATGTACATGTGCCTAACAACTTGTCAAGTAAAATAAAATAAAAGATAAAAGTTAACCATCTTTTATTTTACTTCTTATTTTATATTACTTCTTATTTTATTTTATTTCTGTATAAACGTGGTATGGATGTTGTGTAGTTTTAACTTTTCAAATTACTTTATTTTATTCCTTATTTTATTTTACTTGCTGTATAAACTCACTATTATTTATTCAAATCGGAAAAGACTTCAAAAAAACTATGTAACAAAAAACTTTAATAATTTTTTGACTACATTCAAGTGTTGAATGTAGAAGACCATTGCATGAAAGAAGACAAATGCATTGGCGTATCTTTTCCGATATTTACTACTCAAAGGCGACTTACGAGCCCCACAGAAATAATTCAAATGTATCGAATATTTCAAATCCCAATAACTTGAAAACAGTTGCTCGCAGCGACCTCTACTAGGAATAAATTTTTACACAAAAATGTTGGAAAAATCGATTTTTTCCACTAGAAAACGTGATACAGGTACGTACAAAAAAGTTGACATTTCAAATGACTGAAAAGACATGTAGGTGGCGCCACCTCCACGTAAGAGACAAACTAACATCAAATTTGATTTTGTCATTGAAAAATACTCCTAGAGAACAAATTTCAGTTGAATATCACAATTATTTTGAAATGTATTCACCAAAAATAATAATAAGAATTCAACTTTGACACCCTGCATCTCAGAAACGAATAACTTGCGGACATATGTTTATAGGAACTTTTTTTCTTATTTTGACGTCAGCAACATGCTCCTGTATACCATATCAAAAGATTTCATATATTATATAATTCAGTCTTCCTTTTCATTTTCATGATATCTGTGCTAATGTCCTAATATACTAACAACAAATGGCCGTGATAGTTATCGAGATAAAAATGATTTTCATGTATGTCTTTGAGAATTGTTCTGGAACCCTATAGTGACCAAGCAAACCCATTTTCATGATCAAAATCCAATTCTACTCACTTGAAATTTATGCGCCCCGAAAATTAAGAAAGATAAATAAAATTTTTCATTTCAAAAAAATTTCATCAATGTTTCTCATTATTCGTTGAAATATGTACACGATATCACGAAAGATACTTGATTAGCTCATCTCCAATGATTTTTAAATTGATGTAACATCCAGGGCCCATATTGTTCATTTTAAATATTTTCTTTCCGATATGGCTACCGCATAATGTTATCAATCAATCGAAGAAGATGGATGCCGTCATTCTAGCGACAAAAAGTTGTAATTACTCCGGTATGTACTATCATAGAATAGTTCACGAGTGTCTCAAATATATCACAATATCACAAGTTTTGTTGTACTAACATTTTTTTTTAAAACCTTTATTAAAATAAATAAATATATACAATATTTCACTATACATAATACCTTATAGTTACTTATATTCTACAAACAAAAAAAATAATAGAATAATCACAGCAGTAGGGCTAGAAAAAAATATTTTATTGGAAAAGTTTTCCAAACAATTTTTTGTTATTATTTTGAAGCGTTCAGTTCTCATTATATTTTTGAAATCTTCTAATTTGCCATTTATTTCTATGTTGTTGAATATTAGACCACAAAATACCCAGCACCATACATTTAAGTCTTCTTCATTTATTATGTGCAAACTGAATATATCTTTTGGCTCTGCTTCTATCACGTTTGTTCTGAACTTTCGCGTCATATGTGTGAGGGTTCATTCCCACGTATTTTTAGCATCACCACAAATACTTAATCTATGAACTAAACTATCTACAGTCTTGCATTTTTCGCATGAATCCGTATCTTTAATTTTTGGCCTCTGGATAAGTGTCATTAATTGCTTTGTATGCACTAGATCTCCATTTCGTAGGAATATTGAGATTGCACAAAATCTTCCTCCAAATATTTTTCCAGTCATACTGGGGGTATTTTAGTTGGACTGTGCACTGTTTTGTCAATGAAAATTTCTTTGTATATGAATTTTGCGGTTAAAATTTTATCTCTACTAAATGGAGTATCTAATTCTGTAAGTGACCTTTTTATATTGCTGAAAGCTGAATGTCAATCAACAGTTCCATTTTCGAATATTTTGTTGACCATGGATTTGTAGGAGACTTTGTTCGGTACATTTGTCCATGATAGTTGTTGAGTTTTCAGAAACAGAGCAGCAGCCTTTCTTTCTATATTTATTAGGTTCAGACCACCACTTTTCGCGGGTAGGTACAGTTGCTCCATTGCAACTCGATATAAATTTCCTTGCCATATATATTTCCCTGTACACATCACAATTTTTTGACAGTAAAGGCGATTCATGGGTAGTATTTGTGCCAGATACCAGACTTTCGACAGAACATAAATATTGACAAACCACACTTTCCTGATCAAATCTAAGTTTCTATCATAGTTCAGCATTAGTGTTGTCTGGATGTTAGTCAGCACCCTTTCCCAGTTAGCTCTAACCATCTCGTTGAAATTTCGCGAAACCTCCATCCCTAAAATTTTTACTTTGGTTTTGACAGGGTAATCCTGTATGTATTGTCTCGAGTTGTCACCAAACGTTCCCAAAGGTACTATAAAAGACTTGTTCATATTTATTTTGGCATTTGAGGCTCTTTCGTATATTTTGAAAATTATATTTAAGTTCTGCAAGTCTATTTCATCTCTGATGAAAATAGATACATCATCGGCATAAGCTGAGACCTTATGACTTTTACTGTTTATTTCAATTCCTCTTACCGTGAAATCTATTAAACGTATCAGAGGTTCCAAAGCCAAACTGAATAAAATCATCGACATCGGACAGCCTTGTCGTATAGACGTTTTAATGTTGAATGATTTAGAAAGAAAACCATTGATCAGGACCTTGTAGTTCGCGCCAATATATACATGCTTGAGAAGTTGAATTACTTTTTGATCGAGACCCGTTTTCCTCAAGACTACCCACATATAATTATGGTTCACTCTGTCGAAAGCCTGGGAGAAATCTACTGTCACAAGTGCACCCTTCTGATTATAATTTTTTTCATAGTGTAATATCACGTCTCTTGTTAGCATTAGGTTATTAAATATTGAAGTCTTATTGCCACATGTTTGTTCGCTCTCAAAAATTTTAGAGCAGTGTGATTTTATACGTGCTTCTAGTATTTTCATCAAAATTTTGTGATCTGAATTTAAAAGGGTTATGGGTCTGAGTGAGTTCAGATCAACGGAGCTGTTTGTCTTTGGGATCACCGCTTCTGAAAAATCTCGTGGGGGCGCAACACCGTGATTTAAGAATAAATTCAGAAGCTTTGTGAGCTCGTCACCTATTTCATCGAAAAAATTCAGATAAAACTCGTAAGATAACCCATCGAGGCCAGGAGTTCTTTTTTTAGCCGATTCAGTCAACACTGTTTTGATTTCTTCCTTGCTGATTTCTCTGATTAGTAGAGAGTTCTCTAAATCTGAGATCTTATTTTTAATATGGGTCAGTAGGCATCTTACGTCTTGTTCATTAGTTTCAGTTTCGCCAAATTTCTTCTCAAAATACTCTCCTGCGTATTTAAGGATATCTTTTGATGTACTGAGCGACTGTTTATTGTCCGTGTTTAACTTCTGTATTAATGATTTAGTTTAGTTCCTATCTTTTATGAGTTCAAAAAGACTGTACCTATCATTTATGTTATCTCTGTTTCTGTTTTGGAAACGTTCATCTAGATGTCTCAATTTCAGTTCTAATATACTAGCTTTGACCTCTCTAAATTCTGTCATGACATTTTCCCCTGAATTTAGTTTCATGTTCAGCTCTAGTAAAGTTGATTGATAAAATTCGAGAAGATTTTTTTTATCTATTGCGTTTCTGATTTCTATATTTCTAAAGAAAGACTTTGTTCTCTTTTTGAAGACTGTAAACCACCACTTCATGAAGTCTCTATCATAAAGTGTACTCGATTTGATATTTTGAAGTTCAATTTTGAAATCATCAATACTGCTTTCTGTGAAACAACAATTTTTTACCTTCCAGTAACCCCACCCGTGTTTAGTGAAGTTTTGTGGCGCGTTCGAATCAATTTTTAGATAGACAATAACTGCATTATGATCCGATACCGATATTGGTGATATGTCACATTTATGAACCATATTGAAATGTTCTTGCGAGATGTAAACTCTGTCTATTCTCGTCGCGGAATTTTGACGCACGAACGTGAATTCAATGTATTTCTGTGAAGCCTTTCCCACACGTCAACTAAACTGAGATTTTGGATAAGTTTTTGAAGAATCTGACAAATATTTGCTTTATTACGTGATTGCTTTTGGTTTACGACACAGTTGAAATCTCCCAGTAAAATCATGGGCATATCGATGTTTAAATGTATGGTGTGGTCATTTTGAAAAAAGGAATTCCTTTCTTTATAGTTCTGGGATCCAGAAGGGGCATAGATATTTATATATCTTACACACATCGTAACGCTATCAAAACAGAAAAAGATATACGATGAGTGCATAAGCAGCTAGTTCCACCCAATGGAAAATTATTCTCTCTGTTGTTGGTTCTGAACTTGTTTCAGGTACATTTCCATCTGGAACTGGATGAATTCCTTCCTAATAGTAATAATGATGAAGTCTCCTAGAGTAAAACACTCCGGAAGTAAAATACCTCTCCATTCGGATTTCCGGGCGAGAGGTACTCGAGGGGACTCAACATTAAAAATTAATTTTTGCAACATCCGCGGACTCAACAAGAACATCAATGACGTCCACCATCACCTGCAGACGGAAAAACCGGATATTCTGGCTCTAACAGAAACACAAGTGAACTCGTCCACCAACAAGGTCCATATGCTTTGTCCTAGTTACGAACTCCATTCTCGATTCAGGTTCAAAGGTGGAGTCTGCCTTTACGCCAAGGCTAACCTTTCATGCCAGCGTGAAGAGAGTTTGGAACCGAAAGACTTTGATGTGATGTGGTTCAAGCTATCTGATACCAAACTGACTAAGTTCCTCTGCTGCCTTTACCTATCACCTAATGAACCTTCATATAACGATCTCTTTGAGTTTTTATCACTCAAACTGGACTACATTCAGGAGAACCATCCAACAGCTGAAACCATAATCATGGGAGACTTTAATGTACATAACGCTGCCTGGCTCAAATTCTCTAACAAAACAGATGATGCAGGTCGTCAAGCCGAGGCGTTCGCCATCACTCATGGTCTAGAACAACTGGTCGAGCTACCAACCCGCATCCCTGATGTCAACAACCAGTCTGCCAATACACTAGATCTTTTCCTCACCACCAATCCTGACCCGTATAGAATAGAAGTTTGTGCCCCACTTGGAAACTCTGACCACACCCTCATCTCCACAACATGCTCTTTCCATTTATCATCGAGCTGCACAATACCACCCCGTCTCATGTGGCATTACAATTCGGCCGACTGGGAAGGTCTTCGTATGTTTTTCTCAGCGTTTCCATGGAAGAGAGTTTGTTTCTCTTCAGTAGATCCAACACGATGTGCTGAGACAATTTCTGAAATCATCATGTTGGGGATGCAAACTCACATACCGAATACCGAAAGAAGAACATCATCCGATAAGACCTGGTTTAACAGAAACTGCTCTAGAGCTGTGGCTTCCAAACAGGCAGCATACCATCGATGGCTAAAAAATCCGGGCCCTGAGACCAGAGCAGCATATGTCGAGGCTAGAGGCATATGTAAAGAGACAATAGAATGCTCAAAAGATGCCCACAAAGCCAAAATAAGATCAAACTTGCTGAATGTCCTAACGGATCCCGTTCATTTTGGTCTTTCGCCAAAGCTGTGGGAAGAAACTTCACTTCCAGCTCATTTTCTCCCCTAACCAAAGAAGATGGAACACTAGCAACGACTGCCCAGGAAGAAGCCAATATCTTTGCGCACCTATTTGCTGGAAATTCCACTCTGGATTCATCGGGAAAACAACCCCCGAACATTACACCTATTGACAGTCACATGCCCGAGATCACCTTTCGCCAACGTACTATCAGAAAGATTTTGCTGGGTCTCAACACCAACAAAGCCTGTGGATCTGACGGAATCCCGCCGATTGTTCTCAAGAAATGTGCCCCCGAACTAACACCTGTTCTTTGCAAGTTGTTCAACCACTCTTACAATTTGGGGGTATTTCCGTCCAATTGGAAAATTGCAAGAGTACAGCCAGTCCCTAAAAAAGGCAAAAAGGCCCTACCTAGCAACTACAGACCTATCGCACTGCTATCTATTATATCAAAGGTCATGGAAAAAGTCATCAACATCGAGCTCATGAAATATCTGGAAGACTCAGGAATTGTCAACGATAGGCAATATGGCTTCCGCCATCAGAGATCAACTGGTGACCTGCTCGCTTACGTCTCACATATATGGCAGCTATCTATTGAAAAGTATGGAGAAACTTTAGCTGTGGCATTAGATATCTCCAAGGCGTTCGATCGAGTTTGGCACCAGGGACTCCTCTCGCCAAGCTTCCGTCTTATGGCTTGCCCCCTCAGCTGTGTTTTCTGCTTGCTAGTTTTCTCTCAAACAGGTCTCTCCATGTAGTGGTCGATGGAGTTTCATCTGACACTCTACTCATAAATGCTGGTGTTCCGCAAGGATCCATTCTCGCACCAACACTATTTCTACTTCACATCAACGACCTGTTGAAAGCAACTTCATGTCCAGTACACAGCTTTGCCGATGATAGTACCCTCCATACCGCTTTCTCTTCCAGGGCCCCTATATCAGCCCGTGAAACCAGAAATGAACGAGGAAGAAATGTTAATAATATAAATATGGACTCAACAACAATTCTCGAATGGGGATCTAATAACTTGGTAGAATTCAATGCAAACAAAACACAAGCATGTCTTTTCTCTAGAAAAGCCGATCTCACTGTGCCTAACATAACTTTGTCAGGAGTAACCATACCACTGAAGCCATCCATATCGATGCTTGGTATTACTATCAGCAATAACCTTTCCTGGGAAAATCACGTGAGGTCCATTGCCAAAAGTGCATCCCAAAAACTTGGTTTTCTGTTTCGTGCCAAGAGCTATTTCACCCCAGTCAGCTGCTTATGATCTATAAGGCACAGATCCGACCTGTCCTGGGAAAACTGTTCCCATATTTGGAGTGCGGCACCTAAACATATCCTGAGGCTATTGGATTCTGTCCAAAAAAGGGCAATTCGTCTCGTCGGTGATGCCTCGCTTACAAACTCGCTCACTTGTCTGGAACACCGTAGAAAAGTTGGCGATTTGTCTCTATTTTATAGATATTTTCATGGGCGATGCTCTTCTGAAATATCAACAATCGTTCCTGCTTTGGCAGTCTCTTCAAGATTAACCCGTCAAGTTCAGTCATCACACCCCTTCGTGGTCACTTTGGAGACCTGCAGAACATCACTTTCCAAAGACTCGTTCATCCAACGAACAGCGAGGCTTTGGAACTCATTGCCTAGGGAGGTGTTCCCCGAGGCATACAACCTTCAGAAATTTAAGAAGAACACGAACTCCTACCTTCTTTCCCTAGGTTCCCACGATGTTCTCTGAACATTACAGGATATCCCTTTTCGTGGGAACCAGAACATAAAAAAAAAAAATCAGGTGTTAATTTTGAGATAGTCACTCCTTCCTCTTTATATTTGTTTTTTATTTTTCTATACGCTCCAGTTCTCTTGTAAGGCAGGCAGCTAGATAAGATTTTTGCTTTGGCATTTTCATTATTTACATGGAACCGAATATTCTACCCTAGATAACACAATATACCTACCAACAATAATAATCTGACTAGATACATAATGTAATCATTACGACCAATGTTCATCTGTTGAAAAAATTACATTACATAAGTACGATATGTAGAGTTGAAACGTTTCAAAAATCTATTCATTAGAACCACATTTGTTCATTGTCATAATAACCTCACAGCAACTGCTTTTCAGTTCTACTTAACGGCACAAACAATTCATTTACATACAAACCACAGTACAAACTTCATCTCGAGAATTCTTCATTGTACTCTATAAATATCTTCTACACGCCTGAAGGTTATAAAACGCACATTAACTTTTCGATTCTAGAACATAAAAAATGCGGGGTCTTTAAGATGGTATAAGAAGTCATTATGTTGATTTTATGACTCTGTGCTATTTGGTTGACCAATAATTTGTTGATTTATTCCATAAATGTGGGTAGGACCTTCTCAAAATAAAAAGTGAGACATCTACGACTGAATATTAACATGTAACCATTTTCATCGTTGTGCAAGATGATATGTGGGAAGATATTTATGAGATTGAGAATAAAAATTTTGGTAGATGGAAATTATTTTGTTCAGACTCTTTCAGCTGATCAAAAAAAACCTCAATTAGTCTTCGAAATACCATTTTCCATTATACTTACTGATATTTTTTGGTTCTATTCCAGGGATTCCAAAGAACTACAAAAACCCACCTCAACCAATGCTGCTGTGATAAGATTCTACAAATACGTTCAAGCAGCTAGGGACGGTCAAGATAAAAGAGATTGTTTGAGACTATATCCATCATGTGTCATCAATACAGAGTCATAGACAATGATGCTATGGGATAAAAAATTCTTTTTGTTGAAGTAGTCTGATAATTTCCCAGTGTTGGCCATGTGCTGAACATTTCATCAAAAGCTTTGAAACTAGTCTATGAATGTTTTTTCTGTTGCATGAAAATGAAAAGATGGTATTAGAGTAGACCTATACCTAAGACATTTTTTATTGGTTTGGATGTACGTTGTCTGTAGGAAATGAGTCCATTATGATTGTAACGTGTGTGAAATGCAAAAGAATTGAAGCAAAGCTTCCAGAATTTGCTCATAGTTGTTATTTATATATTTATTTATTTATTTGTACATATAAAAATAAGGAATAAACGTTTCTAAAATGTTATTTTATCGTTAACCTTCTCTGGATATTAGCATATTTCTTGGAATGATTTATTGTATGGAACATTATTCATTAACAATAACTGAAGCTGGTTCGGTACTTCAATTTGTGGTTTTGAAGTTGTTGATTGTCAGAATATGTCAAACAATTATCGATATTGTACTCCATCGCTGGTTTAGTTGTGAATTGTACAAAATGTTATATTCAGTCAACGTTAATTCAATTGCATCACTGTCCAATATAAATTGCATATAACAAGTCAAATCTTCCTTAGCAAGATACATTTCTGAGATAACCATGAATAAATCTTTCCGATGGAAAAACAAAAACCCAAGACACATCCAGTGGAAAAGTTGGATTTCATATTTTTTTGCAATATCTGTAGCAAATTGATATTCTTTTTCCACATAAAGACACTCACATACACGTTGGAAATATTAATGGCATGGAGTGGTATATATATATATATATATATATATAATCAATTATGATACAATAGAAAATTGATTCCATGACAGAATACCACGAAAATCATACAATGGAGGGTAAATATCTAGTTACATCACACATGCACTCCTAATATGGGGAAAACACTTTTCTTACGTGTTTTTGCTTCCTGAACACGAATCCGAAAAATGCGGCGGTATCATACCGTTCCCGAGTTACAGCACTTTAAAAAAAAAACAAGCACCGTTTTCTCGCACAAAACTCACTCAAAATGCCTCCTCCTTTTTACCAGCATAAACAATACACCCTAAATCACTTATTTTCGGCACAACTTTGCACAAAATATCGTCGTTTTTATCGAAAAAGATCCTCCTTCTTACACAGTTGATTCATTTATTATGTTATGCCCTGTAATTACAGAAATGCATTTAAAAGATAATTACCAAGACGTAACCATCGTATACCGAATGCTTACCTGACTCATCTAGGAGAGAAAAACAAAGTTTTTATTGCTACCCGTTACAGTCACAGCGAGATAAGGAAGTCCGTTTAAATAATTACCAAAACTAAGTCGATAAACACTGAGCAGTTGAAAGACGAGGTAAACAACTTATAAATCACCGGGAGTCGAGACACCTCTGAAATTCATAAACACACTTGTTGGTCATTAACTCAGCGATAACGCACCAGCGATCATAAATACCTGTCATTCAGTAAAATATTATCCAATTATAACATAAGATAAACCAGAACGGGTTAGACAAACAAGTCCCTTATCAGTTTTACGATGTCTCCGCGTAACATACTCATAAAACACACTAAGCTCCGCCCACTAGCTCCCGCGTTGAAGATCATATAAAAGCGTGAGTTTCATGTCAACAAAAGGTAGTTCGATTTGGTATTCCACAGTGAACACGAGAATATGCCATTCTCAAAAGTTAGGTTAAAAAGTCAGTCTAATTACAGTATCGTGCAATAATAATGAGAGTTTCCAAACCAGTGTAGTTAACTTCAGCAAACATAGAACTCAGCCGATTCAAATCAAGTATTGAAGCTCCTAGTAAAAACACGAGTGAACAGTATAGTTTCCACAAATTGTCAAAGCTTACAAAACAGAGATCATAACGGGATTCCGCAATTTCAATGGTTCACTATCACTTAGAAAAACCTTACCTGTATACGAATATACCGGACGAATTAATTAGAATAACCGATTGACTCGGGAGAAGACGAACTGATAATAATAAATTCTAATCTAATTGCCGTTTAAAACTACTCCAGTGAATAAGTGTTAAACAGGGTGAGTCTCATGTTTGTATTTCTGTATTTATGTTTATGGCAAAACCCAACCCATTAAAATGTGTATGTGTCTATAAAGTATGTCCATAGTTTTCAAGATCACCAAGTTTTCAAAAAGAGAATTATTGTTAGTCGTTTGCAGCACTTGATTGCAAGATTTCTTTTAGTAAAATTATTTCTATTGTGAAGATCATTGCAGAATTATCCGCCAATACGCTAAATTAGTTTTCATTGTATGAATATGGTTGCCTATCATTCGTCCATAGACGATTGAGAGAATTGTGTGAAGTTTTATTAAATATATATATATATATATACATTCTTAACTTTTATGAGTGCATTATTATTTTGTTAAATCATTGTTTGGTTCGAATCTTTCTGAGCGGTAGTACTTCTTGAATAAACAACCCATGTTCCGGTATTGAAAGAAAGGATATTGATATTTGTAGACCGCTCCATATATCATCTCCGGTTCGACTATATTCATATAGTCGATGCTCTTAATACCGTTTTTCCAACCTAACGAATAACGTCTGGTATTACAGGTGTGGTGGGTTAAATCACAACACCCCGTAGTCAGGGCAAAACAATTGGTGGTCAGGTGTGTGGTTTTCACAACACCCTGTATAGCCCAGAGTAAAACATTGATGTCAGGTGTGCGAGTAATAATTGAGGAAGTACATTAACGCATATATGATATTTTCCACAGAAAAAAAGTGTCAAACAAAAATTGAAGTTGAATTTTTTTAATAAATATTTTATTTTTATTTTTACAAATAAGTGTCAGTGGAAAAAAGACTAATTTGAACAGAAGTAAATGAGTAGAAAAATTGTGAAAATAGTTTAGTATAATATCGTTGTTATTTTGCAAGCACGATATTGGGAAAATAAATATACATAGCGTTTATACCGACCAAAAACTCAGGAAGTATTCGAAAAGGCAATTGAAGTTTTATTTTCAATCAATGGAGATTTTTATCAAAATAATTAAATCATGGAAACTCAGACAACAGTGCCGTGGGTTAGGTATGAACCGCAAATTACTATCACTTTGGATAATATACCTTTTTATAATGGTACAACAGAAATCAAAGATTTTATTCGTGAAATTGAGAATTTGGCAGCTGTAGCAAAATGGACAGACAGTCAAATAAGTTCTATAGTTAGATTAAAATTGAAAGGAATAGCTAGATTATTTATTGAAGCAGAAGATGAATTACAAAATACCGACAACTGGCAATTAATCAAAAAGGAATTATTGAAGCAGTTTAGCAAATTGAAATTACCTGGAGAAGCACAAAAAGAATTTTGAATTGTTATCAAGAAAAGAATGAATCAGTTAGGCATTTTTTCATAAGATTAAAAATATGTGCATCAAAGATAAGGTACCTCACAGGAAATAATAGAATTGACAATGTATTAGAGCAAAAATACGAGCAGGATATTTTGGTTCAATTTGCCATTGGATTGTTAGATCCTGTTAGAAAAAAAGTTTTATCTGAAAGTCCTGTCAGTTTGGAAGAAGCCATCAAATTAGCAGAAAAAGAAGAATTAATTGAGCAAATTACGAATACACCGAATATGAATTTCAGAACTTTCAATGCGAATATAATATTGTGCACACATTGTAACAGAAAAGGTCACACAGCAGGAGATTGTTATATGAAAAATTGCGTATGCCTAACATGTCAAGAAGTCGGACATATGTCATATCGTTGTCCAAATAGGAATATTTTTCAAAATAAGAGATTCAATGAGTCAGGAAAATGGTTTGCCAACTACGCTAAAGGAAAACGATTTAAAAAAGATGGAAAAATGAATAAACATAGAAAAGAATTTACTAACAATTCGAAAGAAAATAGATTTCGATCTCAGGGGACCAGGAATGAACGAGGACATACAGGAAATGGTTATCAAAATTTTAAGAGAATAAATTATAGAAAGCAAACAGGAAATAGCTATGGAAATGACAGAAAATGGGAAAAGTATGGAAAAAAGGCAAAATATAACAGGAATTTAAGGTAGCAAGGAAAATAAAACGACGATGAACAGAAAAATGTTATTAATTTAGAAATAGCAGGAATTTTGAGACATATATCCGTAGATATGAGATCTCAAGTATCAGTGGCTCATATTAATATTGTTAGAGGTATGAAATTAAATTATGATTTGCCGTATCACCTCAGAAAAAGACAAGGAAATTTCACTCAGTATATTGGCTCGGTTATATTGCCAATCAAAGTAAAGGAAGGAAAAGTTATTGAACATGAATTCTTAATAGTTGAAAATGATCATCGTAGTACTGAAATAACACTGGGATTAGATTTTTTACGAAAATATGACGTGCAAATTGATTGGAGAGAAAATCAAATGTATTTATCAGGGGAAATTATCGAGTTGAAGAAGAAAATCCAACACATATGCCAAACGAATCTGGATGACGAACAGAGGAAGTTGCAAAATAGATTTGAAGAAGTAGAAAAACGATTGAGAGATGTCACGATCAGGATGAATGATTGGATGAATTCTGGAGAAAAATTAGGATTGAAAAGGAAAGCGCGCCCAAAGCAATCCGGCGAAGTATTTATCAACAGATTTTCATGCCATGAAACGAGACGTACAACTTCGAATCAAATAGAGATATCAGGGACCGGTGATTTAATTGTGACACCAGGTTTAGAAAAAACAGTTTCAAAGATGTCAGCGACTGGTGATTTAAAGGAGACGCTAGTCTGCAAAGAAATAGTTGAAATTGAAGAATATGGAAAATCGTCTGGAACAAGAGAAAAGCGTTTAAACGAGCAACAAGAGAGAAGAGAGGAATTTAGAAAAGTGCCACCTATGGAAAATGGAAAAACCGACGCACTCTGTACATTAGGACCGATAGTCACAAGTGACAGTCGACAAGTGGGAATGCCTACGTATAGGTACGAGCATTTCCTGCCTAAAGAAACGGAGAGATGTAACGGAACATTGCCCATACAGCACTACAGCGAGGATGAAGAAAATTAACAGAAAATGGAAAAAGTGATAAATGTAGAAAATAGTAAATCATTGGAAGATAGTTTGAGAGATAGTTACAAATCACCCACGGGAGATGCTCTATCCACCAGGAAGTTGGAATCTGCCAAGCACCTAGGAATAACAGTCGCCAAAGATAAGATTTTTTCTACAGTCGTAAATCACAAGGATGAAAATGTCTTGCCTAAGGACAGAATTCTACCGCCCAGATTTTTGAATGTATGTAAAGTTCAAGCAAAAAGTATAGTGAACTCCGAAGATACGAAATTACTGAGTATTGCAGAAAATGGATTTTTAACCCCGAAAAAACGAAGCATAGGAGAAGATTTTAATATAGATACGACAGTAAAAGAAAGAAATAAACCCCGAAGTGAAAAAGATTAGAACTTTAGCCAGACAAAAAGGAAAATCTAATTTAAAAAAGACATCGCACGTTAATTTTGAACTCCAACCAGTGAAAGAAACAAAGAGTCAACTCATAAACACTGATCGATTCAACAAGTATATGAATGAAATCAGTCGACAAGCGACACAAGAAAATGAGGTAAAATTAGATCAAGTTTTAGTTCAAACTCAAGAAAATATGCCAGACGAATTACCAATAGTTAATGCCGAAAATATAGGAAAATGTCAGCCAAGTGAAATGTCCAAAGAAAATGAAGAAAACATTTCTGAAAATAAATTCCCCCTTGCACAACCCATGACACGCGGCACTGTTCAAATGACCCCCATGATAAATTTGGTTAAATCAGTTAGATCTCATTAAACAAGAAAATTTTCAGTATGCACCAGAATGTAGGAACGTATATATAGTATGGTAATTATTATAGTTTTAGCAGACTGCAAAAGACGCAGAAAAATGAAAAAAAAAAATCCCTGAAGGTTAATTTGCCAAAGCATATTTATAGTTGCAATGGACTTGTAAAAAATGGAATGAATAATAATACGAAATGCCACGATACTTTAATGAAAAACCGGAACTAAATTGATTGTATCATAGTACGGGAACAAACTGAAAAAAATATATAAGGGAATCAACGCAAAACGGGAAACGCGAACAGGGACAGTTTTATCAAGTGTTTTGATGTAAAATAATGACAGTAAATTCCCCGGAAAATTCAAGCAAAGCTATTTTGAGACGGATATAGTTCATTACAGGTCATAGAAAAAACGAAGAATGGTCGACAGAACTAGAATGAAACACTGTACGGATTACAGGCTATAAAAACCACAAACGCGATATGTTATGAAAATTAATGCAAATAGAAACAGTTATAGAATATCGAATCGCCGAGTTACATAATACAGAGAAATAATATAATCACGATTTTCGGAAAATGTGTTTACGGATTTGTAGAATATTCACACTAGAACATCGCGACGTTTACAATTGTACAGTACCTAAGTAAAAAAAAAAAAAATATTGATAAAATTTACTAACCGCGCATATATGGAAGGTTTTGATAGGAATATCGTGGACTATTATTGTTGAAACCCAAGAAAATATCTCTGAAACGATGGCAGTGGACAATCCAGCATGGCGAAGCGAAATGATGAGACCAGCAGATTCTAGAGCATTGCGAAGTCACAGTGTGGTTTGAGTTCAAGCACTCCGCACAGAATATAGTAACCACCATTCACAAAACAAAACACCTGTGTTAATGGTACCGCACAAAATAGGATTCCCAGGAACGAAGAATTTTAAACGAATGAATTACCACCGTTTGGCCACCGAAACCCGAATACCATGTACGACATTATGCAAAGGAATGCAATTTGTCACTGAACCAGAAAACACAGGCTGTGTTATCTGTCTAGCCCCGATACCTACTAATTATCACGGATCACTGGCTCGAAAATTGTATGGAAGGCCCTAAAATCCCCAAAAGCCAGATGTCTAGAGAAGATAAAGAAGGAACAAATCGTCCCGTATCGCTGCTACGTACCCAACCAGCGGCGTAGCAGGAAAAATTCCCAGAGGATCCAACGGCTAGAGTTAAATTGATGCCCACCGGAATAGAAGTGAGAAAATCCCCTCGTTGAAGAAGGCGAGTACATACCCTTACAGTATGGAAATTACCCCATGGACGAAAAAGACTTTATTGTGTGTTTGCATGATTATTTGCATGTTATTTTTAAGAAAATTAGAATTAAGTACTGAGCAGTGAGGGTAATAAATTTGTGGATAGATTATAATTATCCTCTAGAAGATGTAAACAGTAATCTATTGTAATTGTCAAAGCAAGACTTATAAAATTTGGCGCTAGAATAGGATTACATTTCAGAAAGTTAAAACATTTTGCTTATTGAAAGAGTTGTTATTCGAAAAAAATTTTGAGTTTGTCAAAATTTTTTGTTTGAGGGTTGGATCGAATGTTATGCCCTGTAATTACAGAAATGCATTTAAAAGATAATTACCAAGACGTAACCATCGTATACCGAATGCTTACATGACTCATCTAGGAGAGAAAAACAAAGTTTTTATTGCTACCCGTTACAGTCACAGCGAGATAAGGAAGTCCGTTTAAATAATTACCAAAACTAAGTCGATAAACACTGAGCAGTTGAAAGACGAGGTAAACAACTTATAAATCACCGGGAGTCGAGACACCTCTGAAATTCATAAACACACTTGTTGGTCATTAACTCAGCGATAACGCACCAGCGATCATAAATACCTGTCATTCAGTAAAATATTATCCAATTATAACATAAGATAAACCAGAACGGGTTAGACAAACAAGTCCCTTATCAGTTTTACGATGTCTCCGCGTAACATACTCATAAAACACACTAAGCTCCGCCCACTAGCTCCCGCGTTGAAGATCATATAAAAGCGTGAGTTTCATGTCAACAATAGGTAGTTCGATTTGGTATTCCACAGTGAACACGAGAATATGCCATTCTCAAAAGTTAGGTTAAAAAGTCAGTCTAATTACAGTATCGTGCAATAATAATGAGAGTTTCCAAACCAGTGTAGTTAACTTCAGCAAACATAGAACTCAGCCGATTCAAATCAAGTATTGAAGCTCCTAGTAAAAACACGAGTGAACAGTATAGTTTCCACAAATTGTCAAAGCTTACAAAACAGAGATCATAACGGGATTCCGCAATTTCAATGGTTCACTATCACTTAGAAAAACCTTACCTGTATACGAATATACCGGACGAATTAATTAGAATAACCGATTGACTCGGGAGAAGACGAACTGATAATAATAAATTCTAATCTAATTGCCGTTTAAAACTACTCCAGTAAATAAGTGTTAAACAGGGTGAGTCTCATGTTTGTATTTCTGTATTTATGTTTATGGCAAAACCCAACCCATTAAAATGTGTATGTGTCTATAAAGTATGTCCATAGTTTTCAAGATCACCAAGTTTTCAAAAAGAGAATTATTGTTAGTCGTTTGCAGCACTTGATTGCAAGATTTCTTTTAGTAAAATTATTTCTATTGTGAAGATCATTGCAGAATTATCCGCCAATACGCTAAATTAGTTTTCATTGTATGAATATGGTTGCCTATCATTCGTCCATAGACGATTGAGAGAATTGTGTGAAGTTTTATTAAATATATATATATATATACATTCTTAACTTTTATGAGTGCATTATTATTTTGTTAAATCATTGTTTGGTTCGAATCTTTCTGAGCGGTAGTACTTCTTGAATAAACAACCCATGTTCCGGTATTGAAAGAAAGGATATTGATATTTGTAGACCGCTCCATATATCATCTCCGGTTCGACTATATTCATATAGTCGATGCCCTTAATACCGTTTTTCCAACCTAACGAATAACGTCTGGTATTACAGGTGTGGTGGGTTAAATCACAACACCCCGTAGTCAGGGCAAAACAATTGGTGGTCAGGTGTGTGGTTTTCACAACACCCTGTATAGCCCAGAGTAAAACAATTACCAACATGAAAAGTTAATAAATGTCATCTGTCAAAGGAATGAGAATTGTTCATTTGCAACTGTGTGAGAAGGAGGATTTTTTCGATAAAAACGACGATATTTTGTGCCGTAAATGAGTGATTTAGGGTGAATTGTTTATGCTGGTAAAAAGAAGGAGGCATTTTGAGTGAGTTTTGTGCGAGAAAACGGTGCTTGAATTTTTTTTTAAGTGTTGTAACTCGGGAACGGTATGAGACCGCCGCATTTTTCTTCTGGATTCGTGTTCAGGAGGCAAAAACACGTAAGAAAAGTGTTTTCCCCATATTCGGAGTGCATGTGTGATGTAACTAGATATTTACCCAATGGAGAAGTTTCATGATGTTGCCCTAACAATACAAGTACATCCCCCGTACATGACAGGGACGCCCTTCATTTGCTACTAGGACCTTGCTGGGATATCCTTTGTCGGGCCATGATACATACTAGGGACGTCCCAGGGACATCTACTCTCCACCAAAAAGGACACCCAAGGGTGGATATTCCTTCTGGTACGTTCCAGGAATGTACCAAGTCCCGACAATGGACCACAAAGGGACACCCTAGGGATGTCCCATAATTAAAGTTGGAAATCCCAGGGACATCCCTTGAACTCATGAGGTACATCCCCTGGACGTACTCGAATGTCCTTTACTTTCATTCATTTAATTTAAAAAATTTAATGGAAAATATGGAAAAAAAATCAATCCAAAGATTTTCAACACGAAACTTTAATTAAAAATTTTATATTGTGTTGAAATATGATAAATAAAAAAACGACAAACAAAATTTCATTTTATATGTAAATTCATATGAAGAATTAAAAAAATGCTAGGTGAATCAGTTGAAAATGTACACATATTAGGGTGTTGCATTTGTCCCAGGCCATGCATTATCTTTTCCTCTGTGGCTTCTCTCCTTGGTCCTTCTGAAAAACTTCTGCAAAGCCTCCTCAATCTGTTTTTTATTGCCAATGGCTTCAGAAGTTCCTGTAACAAATATGTTATCGCAGGTGGAATGGAATTGACAATGAAAACGAAAATACCAATACAGATATCATGTTACAGCTCTTTTAGGATTTACAATAATGGATAAAAATACTCACAAAGTAATATTGCTGCATGTGGTATATTGTGTTTCAAGTCATTCAGTTAACTTTGAATTTATATTTATATTTTCATCGATGTTCTCAATAGGATGATTCTGAACTAGTTCTTCTCTTGATGTAGCGCTAAATTCTCCAAGTGAAGAACAATCAGACAAATTTTTAGAACTTGAATTACATTGGTCAACTTCAGGAAATGTATCTGAATTTGTAGGAAGGATATTATATGATTATCATCATTCACAGCCATCAATCGACTAGTACAAGCCTCTCAAGATTCTTCATTTTCTCTTTCAAGTTCTTGCCCTTTTATATTTACTCAGTGTATTTTTTCTCTCAAGCCTTGAGGATACCTTCCTCATACGATCCATTATATTAATATGTGTACCTATAATATATTAATGAATATACCACAAACATATTATTCAGAATTAGCCATATTATTGGAACAATTCAAGTCTTTGATCCAAAAGATTATATTCAATATTTTGATAATTGTTTAACAACATTATAACTTATAGAATGTTTCAAATGCTCACAAAAATGGTCAAACATAATAAGGATGCCACTAATCTTTTTATATCGAACAAAGAAAAGTTAGAATGTTGCACATTATGTTAACAACATTGTTGACAGATCACTAAAGAATTCGAAAAATGTTGGCAAAGCTAATCAGGACAAAACCACAGGAACCAAAATGTTTGGGATTTGTGGGAATTGTGTATAATTTGTATAATTCTTGATAATTTCGATTAAGGGTACCTACATTTTCTTCATAATTATTTTCCAGAAGAAAAACAAACATTTTCAAAATATTTTGATGAGTTTCGACGATTCTTATATATGATAATGGATATCAGAAATACCATGGACATGAATGAGACAACCTATGGATATACCAGATGGGATGTCCTCTGGACAACCACTGCGGGACATCCCCTGAATGTCCCAATCAGGTCCTTGTACCGCGGTACATAAAAAGGACATACCTAGGACATCCCTGTTTTGTTAGGATGTTGGCACTATTTTTAACGTGGTGGAATCAAAATATAGATCAAAACTAATAAATCAATATTTTTTTTAATCCATCAATAAATGACTGAGAAATAGATTCGTCGCACCACAAATCAGTCAATATTTCCTTAGTCGCGCCGTTTGTAGTTATTCACTTACAGTTGTTTGTTTTTTCATTTGTGGTTGGTGTACTTTTCATTTCCTAAAAGGACATTTGTCATTTTCAACCTGTAATAAAGCATATCGATATTAAATGTGGCTTATCAACGCATCTTACGCATCACAATTCCAAATGATCAAGTGGGTAATTCAAAGTTGTGGCTTGTCATTAAATAACATTTGATTTTTTATTTGTGGGGACTTTATCATCGAATGTTATTCACAGCATCCCTTGCAATGATTGTAATGAAGTGTACATTGGAATAATAATAATAATAATAATAACGTTTATTCGCACAATAATTGACAAGATACATATACAAAGTAGCAAATAAACAAAAGGAATCTGCAAAGCCTACTGGCTGTGTGCAGAATGACAGACAGAATGACATCCCAATTATTAGAGAATAGAATCAAAGTACACAAATATATGAAAAACAATAGTACAGCCCTGAATAAACATATTATTTCAGAAAATCACAACCCTAATTTTAAAAATACTTAAATACTAGATAATGATAGCAACATCTATAAAAGACAACTGAAAGAAATGATACACATTAAAGAAAATAGTAATGCCATGAATGACAGAACAGATATCAACAACCTCAGCCAAATCTATTACACCCTTATATAATCAACAAGTTCTAGTTTCTTAAACCGTTCATAATAATAAAACAACTCCTCGTCAAAACGAACTGAAAATATCAATGTTAAACTAAACCGAAATGTTGATCCTATCTCCCCCATTGAAACAATCTGCAAATTCTGAATACCGACACCACAAACGGCGCATGTCTTGAATCAGCGCCATCGCGACAACCTACTTCCTTATAGAAACAACGTGCACATGAAACATGTTGATTTGCCTCCATTTTGTGGAAAAATTCCAAAAAAAAAAGAAAATTAATTTTAATATAAATTGACCTCTACATGTCACTCAGGTTCGTACCCCCATATCAATGATGATATATATTCATACAAAATTGTTCTTGTCAAAAAAAATCTGAAATTTGTAATTTTCTATTGTAGAATTATATACCTAACATGAAATAAATGAAACTGAAGAAGTCCCAGGCCCGGGACGAAACGTCTTTACCAATATAAATGCCTCAATAATTGTCGAATCCAATAACCCAAGAAACTACGGAAAAAAAATACAGGAAGGATTCAAGAAAACTATTTCAAATATATATATATATATATATATATATATATATATATATATATATATATATATATATATATTTAACCACAAAATCTACTATATATATATATATAGTAGATTTTGTGGTTCTTGGGATTTGGATTCTTCAATAACTGGAGTTTCAATTTACATATATCAAAACGTTTCGCCCCTAGCTGGGGGCTTTTTCAATTGTTTATTAAAAAAAAATTGTTTGTTAATATTGTGGGTTTGCTGTGTTCCTGAAAAAGAATAACAATTTCATTTTTCTATTTTTGTTCGATATTACACATTTTTGTTTTGTTTTATTAGGTGAAAAGTACATAACCTATGAAGTACGTACCTTGCCAACATTGTTAACGGAGACGAATTACATATTTTAATGTTTGTATGTTGTTTTGACTCGTTTAAAGTCATAATTGTGTTTTTTTCTTCATGAAAATTTGGTTTAATTTTGTGTTGTCCGTTCTTTTTCCTTGAGTTGGGAGGTGATCGTTGCAATGGCGATTGGATTTTCTGTGGTCCAAGTGTTTGGTTATGTTATTTAGATTAAGTTGTTTATGTCACGCCTGTCGTTCATTGTATTTTGGTTTTTCTTGATGTAAATCATCTCTTTAATAATTATTTTATTGAGGTTAGGTTCGTATGCCAAGATTTGGGTTTTGGAGAAGTTGGGGTTGTGGTTATCTTGAATTATATGTTTGTTTAAAGCCGTGCTTGATTTTTTCATGTACGGGTTGGTTTTTTGAGTGGGGGGTCTCTGCTTTTGAGGGGGGGTAAAATTGTTTTAATGTATTATATGCTTTGTAACTAACTTCAAAATTGTGTTTGTTTAGGATATTCTTTATATTTTCAGATAATCCTTCAATGTACGGGAGTGAGATATATTGTTTGTTTGTGTTAGGGGGGTTGGTGTTGGGATTTGTTGTAAAATCTTTGAATTCTTTTTTCAATAATGGTATTAATTAGATGGAGAGGGTAATTGTTGTTCAGTAGAATATTTTTAACTTTTTTTAAACATTCTTTCCTGTGGGCTGGGCTACTTAGATATATCGCTCTGTCTGCAATTCCTATTATGACAATTTTTGTTTTGTTTAAGGGGGTGGTTTGAATTAAAATTGAGGTATCTGCCTTACCATGTTTGTTCCGTGTACCATTCAGTGAGAATTTTATCATTAGTTCTGATTAAAGTTATGTCTAGAAAGTTGATTTTTTTGTGTTCTTCAATTTCTACGGTAAATTGTAATTTTGGGTGGAATGAGTTGAATGCTTGGATTACTTCATTTAATTTGTCTTTTGGGATTGCTGTGAGGCAGTCGTCTACATACCTTTTAAAAAAGGGGAGTTCAATGTTTAGGTTTTTTATCACATTCTCTTCTAAGGTTTCCATGACTAATTCTGCTACAGTACTTGAAATGGGGGACCCATTGCACAACCATCTAATTGTTCATAAAAGTTGTCGTTATACTGAAAGTAATTTGTCGATAAAGTAAGATTTAAGGCGTTGATAAATTCATTTTTGGGAAGGGGGGTATGGTTTTTCAATTTTTCCCATTTCTCTTCTATGGTGTTTTCAACTAGTTTATTGGGTATGTTTGTGTAGAGAGAAGTGACGTCAAGTGATATGATTAGGTGGTTTTCTGGAATTCTCATTGTATCAATGAATTCTTTGAAAGCAAATGAATCTTTAATGTGGAAATTATTTTTCACTGTGACGTTGGATAAACTGTTGGATAAGAATTTCGATAATTTGTAAAAGGGTGATTGGATGGATGACACTATTGGTCTGAGAGGGGTATTTTTTTTATGTAATTCAGATAGACCGTAAATTTTTGGTGCGGTAGCATTTTGTAGGGTTAAGTAATTTTTAGTTTTTTTAATTTGTAAAAGGGTGATTGGATGGATGACACTATTGGTCTTCTATAAGTTTTTGTTCACGCCATTTTTTTGCTAGATTGTTGTTTTGTGTCTGGTGCTTGTTGGTGGGGTTGTTTTTCAATTTTTTGTATGTGTTTTTGTCGTTTAATAAGTTTTCCATTTTGTTGTTGTAATCTACTTTGTTCATTATTACGGTTTTATTACTTTTATCGGGCCTTGAGACTATTATTACAAACAATATATCTCACTCCCGTACATTGAAGGATTATCTGAAAATATGAAGAATATCCTAAACAAACACAATTTTGAAGTTAGTTACAAAGCATATAATACATTAAAACAATTTTCCACCCCCCTCAAAAGCAGAGACCCCCCACTCAAAAAATCCAATCTCATATACAGCATCTTGTGTAACGACTGCGACAAAGAATACATTGGAAAGACATCGCAACTTTTAGGGAACAGACTAAACGGGCACAAGTACATGAAAAAATCAAGCACGGCTTTAAACAAACATATAATTCAACATAACCAACCCCAACTTCTCCAAAACCTAAATCTTAGCATACGAACCTAACCTCAATAAAAGAATTATTAAAGAGATGATTTACATCAAGAAAAACCAAAATACAATGAACGACAGGCGTGCCATAAACAACTTAATCTAAATAACATAACCAAACACTTGGACCACAGAAAATCCAATCGCCATTGCAACGATCACCTCCCATCTCAAGGAAAAAGAACCGACAACACAAAAGTAAACCAAATTTTCATGAAGAAAAAAACGCAATTATGACTTTAAACGAGTCAAAACAACATACAAAAATGAAAATATGTAATTCGTCTCCGTTAACAATGTTGGCAAGGTACGTACTTCATAGGTTATGTACTTTTCACCTAATAAAACAAAACAAAAATGTGTAATATCGAACAAAAATAGAGAAATGAAATTGTTATTCTTTTTCAGGAACACACCAAACAAAAAAATTTTTTTTAATAAACAATTGAAAAAGCCCCCAGCTAGGGGCGAAACGTTTTGATATATGTAAATTGAAACTCCAGTTATTGAAGAATCCAAATCCCAAGAACCACAAAATCTACTATAATAAACAAGATTCAAGAACCTCTCCAAACAAAAATATATATGTATATATATATATATATATATATATATATATATATATATATATATATAAATATATATGTATATAGTTTTGAATTTTTAATTCGAGATAATTATTTAGCACTCTGAGCTTTTCACGATGAAATTTCAACTTTCTACAACAGACAGTATGTGGGAAAAATTTGTCCCCTCCCCCCTTCCCCCCAAGTGTTTGCCTGTTTCATTATCTGTCATTCCTTTCAACAATATGCGGAACAGTAATATTATGAATCATGTGATTCACTAGCTTAAGTTAGACCCATTGGTTTAAAATGCAAACATTAAATTTAGGTATATGATTTGTCCAAGTACCTAAGAGATATCGATTGAAAGTAGGTGATTAGAATTATTTCTACAAATTCAATCGAACATTCATGTAATCAACTGTTCATGAATAATCGATAATGATTTTTAGGAATATCAGAAATGAAAATTGATTTCTGTAAAATTATCCATCACATTATGAATTACGCGACCAGGGAACATGATAAATTATAATAATCAGTGAACAAAGGAAATCCGTGTCTCCTTCCGATAATCTTTCCTAGAAAATTACCTCACTCAGCTGAGATTTTCATTCGGATGCACCAAATGTAAGGTTCATTATTCAGGATTATTTTGATGAATGTTTTTTTCTGAATGATAATTTTTTGACAACTTAGTGAATGGTTAAAATACAAGAATAATTTGTCAAAAAAGTGAATTTTCAATTAAAATAATTTTATTATTTTTCTAAATATCCACCAATACAATCCTTCATTCTTTGAAAAACTATTAAAAACATACAGGATCATCGAAGGAAATTAATGGATTCCGACCTTCATAATGTAGAATGGGACATTAATGTAACGACAGGGGTTAATATCAACATGGTGATCTTGAGTAGACGAATTCAAAATTTGAAACACAATATTTGCAGAATCAATGGATATTTTTTATGCAGATGTCTCTGAAATGGATTTCGTTGAATGTCTTAAGAAAAATTATTAATAACTTTGGTAATTTCTCAACAATTTCTCTGTATTATGGTTATTATTTCTCTAATACTCTGACCATTGTAATTGGCTTTGCGTAAAGGTTAAGAAAAAATGGACTCATATATATATATATATATACAGATTTAACCCACGTTGTCAGACCATTACAATTATCAGACCACCACAGACCCACTAGAAATATTCATGATTTCAACAAACATTTTGGTGTTCTACATTTATTACAATCCCCAAAAATAACTGGAACTGAGAGGGGTAAAAAAAGTGAAAAAAAATATAATTGTATAGTTTATGTCACGTTCACAAGCCCATTATATTTTACCGCGTTCTCAAGCCATTACATACAATTTCTGACATTTAATCCACGTTCACAGACCCGGCAGTGTTGCCGCTCTTTTCGCAATATATTATGATCAAATTGCGCAGAGAATGTTTTATTTTCACAACACAAACACGCGAGGGAAATTAACTAGCCAAAAATTTTCATTCAATTTTGTTCACTTGACTTCTGTCTATTTCAGTCGCCAGAAAAATAATTTTTATTTTAGGATATTTAATGATTTTTACAAGCTTTTATTCAGTTTCATTTGTTAGTTAGTTCGTTCGTTTGTTAGTTTGGTTCAAATATCGTAGGTGAATTTTGACCGACCTAGCAGATGTTCATAATTCCGGGGGCAATGCATTATGGAATTTTTGTTAGAGAAAAAAACAAAATGGTGACTTCAAGATAGCGGACGAGATTTGTAATTATGGCCCTATTTGATTCAAAATTGGGATGTGGGGTATTCGGGGTCGGAGATTATAAATTGTTTGTCAAAATTCATGAGATGACGGCTCCCATATAGCGGACGAGTTTTGTGATTATGGTCCGATTCGATTCAAAATTGGTATGTGGGGGTTCTCGGGGTCGGATATTATTAAATTTTTGTCGAAATTCATAAATTCAAGATGGCGGCCCCAAGATGAAGGACGAGTTTTGTGATTATGGTCCGATTCGATTCAAAATTGGTATGCAAGGATTTTTGGGGTCGGATATTATGAATTTTTTGTCATAACTCATAAACTCAAGATAGCGGCCCCAAGATAGAGGACGAGTTTTCCTGATTAGGATCATATTTCAATCAAAATTGGTATGTGGGAGTTTTCAGGTTCGGAAGATTATGAATTTTTTGTCGAAATCCATTAATTCAAGATAGCAACTTCAGAATAGTGAAAGAGATTCGTGATTATGGTCAGATTCTATTCAAAATTGATGTGTGGGAGTTTTTGTTGTCAGAGATCATGATTTCTTTCAGCTCAAAACTCACAGGGAAGAGACCTTGTAATAATGATGCTCTATTAGAAATGAACAGATCAAGGCAAACTAACTAAGAAGCAAAAAATTAAATATTCAATAAAAAACCTTTTTATAGCCAAGATTTCGTTTAAGCCGTGTGATAAAACGTATGAAATAAGTTTAAGTCATCGCTGATAATAATACGATTACTTTTTGTTGAATTATATAGTTTCAAAAAGCTTGTCACGTGAATTGTAATGAAATTAATACTTCAACGAATTGTTACTTACCAAACAATGAAATTGAAATTAATTGGTACCTACTTTTATGAATATTTGTAGGAGTTATATACTTTGAGAAGTTCTTACTTATCAACCAATCACTTCCCAATCAAATTATTTGGTACCTATTTTCCTGACAAGCTTTTTAAAACTAAATAATTCAAAAAAAAATAATCAAATCATTGTCAGCGATGACTCAAACTTATTTTATACGTTTTAGTACACGGCCTAAATAAAGCTTGTTTCGAAAAGGTTTTTCATCAGTTATTATCAACTTAGTTCCTCTGTATGTCAGTTTAATTGTGAATGGCATTCGATAGTACACCATCCAACTCTGGTAACGAAACATGGAAATATTGGTGTATATGGCAATGTATTGAGGCTTCTCAACTCTTATATTTCTAACAGATACCAAATATTGCCTTGAATAACTCTCAATCGCATGAAACAGTAATTACCTCAGGTGTACCACATGGATCACACCTAGGTCCCTTACTACTCAGTATTTTTCTAAGAATCATAGAAAAATTTTTAATTGCATCTAAAATATTATCATACGTGGATGATCAAAAAATTCACAAAGGAATCTAAGACAACGTGGACTACTTAGACCTTCAGAATGATCTTAATCGTTTTTCAAAATACTTCACAACCAATAGGCTCGTTCTCAATATATAGAAATGTTCCCGAATTATCTTATCGAAGTGTTCACAACTCCTTTGACAACAAATCTTTATATAAATAACAGATACTATAATCCAAGATCAAGGAAAGGACCTATAGGTCATCCTGGATAAAAAAAAACCGTTAGAAAGCCATGTTGAGGTTATCGTTAGGTAGGCATTGAAAGCTGTCGGATTCAGCCTGAGAAATACCAAATAATTTTAAAGTCATCTCTATGTTATAACAATGTTGTTATTGTCAAAAATCTAAACTACATTTTTGCCATCGGCATTTCAAATGTTATGATGAGAACCTCAGATTTAATAAACTTGTACGATTATTTATCCGGAGGAAATTTTCCAAAATACTTTTTGTTTACGCTAACCAATCTCTGAGTATTCAATTAATTGAAGTCCCTACATAACAAGCGATAGACTAATTTTCCACATGAAAACTTCTAATAGCAATTACTACAATAACTCTCTTTTGATGAGATCGATGATTCTTTTAATTTCGTATGTAATACCCAGTTGAACATTTTTACTATCCTACCAATATATTCCAAAAGCATCTTAAAACTGTTCTGCGTTAAATTTATAATTTTCTATTAGAATAGATCACGAAATTGTTATCGATATGTATTATGGTAAAATACTTTCTTTCTTTCTTTACTCCTTTTTTACGTATAACTATCAGTTACAGAATTTTTCTGTTTTAGTTTATGGGATTCATTTTTAACCGACGAAAAACATGGAGGAGGTACTCTAGTCGACGCGTATATATTTTTTTATGTATGACCACTCATAACTTTTTGCACAATGGTCCGATTTTGATGATTTTTATTTTGATGGACATGGTATGATTCGAAGTTGGTTCCAGGTGGATTTGAAATAACAATCCACTTCTTAGGGTAGGAAAATTAAAAATGATTGTTGGTTCACCCACTGAATTTTCACTTCCTAACCGATTCTACCACGTATAACTTTGTACTGGGATATCCGATTAATATGATTTTTTTTATAGTAAAGGGTATGCTTTAAAGTTGATCCCATATCAATTTTAAATCACACTTCTAAGGGTAGAAAAATAGGGGATGAGTTATTGAGTCTACACCTGTGAACCGATTCTGTTGAAACTTAGCACATATTATGTTGTTCTGATGACAACAAAATAGAGTACCGGAATTAATCTGATGGTGGAGATGAAAGACCTTCCAGAGATCTCTTCAACGGTTCACAGCAGCTACCTCGTGTTTGGGGTAATATGTACATATATAATTACATGTCCTGACTAACTGACTCACTGATTAACTGTTATACGATCAACGCCTAGATCAAACCACTGGACATAAGTGCTGAAATTTTGACAGCATTTTTTCTCCATATTTCATCCCTTGAGGGGTGAAATGGCGGGTAAGAAGGGAGGTGAAAGTGAAAGTAAAGTTGGTTTTGAAATTAGAGTCATGGAAATTAGTATTTCGGCCCTTCTTCACAAATTAAGATAAATGTGTTTCAAAATTTTTGAAAATTCAACCCTAAAGTCTGTATAGTTAGTTTCAACTCTAAAGTCTGTATAGTAAGTCTGTATAGTTAGTCTGTATAGTTAGTGAGGATCATGAAATTTGTTATTTGGTTGTGAAAAGGAAGGTTAAATTGGTATTGGAAGTTTGTATGCGAATTCCGTTGATTTTCTAGTTGGGGTCATAAAAAATTATATTTGAAGTCTTTGTGACGAATAGAAGAAATATATATTTCAGTGTTTTTAGAAATTCAACCCCTGAAAGGGTGGAATGGAAGGTGAAAATTTGCATAATGGTTCTGTTAGTTTTCGAATTAGGGTCATAAAAATTGGTATTTGAGGACTTTGTAAGGGATAAATAAATACATGTGTCACTGTTTTTATAAATGCATTTCCTGCAAGGGAGAAGTCAAGATGAAATTAAGGACAGTCAAGAAGAAATAGACACAAGGGGAGAAACAGGCAAAAAAATAAATAAATCTGAAAATACTAGAAAAAAAGTATGTGGACGGGTAAAATGAAAGCTCCGTCAGAAAAAAATTGGTTTAGAGAAATTCAAAAAACATATAGGGAAGATGATCGCTCAAAAACAAATGAATGCCTCGAATTCATCAATCATAATCCTAATGATTTTCAGGAGAAAAATTGGATCAGTATTAAAACCCTAGTATTCAATACCTACCGTAACAAATGAATTAGGAAATGTAGGTTATAGTTTTCTTTACTAATTCAAGGGACTTTTTTACTTTCAACAATTTTATACGAGTGCAAATATTTGGTTTTCAATAACAACATGTTCTCATAATTTGTGAATTACTTGTGTACCCTTACAAATATTTTAGATTTTCCGAGTGATGTTAGTGGAAACTTTTCCAAAACAATTCGGGAAATTTTCCTCGGATTATTTTTCCTTTTTTTTTTTCGATTATTGAATTTACCGCTATTTTTGATCTCATGCGTCATTCAACATGAAACATGATTTAACTCTCCTTTGATTCCATATGCATGAAGAATGTAAATGAGAAAATAACCACCATCATCCAAATCATCATGAAAATGACACGAAATATACGAGCTTTCATACAAATGCATAAAAAAATTATAATTTCCTTTATTCAAAACCTAACCGCACAATATTCCCAAATTGAAATCTGAAGAATCAGCCTTGCAGTACAAGCTTTTGAATCTGTTATTCACAGAATAACATATGTGACACTTTTGAAAAAAAATATTTGCATGGTAGTTCAACATATTTTTTTTTTCTATTCATTCTTATTCGATTCTTTGCAGTCATTAATAAAATCCATCATCTTGAATTCTTAAGCTTTTACAAAAAAATCATCTTTGTTTTCAACAACCCCTAGATGCCAATTTTGAAAAGAAATGGACCATGAATCACACATTTTTGGGCCATAAATCACACCACCATTTTGGAGGCGCCATCTTGATAATTTTGCATACAAATTGTCATAATACATGGTCACTCAAATGGAGAGCTCCTGGAAATTCAGAGTCGATTTGAAATGGGAACAATTCCAATTGCAACATTTGAACCTGATAGACAGCAAATACAGAGTGCAACGATATATTCTGGTTGGATTCGTGTCTTTCCTTCATGTAATAATAATAATAATGAGACTTTCAGCCCAATAAAATTAGTTCAAAATCAAGTGATTGAAAAAAAATTATTCGAACGCACCAAAAAGGAAAAAATAAGTTTTTCAAATGTGTGACGTGGGTTAATCTGTTACAACAGATTGAAAAGCTTGTCGCGCAGGAATACCAATTTTTTATTATCTATCTGAAAACATTGCGCGGCGAGCTTTTTAATCTGTTATTTTTCCTTTTCAGTGCATTAGAATAAAAGCTTGTCATTGAAAAATATTTTCAATAATATTTATTCAATTCTTTTTAGTCATTAAATCCGTCATCTTGAATTATCGAATTTTAACGAAAAATTATATTATCCGACCTTAACAATTTCTAGATACCATTTATAGATAAAATCGTCCAATGAATCACAGCACTCCTCCGCCATCTTGAATTGATAAATTTGGACAAAAAATCCATAATCTTCGACCTCAAAAATCCCCACACACCAATTTTGAATAGAATCAGAACATGATAAAAAAACTCGTCCGCTATCTTGAATTTATGAATTTTGATAAAAAAATTATAATCACCGACCACAAAAACCCTCACACCAATTTTGAATGAAATCGGACCTCAACAACAAAACTCATTCGCATTTTTGTTTTTATTCTTGACCCCAAAAATTCTCACACCAATTTTGAATAGAATCGGACCGTAATCACAAAACTCTTCCGTTACCTCCGATACCAAGGAACCAAAAAAGGCCATAATCACAAAACTCGTCGCCATCTTGGAGCCGTCATATTGAATTTATGAACTTTGTCAAAATAATCATGATCTCCGATCCCAAAAACTCCCACATTCCAATTTTTATTAGAATTAGACCATCATCACATAATTTGCCCAACATTTTGGAGCCGCCATTGTGTTTTTCCGCTAACAAAAATTTAATAATGCATTGTCACCGGAATTATGAAAAACTGCCAAATTTCAAGTTAATCAAACGACTAGAAGTGGGTCAAAATTCACTAACAAGTTTTGAACAGGTATATGATCAAAGCAAGTTGAATAAAAGCTTTTCAAAAGCTGAACTTTGAAAATATCCATTTCAAATAATTGTTTGTTGCTCAATGTTTATTTGTAGGAAAATCTTCAGGAATATAGTGAACAGAGCTGTCAACAAATTAGTCTTTCAAATATAATTTTCCGTGAAATAAAGGTATCCTCAAATAATCAAAAATTACAATATATCGACAATAGGGTTCAAACTTGCTGCTGAAACTTCGTCAACACATAAACGGCGCTGCTGCCAAATTTCGGGTTGGTATTCGTCGGTAAAATGCATGGCATTATATACCATATGCTTCCCCAGCGGAAGCGCCGCCTACACGCTCAGTGATGGAACTAAATCAGTATAAAAAACTTCATTTCACCGCTTTTCCGAACCCGGCCATTATTTCGTCCCGTGTGCGTCCCAACCCTCCTAGACAGTTTTACATAGCAAAACCTTGTCAAGCCCGAAGCCGGGTCTGAGTTCGTAGGATTTGGTCTGGGTTCGTGGGCAGTATGTACCGAAACGGGCCTGTATAAACGCAAATATAAATATATATATATATATATATATATATATATATATATATATATATATATATATATATATATATATATATGAAACGGAAGAAATTTAACGGACTTAGCCCTCAGTGAGAAGTGTTAACCGTAGACACGTGTTTCGGGCTCTCGGCCCTCATCAGTACGGTGAAGAAGTGCAAGGATGAACAACACTTGGTAGAAAACGACAAATCAACGGAGTCAACAAACAAAAGCCAGCCGCACATTTGTGGTTTCGGTTAGCAGACCCTGCATTCCAGGGCAACAACCAACGTCACCAAGTGTTGTTCATCCTTGCACTTCTTCACCGTACTGATGAGGGCCGAGAGCCCGAAACACGTGTCTACGGTTAACACTTCTCACTGAGGGCTATGTCCGTTGAATTTCTTCCGTTTTGTTTACCAATCCCCTCGATATTCTTTCCATTCATATCTATAATCCTGGACTCGGATGTCACGCAGGTAGCTATAGCTGCCTCCGTGGTGACGTTGGTTGTTGCCCTGGAATGCAGGGTCTGCTAACCGAAACCACAAATGTGGGGCTGGCTTTTGTTTGTTGACTCCGTTGATTTGTCGTTTTCTACCAAGTGTTGTTCATCCTTGCACTTCTTCACCGTACTGATGAGGGCCGAGAGCCCGAAACACGTGTCTACCGTTAACACTTCTCACTGAGGGCTATGTCCGTTAAATTTCTTCCGTTTTGTTTACCAATCCCCTCGATATTCTTTCCATTCATATATATATATATATATATATATATATATATATATATATATATATATATATATATATATATATATATATATATATATATATATATATATATATATATATATATATATATATATATCTAATTTTTTCAAAGGGTTGTTTTTATCATAGTTATTCACACAATGTGAAGACAAATGTATTTATGGCATAAAGGATTACATCTCTATCGAATAAACCGAGAAAAATATTTTCATAACGTTTTCGGAGAATAGGTACTGAGCAGATATTCTCGTAAGTTATCAGGAAATGTTTGGAATAATTTTTGGGCTCCACAAATATTTGAATACGATGGATAATAGAGAAATATTCCCTCTTATTGTAATAAAAATATCAGAAAAATATGGTTTTCCGTTGTCTCGAAAGCAACTTCCTTGATTATTGATCCTCATTTATGCTGAAAATTCAATCTCACTCGAGAAATATTGTGACTTCATACTCCAAACATGACGGAAGATTCAATAGACTACTCAAAATACTTTTCGTTCCACATATTCACTTTTAGAATTTTAGGTTTCTGGAAACCTGACGAGGACATGCGGTATAAAACAATTTACAACTTATACACTATTTTGTGCACCACCATATGGGTGACATTCATTTTCTCTCAGCTGATCTTCATGTTCACATCTTTGAGCAATATGGATGAAATAACTTCGGTCATTTACGTTGTGGGAACCATCACCATAGATCTGATAAAGATGTTAGCGATATACAGCAACATGGATAAGATCAAAGCTTTGCTAGGAAAACTCAACAACCCATGCTTCCAACCCAAGTGTGAGGAACACTACAATCTGGCAATGAAATTGAAAAAGACCCACAGTAGACTATTCTACGTATGCTTATACTTCGGCATACAAACATACTTTTGCTTTTCGGCAGTGCCATTTTTTCATGCTGAAAAAGTAACACTCACACCGGGATGGTTTCCATTCAACTGGTCAGTTCCTCCCAACTATGAACTGGTGTATGCTTTTCAGGATAGTGTTATACTCTGGAACACCTTGATTTGCTTAAATCTGGATACTTTCACTTCTGGTTTGCTGATGCAGGTTGGCTTGCAATGTGATTTTCTGGTTGTCACTTTGAACAATATTGATAAATTTCACGCTAGAGATGGAGTTTTGCACCAAAACGATGAGAGCACTACAGTGGGGTGGAAAGATACCCCCGAAAAATTCACAAGTGAAATGACAAAAAATCTGATAGTTTGCATCGTACACTACAAGAAAATCAAACGGTTTGTATAACTAGTTTTATGAATATATCCTGAATAATCATTTAAATATATGTTTTTCAATATACCACGTTTTCAAAACGAACCAAAAGTATAAAACAATTTCTCCTAGCCCCATACAAATTTAAAATCCCATACAGATTCCTTACCCCACACATATTGGCCTGTTAATTTGTTATTATGAATTTATATCAGCTGTGAAAATTCCTGTAAGATTTCAAACAAAGAACGTGGTGGGTGTGCAAAAGATAATAATTGATGCATGAATAGTTCAACTGAGTCACTAAAAATTATATTGCATTTCAAATGATATGAACTGTGAGTTTTCTCAACCCCAGCTACTCCCACAGCACTTACTGTTATGTTCATTTTAGGAACGTGGTATATAAGAATAATATTTATTATTTTCGACTTTTTAGTCTTGTGTATGTGTGAAATTTCATTTCTTCATTTTTTTGGAAATTTTTCCCCATTTTCCTGCAACTGAAGTTCTCTCAATTCTCATCTTCAACTATAGACTATATCTGTTCAAATATCGAAAATGTATCATGTTGGTACAGGTCTATCTGACCAAGAGGCTGTTCTAGGTAATTTTGTTCTATCCAAAGACAGACAAGCCCCAGTCAAAGCGTGGCAGGATCTTCAACAAGGTCACTAAGATCTATCAACAATAGACATAGACTGGGAATCCATTTTTCCTGCCAGTGATCAGATTTACGCATTTTACAAAATATTGGTTGTTAAATTCAAGAAAGCCTTTCCTGTTGAGTTTATCAAATCGAAAAAAACCTTGGATCACTGAAGGCCTGAGAATTTTTTCTGAAAACGTCCGTTTGCTGCACATGATCAGGGAGCTCACTAATAATATGCTTTTCCATCAGTACCTCAATGTATATAGAAGATGGTGGAGAAAACTCATTATCATTTTGAAGCAAAATTATTTCAATGATAGTAAAACAAACAGAAGGAGAGCTGTAATATCATGAATTAAATTCGTCAAACAAGTCGAAGGAGTCAAATTCACTCTCATACTGACGCAAACTAATGATTACTATTGTAATATTTCTGACAAAATAACCCAGGAACTGAAAGAAATCACTCTAGGTATCAGAAAAAAAAATTCTGCTGGGGGGGGGGGGGGTATGTTAGCGAATATTTCCTTGAACCTGCCTGTTTCTGCATTCGATGTACTGGCTCCTGCTACCAACAATTCATGCTAATCTGGGCATTTTTATCCGTGTCTGAAATCAGCCAAGGTAATGATCACTTAATATCATTACTATCAACCCTATTCAAAATCAGCGAAAAATATGTGAAGATTCGCATCATGGCCTTCATAGAACTTCACAACCTACTAAACCATAACCAATTCGGTTTTCGAAGCCATACTAGTACTAATGACGCAATGTTCAAACTTTTGGAACACCTATATGGTCAAATTAACGAGGACAAAATAGTGGCAGCAGCGTTCTGTGACTCAACAAAAACCTTTGACTCTGTAAGTCGTAGAATACTGTGAACTTGGATTTTATGGATTGATAAGAATAAGAAGTGGAATTGACGACGATTCAACTTTGATAAATTATACACTTATAATTAAGAATAGGCTGGAGATTACGATTTGAGCCTGAGTTGTGTAAATTCCATGAAATGGAGACAGAACAGCTCGTTATAAAAATAACTCCTTGTAGAAATGTTAGATGTCGAATAACAATAGACCTTTGAATCTCCCTTACTGAAGTTGGAAAAAGCCTTGAAATAAGATTACTACGGGTTGTGATTCAGAGTTCTAATAGTAGGTGTTAATAGTAGATGATTTTCACTGCAGGAAACTTTTTACAGTCCGTTGGCAAAAATGATGCATTGTTAGTTCTGGGGAAACACTATAAAAGCCAGAGCTGAGCTCCATCAATTGAGATTCTGTTGTATTATCCAATAATTCATTATTAGATCCAGTTCAGTCATTCGACTCAAATTATTACTTGAGAAAGTAATAATCGTCGATTATCTAATCGATGTCAATGCACCTTGAACTCAGAAATAAAAAAAGACTAGTCTTTGAAATCATGAAACAAAGTTAATAAAAGTTCACTTTAATAATTCTAAAATTCATATAGTGCGCTGATAGAGTGAAAATTTATTTTAATTATTTGCATGAATAAATAAAATATAAATGAAATATTTTCATATAAAGGAATTGGATTGAATCTGTGAAGCTTTCTCGTGTGTGTGATATAGGCACATCTTTCGTAAGGGTAAGGTACTCCTCTCTTCCCATTATTTTGTAAACATGGCATTCTTTTTGTAAATTAGAAAAATATCATGCAATACATTCCTGATGAATTAGACTCAATTCAGTGTATTATGAATAACCACCATTTACTTATAACTTGAAATATTTGAGAATAACTGAGTACTCTCAATTCAGATTATTTTCAGTGAATATTATTATGTTTTCAATGATGACTGTATCCGTTAAGTATTTCAAATTAGTTTATTATATTCCATACCAACATTCTAATAGTATTTTTTCTTGATTGACCCATGAGATATGACCGAGGACATAGATTTAACGATCTCTCACAATCATATAGTTAGAGATTTAATTGGGTCGGCCGCTCCCCAAGTAGATCTTCTTGAACGTTCAGCAAAAACAACACTCAGTATAGAAACTCTGAAAAACGGAGTACAAATATATATAGTTTAGCGTCGAATGAATTGAACAAAAATTATCTGAATCAATTTCTGTATTGATTGACGTCATTTAATCGAACATGAAGAAATATTCGGGTTTTCTAAGGTGTCTTTCTTAGAGTTATACCAAGTTTGACAATTGATTCAAAGGTACGGGATTCTTTGATTCTATACATATATATATATATATATATATATATATATATATATATATATATATATATATATATATATATATATAATATGTGGATTCTTGAACCTTCGGAGTATGTTTTGTTTGGTGATTCTTGGGGTTTTGGTTCGTAATGAATATCGTATGTATTTAGAACATTTTTATTGAATTTTTTCCTTCATTTTTATAGTGAAATACCGTCTAACGTTTCGACGGGGGTTCCCTCGTCTTATTCAGAGCATATTATGGATTCTGGAATAGAGTTGGTGCTGTTCTTTGATTTATTTGGGACAACAATGGGAAATTCTTACTTTTAAGCATGATTCCGGAACAAAGCAACTAGGCTTAGTTTACATTTTCTTCGTTTCATCTTTTCTGGTGGTTTGGAGGATGATTTAAACACGTTTAAACTATTTTTTGGTACGTCAACACCGTTGAAATCTATATTTTTCCGTGATACACTGCCAGAATATACGTGACCGTGATCATACTAAAAGTAAACAAAGGATTGTATGGTAGTGTGGCATTTGTACGCTGTGTGGTGTATAGTTCGGCTTATGATTGTAGGTATCTATTTTCAACTTATTTTAAGATGTGTTACGGTGTATATATACTAGATAGTGGGAGTGTTGTTTATGTTTTGAGCCGGCAAGGGTGATTTTGTTTTGTTTTTAGACTAATTTGAGACAGGGGGGTTTCGTGTAAGCGGGTTTAATAGGTTGAAATAGATTTTGTTTAGGTGGTTTATTTCGGTTTTGTCATTCACACTGTTGGGTGTGCATTTATGTATATCATTTCTAATATTTCCCTTTTTTGTTTATTACGTTCTGTGTATAGCAGTTTTTTCTCGACGTAGTTGAATTCATGTGTGGTGGTTTGTTTGTGTTTATTGAGGGCGGTTGAAGCAGTGCGGGGGTATTTGTGGGCACGTACTGGGTTTTCTAGGTATTGCTTGGTTTGCCCGATATAAACATTTATTGCTGGAGGTTTCCTCGCAAAGAGAGATAGGTAAGAAATTTCCATTGTTGTCCCAAATAAATAAAAAAACAGCACCAACTCTATCCCAGAATCCATAATATGCTCTGAAGAAGACGAGGGAACCCCCTTCGAAACGTTAGTCAGTATTTCACTATAAAAATAAAGGAAACAAATTAATAAAAATGTTCTTAATACATAGCGATATTCATTACGAACTAAAACTCCAAGAATCACTCAACAAAATATATGTATATATATATATATATATATAAATATATTTATATATATATATGTGTATATATTTATATGTATATATATATATATATAAATATATTTATATATTATATATGTGTATATATATATATATATATATATATATATATATAAATATATATATATATATATATAGGTGTGAAGTTAAGTGTGGTGAGGGAGTTACTTGTACAATTTTTGATTATGTGACAGCATCCAGACAGTCTTCAAAGACCAAATTACTTTTCTTCAAATGTGACATTGAGAGTATATTTGACTATTGGCCATGACTCACTAGAAAGGGAAAACAATGTCAAATTTCTTGGCTTAATTATTGATAACGAGCTGAAGTTTGAAGAACATATCTTGGCTCTCAGTAAAAAACTGCCCTTGGGATGTTACACCGTGAAAACGGCTACAAGCGAGATTGGTTCTGAAACACCCAGAACAGCATATTACGCTCTAGTGGATACCTGCCTCAGATACGGAATTGCCTTCTGGGGCATGAGCAGCCAACAAAGGTTCAATGACATAAATTCTGCCGAAAAGAGCATCTAGAAATATGTGTTATGCATCTTCCAACTATTCATGCAGATCACTCTTTGTCTTTCTGAAAATACTTACAATGTCTTGTTTACTCATATTGGAATGCGAAAGTACGCTTAATTTTTCAAAACCGTGATTATTTAGCAAATCCTCAGATATATCACTCTACACGTAGGACAAATAATGTTTATATCTTCCTCGAATTTGACCAGGAAATTAAGTATATATGAAATCACCTACCCGTACACTCAAAAATTTTCGGAAGTCTGTTGAAGATGGAGAATTGGTAGATGCAGTTCATGCAAACAGTTTAATGTAACTGAACAACAATGTGTATGTGTTCTTTCATGATTATATATGTGTCCTAGTATGTGTTTACCTATTTATATAATGTTTTATACTCTTGTTTAATGGTGACAATAACTTTTAAATCTCACTCACAAGTCCTTCTATATCAATATGCAGTTACTATGATATTCAAAACAATAATGTTGTATATTCCCACATAATTTTTAACATTTCTCACTTTGTCAATAACAACATGTTTTTCTCAGACAATGAAGCTTCTCTTTCTCTCTCTCTCTCTCTTTCTCTCTCTCTCTCTCTCTCTTACACACTTAACTCTTCAATATGAAACTTCCTGCAGGAGTTGTACCGAACAGACAAACAAACAGACAGACAAGAAAGCGAGTTGACATTGTATTGTCTATCCAGTTCTGTGCTATGTTCGAAATTTGGGGTTTTTAAAATTGGAAAATTTGAACCGGACAGACAAATAAACAGACAAAACAAGACTCAACCATCGAGAATTTATTCAAAACCAATTAGGAATTTGTACCACAGACAAACGGATAATAAGACAGACACACAGTCACACAAGAAGTCAGACATATATACAGAAACAAGGTTATATTGAAGTGTCGTCAATTTCTGAGCTACAATCAAAGTTTGAAGTATGTAGCTCGTCGGGAAGTTAATTGAAAATATATTGCAAAATTTGTACCGAACAGACATACAAAAGAGCAAGTTGATAAAAACATGGTAGAAACATTTATTAGCCTCTATTAGAAAAAAATTTCTCCTACATTCAAAATATAAGTATATTGCTGTTCTCAATGACTCTGGATAAGATTGAAAATGCAGTTATATAAAAAGTTGTCCAAAATATTTTCTCCATTCAACATGTATCGTTCATAGAGTTATATTAGACTGAATCTAATAATATTTTGCTGTTTACACTGTTTCAGGTTGGCCAAGGAAATTGAAGATATTCATAGGATAAGCGTATTCATACTTTTTGTGGGTGGAGCATTGGTTATATGTGCGGATTTATTCCAACTCACTGTAGTAAGTATCGGGATTCCGGACTCTTTGAGGGGATCATTGGTTTTCTCAAGCAAAATGCTCCATTCGAGGAATAAAACTTAAATAACCCCCGACACAAAAAGACATTACCCATAAACAAACACAAAAAGGACAACAAATTATTTATGATCGGAACAGATTACAGCCTGAAAGGGGAAATATATGAATCTAACTTTTGGCCAAAAAATATAAGTTATGATAGGTTCAACTTCAGACTGGGAAAGTGGTTTTTGAACTCTCAAATTCAGGAAGACTCCACGGATGGACGAGCTGGAGAAAACCAACCAAATTCTTTTTCAGAAATAGGATCACAAAAGGAGAGACAGATGTAAGTGAAGATGTTTCTCTTTTTCATTTAAATATACAGTGTATCAGAAACAAAATTCATGAACTTGAAAATCACGTATTGTCAAACAGAAATATCAAAATGGTTTGTATGACAGAACATTGGCTGAGTCAAAGTGAGAGTCAATGTTATACACTAAAACATTTCAATAACATTAGTATGTACTGCAGAATAACCAATAAAAATGGTGGATCATGTATTTTTGTGCATGAAGATCTTGTTGCTATTGAACTAGAACACTTGGTTAAATTTTCTGAGAGTCGTGTCTGTGAAATATGCTATTTGAAAGAGCTACAAATGACGATAATCAATTTATATCGATCCACATTCCATGAAAAAGTAGATCAATTCCTGGGAATCATGCAAAATATCCTATTGGCATTATAAAAAACTCATCTGACATCTGCATTTGACTGTGTAAATCATCATATATTATTGGAAAAACTAAGAGTGAGTTCATACAGCAAGTAAAATAAAATAAGAAATAAAATAAAGTAATTTAAAAAGTTAAAACTACACAACATCCATAACAAGCTTATACAGAAATAAAATGAAATAAGAAGTAACATAAAATAAGAAGTAAAATAAAAGATGGTTAACTTTTGTCTTTTATTTTATTTTACTTTGACTTAGTTGTTAGGCACATGTACATACTGAATAATTTAGACAAATTGATGAAAGTTGATGATAGATGACATGATATAATAGCTAAATCGTCCTAGTATATGTTTTTGTTTTCATAACTGAAAAATGGTGTGTTCAGAGCCATTTTCAAAAATTTCGTTTTTGGCCAATATTGTCAGTGTTGTCAACAATGGCTTATTTTTCATTCAATGAACAACAACAGGGACCAATTTCTCAAGTATACATCATTGAAATTGAGGTAACCTCAACATAAAATCCCAAATTTCGATTGACAGCTTCTTACTTCTTACATTGATTTACTCATCTCTATAAACACTCGGAAAATCATTACTTCTCATTTTATTTTATTTTATTTCTTATTTTATTTTACTTGCTGTATAAACTAACTTTAAATTTCTACGGAATACGTGGCAGCGCACTAGATATCACAAAGTCATACTTACACGAAAGAAAGCAAATTGTAATTTTATTGGCCAAGAACGCAGTGATACAGCTACTGTTGAAAGAGGAGTACCACAAGTCTTGGGCCCCTTCTGTTCTTGATATACATAAATGACCTATCCGTCACTATGAATTACATTGAAGTATCAACCATAACGTATGCGGATGAAACAACTTTTGGCATTGACATGGGAAAAGAGGAGGATACTGAACTCGTCCTTTCACTTATCCTGGAGAAGGCTAGGACCTGGTTTGAACCCAATGATATACTATTAAACGATAGTAAAAGTAAAAGCCAAACTTTTATAAATTTCACTTCTGAAAATGCAAATGACCATGTAAATTTCCTTGGGGTCATATTAGATAGTAAGTTGCAATGGACAGAACATATAAATGTGTTATGTGAAAACCTCTCAAAAACACTGTTCGCTATCAGAAAAATTTGTAACTTACTTGGAGAATCAGCTGCATACACAACCTATTTCGCACTGTTTCACTGTTCTAACATATGGAGCCCAAATATGGGGAAATGCATCAAACTCTTATCTACAAAAAATCTTAATCATTCAAAAAGCTGCCTTATGCAGTATGAAAAAAGTAAATTGGGATGCCAGCTGCATACCAATATTTGAAGAACTGAAAATTATGTCCATATTCTCGACTATTCTGTACCAAAACCTACTGTTCATGAAAAAAACATGAATGATTATCAAGCACAATCCGATCTTCACAGATACGACACAAGAAACAAATCTATGCTATTGCAACCACAAACTTGATTACGCAAACACACAAACAAAGAAATTGAATGGTTCAATTCATTACCAACCAATTTTCGTGATCAGTCACATTCCAAATTTTCAATTAAAATGAAAAAAAATCTTTGCTGAAAACTGTATATACAGATTTGATGAATATTCCAAGCTAACCAAAGACAGAGACATCTTCACAACAACCTAAAGATAAAATTTTAACTTATGTATATAATATTTTATATTTTGATCTACAAATATTTTTATTCCTATTTGGACTATCGTCCCAATTTTACTGTAAGAAGTAAAAAAATCATATGTATTAGCGGTCCTCCGACGCGACAATGCTTGGATCAGAATATTACTACTCACATTTAACTTAAAGGGCCAATTTATATCAATTCTTACTTTGTAAAGGTTTTTTGGGTCGTTTTTTTTTTCAATTTCTAACTTAAGTTCTATTTCATGCTTTTTAAACCCTTTACATTACTAGTAGACACGCTACGATCGACACTCTATTCTTATATTCACACAAATACTTTCCGGGACGAAACACAAAATTGCGACTCGAGATCTTGCCTCCTTGAAATCTGGGTATTACAATTACAATAGTTACAATAGTTGTATTTTCATAAATATCATCACAGGCAAGATTTTGACATTGCATTCTTTCATTCACTTTACAGATTCATACACTTATTCGTCACATAGATACTACAGTAAAAGTAGCTAGAATCCCTCACCAATTCATCTTCATTCTCCTGCTCCATCATCAGACCCTTATCACCATCTATCTATAACCTATCCATCGAGACCATTCCAATGAGCCCAAACAGGATACCTTTGCTGTAACTTGGTGAGTAGTTGGATATCCTGCATATTCCAGGTGATGATGCAGCATCAGGTCAAGGTTACCATGTTCTTGCAAAATCATTGAAGTAACAGGATACCAAATTTCTAATGGATCGGACTTGGAAACTTGCTCACATCCCTGCAACAACTAGAAAAAAGCTGATGATCTTCAAACAGCTCAACAGATTTTCTCGAATCGTAGCTCTAAGAACACTCTCGATCAAGTCACCTTTCAAACAAACAAAAAACTTAATTAAAATCGGTTCATCTGTTTGGGAGGTACGATGCCACATACATATACACAGATACACGCGGTAAACTCATAAGACGGGGGTTGAAAAAAGACAACTGTGAATCATTTACGAACATGTCTGACTTTGTATTTCTCCATTTCATGGGGAAAAATAGATGACATAATCGAAAATTTGTAATAGTGGCCATACATTTCCTCTAATCCATGTTTTCTCTATGAAAAATAACTCCTTCAGCATATTGTGTAATGTTTATTTTTCATGATGCAGGTTACTCATCTCTAGATGTATTATACGGTACGGCTTTTTATAGCTTTTGAACGGTTACAATAGGACAACAACCGTTTTGAATCATATCACCGATACTACTTTTTGAAATCAAAGACATTGTGATTCCTCGATATATAAGCGCGGGGGGCACATCAACTTAAAAATTTCAAATAGCATGGGTGGTCGAATGGTACATCGTTGAACAGATAATTCAATTTTCTATTCAACCATCCTATTTATTTCGAATTTCTTTTGAACTTTTTTCACAATATGCATTTGAAATGTCAAGAATAAGAACGGATCTGAATGTTACCCTTAGCTCGATAAATTTTGAACGGTTTGTTGTGAAACAATGAGACATTGTAAAGGGTCTTTTCCCTCTCAAGCAAACTTTGGCGCCTGCCACTATTTTGGATTTGTTTAGGTCGCTACCTTCCGTTGAAATGGGAAGGACACTACTTCGGGCAGTATCAGTGAAGAAATAAAACTATAGTATGGACGAAGTTTAGCGGGGCCAGAAGGGCAGACTTCACTTGCCTTTGACTGGGCTGAATACTGCACACTAGATGCTTCAGATTTTTTGAGATCTTGGATTTGTGAAAGTATTCTATTGAATTCGGCTGGGGCAGTTTCAATTCCAAAACTTAAGCGATGCACGCGATAAGTGCCGCGATGCGTAGGAATAGTTTGTATCATACTACTGCTCTCATCAACGTTTAGATGCAGGTAGGTCTTGCAAAGGTCAAGCTTGCAGAAATACCGGGAGTTGCGAAGACTGTTGAGAACATCGTCAATCCTATGGATGGGCGTATTTGCCTGTATTAGTTGCCCATTTACACCACACTTATAGTCAACACATAAGCGTACCCCTCCAGTTTCGATATTACCACAAGTGTGAACCCCAATCAGTGATGGCTATAGGAGATATAATACCGCTTCCAGATGATCTTATTTTTTTTCCACTCGCTCACGAAGCGCATATGATTTTATGATATGAATTTGAGACCACAGAGATGAAATTTTGTCTTCTGTATCAATTTTTTTAAGCTCAATTCCTAATCCTCTCATCCATTGACGACCCAGTAAGGCATCATGACCTACGGATATAATGTGTAGTTCACCAATGATTCGTTTATCATGAATACCGACAGTTAGAGAGTTTTGCCCTAAGTTTCGATAATATTGCCTGAGTATGATCTGAAAACGATAGTTGACGGTTCAAGAGGACCATTTAAATTCAGGCATTTAAAATCAATTTCAGTCATCAGTGAGAATTTGGCTCCGGAATATACTTCGAAACGTTGGAGTTTTCCATTCAAAGTGACCGAGATAATGTATTTATCAGAATCTGGGGTCGTTTCGAATAAATCGAGAATAACGAATGACTCTGGAACAGGTTCAATTTGGTTGAGTCCATATGAAAACTGAGAATTACATGAGACATTATGAACTAACGAAGAACTGGGACTGTTCTTTGTTACATATTTCACATTTGACATTGAAACGATCAACACGATATTCATATAACTTTTGATAATGTTTTCACAACGTAAACACATATTCTCAATACCATGTGCCTGATAGTCTGGTCGGTGACGCCGATAATGAGAATGTGATCTTTGGTTATTGGAAGTTTGTGAACGATCACTGCTTTCGGAACTGGAACGGTTTCTGGTTTTGGAACTCTATCGGTTTTTTGCACGAATTCTAGGAGAACTAGAAATGTTATTTGTATTGTATTGAAGCCTGAATGGTTCGAATTTGAATGTTGAGACTGGGTTATTTCTTTTCTTTCAATTTTTGAAGCTTTCAATGCAATGGCTTTGGCCAGCATTTCTTCAAAATTTGTTACATTGGATTGTAATAACTGTTCCCGTATCCAATTGTTACATAAGCCTCTGATGAATTGTGCTCCAAGAAAAACGTCCGTATTTGAAACTGAAGCGTTACCTTCGCATTTCACTGAAAATTCGCATCCCACTATGTCTCTTTGAAGGGCGGCAAAAAATTCTGTAATGGACTGACGATCCTTTTGAAACATGAGAATAGTGTTGAGATACGACAATGTTCTGTTTGGGAATGAGCATTTGTTTGAATGCCTTGATAAGATCGTCATAAGATACATTTTTAACTAGTTTTTCTGGACCAAGGAAAGCTGCTAGAACAATATAATGAGTTGATCCAATCGAAACACACAGATGTTAAGAAATTTTTGTTTTATCCGTGATATCTTCCATAATAAAATAGTTTTCAAAACGTTCCAGGTAACAACAAAATTTTTCACGGTTTGAATCGAGTGCTATACTTGGAAAACTATTCGAAATACCTGATCGTTGTTCTAATCGGAATTGACTGGAAATCTGCGACAGTAATTCTTGTTGTTGATGCTGAAACGCAGACATCAGTTCTCTGAATTGAGTCGAATCTATGCTGATTGATTACGTGTTGAATTCGGAAGTAGAATGCTGTTCGAAAAAAAGTTCTGCAACGCTGCAACACACAGGTCTATAACCAAAGTTTCGGAAGTGGACTTGAAAATATATTTTTTCCAATCGTCGCCAATTATTATAGAATTGAGGGGTATATAATTCGTACACAAAACCTCTTCAAATCGTACTTGACAGCTATATTGAAAGGTAACAATCTATTGTCATGTGTCAGAAATGATATAGTACAAGGTGTACTTAATATGTGGTCACGACAGAGGGAAAGTGTTCGATGTCAGATTTTCAATTACCAGAAAGTTATATGTCGACATTTCATTTTATATGAGATAGATTCCATAATATTGAAACAAACCTCTAGCCATTTTCAGAGAATTATACCTGTAACGAGAAAATTTCATTTGAATTATGATTGGCAGCTTCAGCTGGGATTCAATAAAACCAACAGTACAAACAAGAATATAACTTCATTTTATTTCAAATCATATTTGAGACAATGTTCAAATGTGGAACAATTTTTCACCAAAGAGTCCAACTAACGGTATTCCAACAGTGCTGAAATGAATTTATTTTAGTTCATAGAAAATGATCAATCAATTGAACATTTCTAATTAATTGAAAAAAGTACGTAATGAAATGTCCCCATTATAGTTCCCTACAATAGAAACTTGGGAAATGGAATAAGAACAAGCTATCTATCCCTGGCAGCATCAGTGGAAAAAAACATCAGTGACTTGCTATTGATATGAAGATAAAAGCATTACAAAGCCTCTTTTTTTAGGTACAGACTGGAGGTATAGAATGTTTACTGTTCGCTTCTTTCTTGGTATGCATGCTTTTGGAACAATTCATGTACTGCTGGTTTGGGAATGAGATCATATACAAGGTAAATCTACGATGTCCACCATTCTCATTGATGGATAGAAATTATAAATAAGGATTTTTTCAGAGCGAAAAAATTTTCACGTCACTTTATAATACGCCATGGTTGGACTGCGACCTCAGTTATCAAAAAATCCTCCTGAATTTCATGACCCAAACAGTGAAACCCATTGATCTCAAAGCTGGTGGCCTATTCACAATGTCAATCAGCGCATTTGTATCGGTAAGTAGTTCGAAATGTCACTGTCATGGACATTTTTCTGGATTTTTTAATTGTGTTTTTTTTTCGTTAGATAAGGAATTTAGGAAATTTTTTAAAAAGAAAGTTGATTTTCTTCAGAAAATTTGTTCAATCTCGCATTTGATATCAATAACGTGAACATTCTTATAACCAAAGAATATATATATATATATATATATCTATATATATATATATATATATATATATATATATATAGGTATATATTGTCATGATATGGTATATATGTCAAATAAAAAAGTAAAAGTAGGGCACAATGATATTTCAAAACTGCATAAATACCTGCTATGATTGTTTTTATAATTTTTTTTCTGTGTGGTTTGTATCTTGAAAACCTTTGGCCATATTCTAATCGACGCAGATAATTCAAGAGGGTGGCAGTAGAGTTTTTCTATTATCATCATTATGTTTGATCAGTTCATTAAAAAATATACAAATCCAAATTTAGAAATAAATATTCAGAATTCAACTAAACATTTTATTTATATGCAAGAAACATCCTGTATACAAATTTAGAACCAAAAGGAAACATGACAGGCAAATGTCATATTATTTTTCTTCTAAATGATCAAAATAATAAAATTTGAGAATAGAAAAATGGAGAGGTAAAGTGTACAGGAAAAAAGGGTAACAAGCATCCTAGCCGGAGTTTTCTTTTGTTGCGATTAGAATATGTTACAAACTTACTAACAATCATATACAACATAACAATAAAGAGATAACGAATTTAAGTGTGAAAAAATGGCCAGCTCAAATATTTTTGAAATAAAAAACTCCAACAAGAGAACCCAAACTACAAATTGTCATCTTCAAAAAACACAGAAGTTTACATGCAGTCAGTCAAATATTTATTTCTTTTTCCAGGTTCTCCGATCAGCGTATTCGTATTACACCTTGTTACAGAGAATACAAGAAAAATAAACCGTTAGCTAAACTAACAGGAGCATCAAAACTAGAGTCGACCTGAAGGTTTTAATATTACCTTCACTCAGTTTCACACCATATTCTCAAAACCTCTAATGGTTTTGTCGAATAAGAAGACACATTGTGCTACAAATCCTATTTTATTTATGATTACTTTGAACATGTCATCACATTCTTTCGAATTTGTTGTTCACGAAACCATTGCAAATATAATATGATTCAATATAATTCACTCACGAGCATATATGCGTTTTTGAATATGTATCTTTCGAAATAATTATATTGTCTGATAATAATTGATAATCTTATAGTGTTTTGTGACCTCACTGGTTATTATAGCTTGGAGTTTGGTTGGGAAAAGGTCAATTAACTGAAACCACTATGGATCTGTTGCCGACGTTTCAACTTTTATAAAGTCATCCTCAGGGCACTACAATAGGGATTGTGAATATTACGAGGGTGAATAGTAGAGTAGCTTAGTACATGATAAATTACCTCACTGGTTATTATAGCTTGGAGTTTGGTTGGGAAAAGGTCAATTAACTGAAACAACTAAGCTGTAAAGGTCAAATCTTTTGAAAATATGTATTATAAAATTGACATGGATAAATACTGCAAAATTGTAAAACAGCATGTAGTAAAACAACAGGATTAAAATAGGTCTTGCGTAAAAATGTGTATTAAAAGTGACGATTTACATATATTTGGATTCCTCTTGTTTATATAAATAGAATATGTCAACATATGTCGAAATAACGGAAGCTTCGAATGAAGCATTCAGTGAGATTGAAAGTTTTTGTTTTTCTTGATTCTTCGTTTTTGATAAGGTACGGTAGAACCATAGGCGTATGTGGTGATATTGTGGCGTTTCAATTTACTCATTAGGTATGCAATAGATTGGAGAAATTGAGTATTTTTCGTTTTAGCATTGTTTTGATTTTTTATTTTATCATTTCTGTATACCTCTCTTTCTATAGTTTTTGCTTCAACAATTTCGTATTTACAAGTCGATTTGTGAAGATTTTTTTTCGGCAGCGTTTTCATGTTGTTCATGGTTTCGCTTGCTCGTTCATGTTCAGATATTCAGTTTCAGATACCCGTTCCAATATATTTGCATATTTGCACAAGGAATTTTGTAGATTATGTCTTCGAGTCTTTTGGTTTAGTTCATGAAGATTTTACAGTGTTCATTTTGAATGCAATATTAAGGCGCATCAGTAAATACTTTCTTTGTCTTCGAAGACCGAATGTGGGATTTGTAGAAGAAATTAGTTTCCATTTGGTAGTTTATTGGTTGCTTTTGAAAGGAGCTTGTTTATAATTTTGTTGTAGTCATGGATATTTAATGCTTCGAGATTTTTTGATGAAGAGACGGAGTGATAGTTGAAGAGCTCTATATTTGAGATTCAAAATAAGTGGCTTTTAGAAGGAGTGTTGAGATTGAAGTTCAATCTTCGAGAAGGTCGGTTTGTGATACCAATCTGTGATGGTTTTATTCTCATTGTCTTAGATTGAGATGTCAAATGGTACGTTATTTTGTCTTTCGACTGATTGAAGTGGGGTAGCTATTGAAAACATGCTGAACGATATCTACTCGTCTAGTGCAGTGATGATGTCATTACGTAGCGTTGAAAACGGTATCAAAGGCATTTTAGAATGTTCTGAAGTTCAGACATGACGATACGACACTGGGAAGACAGTTTCCCATACCCAGACCATAGATTTGTTTATAAAATTTGTCCTCAAACTTGAAGTAGCTGTTCTCAAAAAGTTTGAGGACAAATTTTATAAACAAATCTATGGTCTGGGTATGGGAAACTGTCTGTCCCCAGTTTGTGCAGATATCGTCATGTCTGAACTTCAGAACACTTCCATAAAAAAATTGCCTTTTGAGTTACCGTTTTTCAAACGCTACGTAGATGACATCATCACCTGCGTACCCATAGACGGAGTAGATATCGTTCAGCATGTTTTCAATAGCTACCACCCACGCCTTCAATTCACAGTCGAGAAAGAGCAAAATAACGGATTACCATTTTTAGACATCTCAATCATAAGAACAGATGAGAATAAAATCATCACAGATTGGTATCACAAACCGACCTTTCTGAGAGATTTTGAACTTCAATTCTCAACACTCCTTCACTCAAAAGGCCAATATTATTTTGAATCTCAAATATAGAGCTCTTCAACTATCACATCCGTCTTTCATCAAAAAAATCTCGAAGCAATTAAAATATACCTATTGAAAACAATTATCCAACAAAATTAAAAACAAGCTCCTTTCAAAGAGCAAACCAATAATATTAAACTACCAAATGGAAATAATTTCTTCTACAAAATCCCATACATTTCGGTCTTTCAGAGAATATAAAGAAAGTATTTACTGATGCGCCTTTCAATATTGCATTCAAAAATGAAAACACTGTTAAAAAAATACTTCACCAAATTGAAATCTAAAAAAAACAAAGAACTCGAAAGTGACATAATCTACAAAATTCCTTGTGCAGAATGTAACAAAGTATATATTGGGAGACAGGACGATATCTCAAAACTAGAATATCTGAACATGAACGGAGCATAAGACCTGAAAACCTCATAAGAACAACAAATAAAACAGGTCTTGCTGAACACTCAGAAAAAAATCTTCACAAATTCGATTTTGTAAATACAGAAATTGTTGGAAAGCAAAAACTATAGAAAGAGAGGTATACAAGAAATGATAAAAATAAAAAATACAAAACAATGCTAATAAGAAAACAGATACTCAATTTCACCCTATTCATACCTAATAAGTAAATTGAAAACACCACAATAATCACACACCATTGCACGCCTATGGTTCCTACACGTACCTTATCAATAAATAACGAAAGAAATCAAGAGGAAAAAACAAAAACTTTTCCAATCTCCACTGAATGCCTTCATTCAGAAGCAAACTCTCCGTTGATTTCGACATATGTTGACAATTTCTATTTATATTATAACAAGAGGAATCCAAATATATGTAAATGTCCTTTTTAATACACATTTTATCACGACAAGGAACCTATTTTTCTTGTAAGTATCCTGTTGTTTTACTACATGCTTTGTTTTACAATTTTGCAATTATTTTTATCCATGTCAATTTTATATATACATAGTTTCAAAAGATTTGACCTATTTACAGCTTAAGTTGTTTTTACCTCTATTGAGGTTTTTATCATGTAATTTATCATGTACTAAGCTACTCTACTATTCACCCTCGTAATATTCACAATCCCTATTGTAGTGCCCTGAGGATGACTTTATAAAAGTTGAAACGTCGGCAACAGATCCATAGTGGTTTCAGTTAATTGACCTTTTCCCAACCAAACTCCAAGCTATAATAATTGATAATTTATCAAGAAAAGTTTCGAGAAAATGTATTTATGAGTGTCTAGTGTCTCTTTTCTCCAAAGCTGAGTTGAACCGCAAGTTTTTGGCTAGTTGTCATCCTCAGAAACCATCCAACAAATTTGAAAAGCCTCCAAATGGAAATTATGTGAATCAGTTTGACGTGCCTTCTAACAAGATTTTTTCAACTGAGGTACTGAATAAATTATCGTCATACTCTAAGTAGGATGCTGTCAAAATGAACAAGATGGCTGCTGAAGTACTTACACACTTGGTAGCTGATTGATTCACTCTGGCACCCCTGGTTTCTCTTGCCCTCAAGCGGCATGCGGGGCTCTGCCGAGAAGGTGACTGTCTTTCCCCAGCTTCACGTGTGACCTAATATGGTTGAAAATACAACAGAAACAGGGCGAGGAAAATCCCCCAAAAACCATGGGAGGGTGCGGAACTGAGGATCGTTGAAGAGGCAGCAATGCCCCTCAATGAGATCTTGTCGACACTCCTATCCGGAAGATTCTAGATCTCAAGGCTTTTCAAATAACCCTCCGAAGCCCAAAAGCAAATATAAATGTGCTTAGAAGGGGCTTTATTGAAAAAAAAATCAATACAGGTTTAATTGAAGAACCCTAGATTTACAGTCCAGTATCTCCCATTTTGGCACAATATGTCATGGATGATCTAGTAGAATATAGCATAAAAAAAATATCTTTTTCCATACCTTTCCCAAAAAAATACGTAGATGATATAATACTAAGCATACCATACAATAGAGAAGATGAAATATTGGAAGTTTTTAACAACTATAACCAACTTGTTTCACTTGTCACACCACATAGAGTACACATTTATATTCATATGATTTTAAACAACGCTAATGTGGTTGTTGTAACTTTGAACTTCGTTTTATTCCTTGATCTACGTTTTGGTTCCTTTTTTTATCACTATGTTAGATATGTTTAACATCAACAAAGTTTTTCCCTGATGATGGAAATAAACATTTCCGAAAGCTTGGATAAACCTCAAAGAGTTAACTTTTTCATTGCTGCTTACCCCAATATCTCTAGTTTTGTATATATATATATATAAATATATATATATTTCCTGATTTCTTGAACACATATGTTTATATTCTTTATTTTCTCGGAATAAGGGCCTTAGTCAGTCTATGTATTTTTCATTTCATGCGACGCTTCGACATTGTTTAATCAACTTCAGGTAAATTTCCAAAATAATGTAAAACATGTAAGTTAAAAATATTATACGTTACATAACATCAAACACGATTAAAATTCAAAGAGACATTCAAAACTTACAATATAATTCAACTGTTATTTTTTCATTATTTCGTTTCATGTTTCATGATTGAATGAACGTTGTTGAATTTCTGAGATTTCTGGTATCAGGTTCAATTTATCTGTTATCGTTTTTTTTTAATACATTGGAGTGTTTGACATATTCAGTTATAGTACGTGGGCTCTATTGCTATAATTTATGCAAGATTTTTCCGTGTAGAAAAGTAAAGATCAGTTTACTGTTTTTTAATATATTTCTTGTTGGAGTGAGTGTTTAAAATAAGTTATTGTAGATTTGATTGAGGTTTTTTTTGTCGTTTCTCTTGTTAATATTGTTTGTATCTTATCTCAACAGATAAAACAAACCTGATCCAGCAATCTCAGACAAAAAAAAAATTAATTATATTATCGAATCGTGTTTGATGTTATGTAACGTATTATATTTTTAACTTTACATGTTTTAGTTATTTCAAGAATTTACCTGAAGATGACATAAACAATATCGAAACGTCGATTGAATTCAAAAATGCATAGACTGACTAAGGCCCTTATTCCTAGAAAAATAAATAATATATATATATATATATATATATATATATATATATATATATATATCGATATTGTGAAGGGGTAGGTATGTCAAGAATAAAATTCATTAGAGCAATTTCATGTATATCTAAACATGCAATGTGAATAGATTCATGTTCCCAGTCAATGGTATCGTATAGTAATATAACTAAACAAATCACTTGAACACAAGTAACAATCACCAAATTTTGTACACAACTTTCCATGCAATGTCACACTCAAGGTAAAATCATATGTATGTTTGTAAAAAACAAAATTACATAATCCAACGTATGATTTTCAAATGCTGTATTCCGAGTCTCTAATCAGCGTACGAACGAAAATAATTTTTCAGCGCTACTTTCGGCTACTCAAAACACCCAAAATTCGCATTTCTTCAACCAAATTACATCACATACCCGAAATTATATATTTCTTGTACGTAAAACTGCCGATGTCCACGATTTCTCCATTGTTCATCATAAAAACAACATGCCTACCAAACAGGAAAGTCTCCAGACACAGCTCTCCACCACATGACACACAGGATAGAGAGAGTACTGACTAGTGGACAACACGTCATTTGAGTCTATCTGCCACGCCGAAGCGGCATGGGGTCGATCTAACCCTGATCAGGTGGATCGAGCCATGCTATCGAGGCGAGTGGTAACGACAGAGGGTGTCCACACGAAGGAGTTCTGTCACCCCTGGGAATAATCATCATGAAAGCTCTCAGCAGAGTGGAACAGTGATGTCCTACCGGAGGGTCAAGAGTCAATCCCGGAAAAGCGGACTTGGTACTTTTTACCGTGAAACGCAAAATATGAATTCTTCCAGATACACGTAGCTCAGGAACACAGCTTGGGTCGACGAAACACCTTGGTGTCATCATAGACTCCAAGCTGGCCGGGAACGAGCAGATTGCAAATCCTCCTACTGGGAATCTAGGAGAGCTTGACACCAAAAAAATATATTGGATATAGACGACGATTATTTGCCCGACGCTAACGTACGGGTACATCGTTTGGTGGACCGGCACCAGAAGAGGCAAGTCCAGAAATGAACTAGATGAAGTACAAATACTGGCTTGCCCAGGAATGACAGGTGCTATGAGGAAGACGCCTACCAGAGCTCTAGAAGTTCTGCTAGGACTGCCTACTCTGCACCTGGTCATTGAACATTGAGTCATGCGTAATGCCTTCGAATTCCAATGGATTGGCACGGAGGCAGACCATGGACATTTCAATATTTGGAATGAGGCAAAGGAGGGCTGTCCAATCCTACAAATGGAAAGAGATAGCATCCCGCCTGTTCTGAATTTCAAAAAGGGACCAAAAATCACCTTCCCCACGAGGGATGAAGACGCTGCGCCCGGCAGACTCCCACTCTACGGATCAACCTGGTATACAGATGGATCAAGACTTGGGAAATGTCTGACGCAGGAGTATACAATGAAGGAACAAAGAGATAAATCTCAGTTCCTCTAGGCAAATACGCCTCAGTGTTCCAGGCCGAAGTATATGCTATACTCACCTGCATTCAGGAAAGCCTCGAAAACAGAAGTCGAGGACCTATTGCCATCCACTCGGACAGCAAGGCTGCAATCATGGCGATAGGATCAAACAAGATCACATCCAAATGGGTGTCCGCCATAGAAAGTTTGCAAAAACAAGAAAAGTCAGCCTCATATGGATACCAGGAAACAAAGATGTTCCTGAGAATGAAAAAGCAGACACAGTAGCCAAGATTGGATCGGGAAATACTCCAGTCGGACCAGAACCAATCTTGGGAATACCCAGAAGCAGTTCATCAAAACATGGCAGGAGGCGCCAGGTATGGGGCAATCGAAGCTCCAAATGAAGGGGCTTTTGAAAAAACTGATATCAGACGAGATATCAGGACTGTGACTGGGCTCCTAACGGGACACAACCACCTGAATAGGCACATGGAACTCATCGGGATCACAGATGATCCCATATGCAGATGATGCATGGAAGATGACGAAACATCGTCGCACATCCTCACTGAGTGCCCCGCTCTGGTGCACCAGAGGGAGATCCACCTGGGTGGCATAATTCTGAACCCAGAATATGTCAAAGAGATTCAGCTGAGGAAACTGCTGAGTTTCGTCAGATGAATCGGCATGCCCAGCTGATTCTCAGAGCACGGGGGCGCACAATGGGCTCAAGAAAAAGACCTACGTGCACGGATTCTTCGGAACCAGCCCACCATGTGCACAGGAGAAGAATACCAATATTGAAACATTATTGGAATTGTCTCGCTGCCCTATTCCGATTACTCCAGCAACATTAAATTGTATAAAGAAAAATTTTGTTATTTTGTAATATGCTGGGGAAATCTGACATAAACTTGAGAGTTGGAGATTTGACTGGACAGCTGGAAGTTCTGGAGGATCCAGGTACCATCAGATATCAGGTACGCACGACGCCCCTCAAAGTCCAACCTCACCTTCACGTGGTATGGAGTAAACAGACCGCAGCCACGCAGCGAATGGAATGGTTTGAGGACATCCGTGTTACATGTATGTGGCCGCGACTCGACTAACGAGGCTCTGACAAACAGACCTGAATGCTAGCTGTGAGCACTGTGGCGATGGATGTATGGCATCGAAGTCCCAAAAAACCGGTGTCACTGTAAGGTAGCCTCGGCAGTAGTTGCAGCTGCTATGAGGGACCTCGAAGTGATCCTCAATCAAGAATCATGGATACGACATAGTGAAAGAAACGAAGGTCGGGAAAGGACAAGTAGAGAGCTATTGTGTAGTAGATCAACTGAGAGGAAAAAAAGGTACGCAAGACTTCGAAGTGCATTTTGAAGTGGTTATAAACAGCCACCAGATATGCACAATGAACGGCCCTCAACTAGGAAGGGATGTATCAGTTTTGTATACTGATGGACCCAAGTTTCAAAACCCCTACGCACAGCCCCACCAATTTTTTAAGCAGAAATCCATGCTATAGAAATCCGCACGCAAGAATGCCTTGAAAGAGGCTTCTGGAAATCAAAGAAATATATCCTGTCGGACAGCCAAGCAGTACTAAAAGCTCTACAGACACACACTTGTGAGTCTAGGCTGACTTCGGACTGCAAACTCTCCCTAAGACAACTGACTACGAACAATCAGGTCACTCTGATGTGGGCGCCAGGTCACAAGGAAATCAACGGCAATGAGGAAGCAGAGAGCCTTGCTAGGAAGGAGTCAAATACTCAATATTCTGGCCCAGAACCCTTACGTGGTCTTTTTAAAGCACACATCAAGAAATAATTTCGGCGCTGTGAAGCCGACCAAATTGAAACCCACTGGAATAAGGTTCCAAGGCAGAGAATATAAAAAAAACTTCTGAGCACATCGCCAAATGAAGCTAAGAAGCTTCTTGTACTGGTCGAAAAAGACTTGAAACTGGTAAGGGGACTCTGCCCACCGGACATTATCCTCTGAGTTATCATCTCAAAAAAATTTATAGATTAGACAGAGATCTGTGGAAGGCTCAATATCCTCGAAGGAGTTTCATTGACGACCTCAGATATTAGGAACTCAGTTTCCAGGAAACGGATATGCTTCGCAAGAAGTTTCGGAATCCCGGGTTTCGAATAGATGTAGAGTAATTTACAAAAGATCTTATAGGTCGAGGTATGGAGAAGCTGAGTCATATCCACCTCCCTATAATCTGCAATGCTGAGAAAAAATTGCAGACTATTTTATGGGATTGGAGACGCTGCCAGGTGATCTTGCATCCGTTTGGCTTTGTGTAAGGTATTCATTGAATTATTTACTTAATCATTACAACAATTGAGGAAAACAATGAAAACATATTTTATCATTGTTTTGATTTTTCCAAACAATAAAAAAATCGAAAGATCAAAATAAGCAAGGAACATTATTTTGTGTTTGGTAGTAAGAACAAACTTCATCTAACTGACATTTGGCAATGTTGACATATTAGGTTATTTCAATAATCATTTCGTGTGTTTAGATTTATATTTCAATATAATACAGATTTTGAACATAATATTTAATGATACCTTCAAAATAATGTGTTTCATTGATTACGCGAAGACTAAGGAGGACAATAGTGTTCAAATAAATTCTCGTGCACATCGCATACTGAGTAAAATATTTCATTTTTAACCTTTTGTATTTATAAAATAATCCTTCCTAAAAAGTGGCTAACTCTTATTGCGGAGGCAAGGGCAGTGATTTAATTAGTAACGTGTTTAGAATTTCCAAAAATGAAGTTGGTTTTATGAAGTTGAAATTTGGACGCCATCTACATTTGAAACTACTTCAGCCAACTTATTCTCCACCAATTTATGTAGATGAACTCACTGTACAAGAAGCATTCTCCAAATCACACAATAAAACTCTGAACATTTGAAATTACCCTCTAATTCTTGGTTCATTTATAGAATTCATATGAAAAGAAAAAGATAATTTTTCCACTTTCAAAATCAGTGCAGAATACTATTTCATCTCAGTAACTAATATAAACGGGTACCCAAATAAATGTCAATAGCAAATATGGCTTTTCATGTTCGAACATTTGATTAAATGCATTAAACCTTACATGTTTTCATTGTTACGGGCCCAATCACAAAATCTTGTATGAGATCCCAATAACCAATATTTGGTTTGATCCGTTAGTTGATGATCAAAGTCTCCAAGACGACTTCCTTGGCTCTGAGGATCCACCGATTCTTTGCCCCCTATGGGATATTCAATTTCGCCAGTCTGACTTGTTTATTGAAGACTAGCTTTCATTTAGCAACTTCTAGTGGTCTCAGTTATCTTTTGTACAAAGAGATAACTCGTGATGTTTATTTCTGTGAATTGATTGATCTCATATGTGGATATAAAATCCAATTGAAATTAAAGATCTGAATTATTGAAAAAGACAAAAAGATCTGATCAAAGAATCTATTCAACAAATCTGATTAACGACTTGGCCGAACTACAGCATCAAACAACCGAAAAATATATGTGTAAAACATGTCTGACGAACCTACTTTTATATTTATTTATTTTTGGTTCAAAGTATACCAAAACACATATTTCTTGAATTCTTTCAGAAATCAGGAAGTAATATTTACCTCTCAGCAGAGCGGTTCTCCTGCTTTGTATAGGGATGGTATAGTGATCTGGCTATCACCACCCACAAGTTTTTTCAGGAACAGATATAGATGAATTCCAACTTCCTTCCTCTCCAAATAAAATATCAAACTTCACCATACAATTTTTTTTATAACTTCCATATGTCTGTGTTCCGAAAATCGATCCAGAGAACTTATCCTAATCATAAAACAATATATTTCACTATTCTATAGTATGGTCAGATCAGACAAAAAGTGCCTGTTCTGTTTACTTCGCACCAGCGTACACTAACTTACTCCGTGTGCACCGAAGACATTTGATATTTCTGAATGATATCGAAGTTGGTTTGTTGTGGAGAATCAGAGCATCCGTCGAGCTGTGGAAATAAAAGGATTATTTGAGGCATTGTCATAACCTGTAACCACATCTAAAAGTGGATCTATTTGCTGTTGGAACTTCATATTGCTGTGCACAGAGAACTGAAATGAATGTTCTGAGAAAAGTTAACGTTACCCATTCTCCAACTAATCAGCAGGTAGTAGTCGAATCCGACAAACGTCATGTCCTTTTCGGCAGCATTGAAAAGCGCCGCTAGAGACACGCGCTAGAATCTTGAAACGACAGCAACGCTGTTTATTTGTCGAATCAGTTATCAGCTCTACATGGTCGTCGATATTGTTTACTTTTCGTGCCGAAGAAAACTGAGTAAGTATATTACGAACTATGTTTTGATAATTGTGGTTTGTAAAGTGCTTCAAAACTTGATAAAGTAGTTTTCACTTTATCCACCGGTTTGTATATGCTAATGATACTATTGCTCGAATCCTTGAACTTTGATGAACAACAAAAAACTGAAAACCCACCCTTACCAATTCGGAATGGTATCGAAACGATGATCACACGGTTCTTTCGCCATTTCAAAATGACCAACTCATATTTTTATTATATGGAACTGTTGGCATGTATTATAATGCGGCATTTGTCCATAATTAACTAACAAATGAATCAATTAATGGAAGAAACAATTGAAGATTGATCGTTGTTTCTCAAAAAAGTTTCAAGTAGTTTTGACTTTATCCACCAGTTTGGATATACGAATGATACTATATTGCTCCAATCCTTGAACTTTTATGAACAACAAAAACTGAAAACCCACCGTACCAATTCGGGATAAAATCGAACCATGAGTCTCAGGGTTCTTTTGCCATTTTAAAATGACCAACTCAGATTTTTATTATATGGAACTGTTGGAATGTATTATGTATGTATTGTCCATTATGTATGTATTGTCCATTATCAACCAACAGATCAATCGACGAAAAAAACAAGTGAAGACTGATCGAAGTTTCTCAAAGAAAAAATATATTTCTCTTTCCTAATGAGTCGCCTTGTTGAAGAGAGAATATAGTTGATGCGCCATAAAATAATATATGGCCTATCGATGGTGAAAAGCCTGGAGATTCACTATGAATAATATCATAAAATGAAGTTTATTCATAATTCAACGAAGTAAATCGATTTGTGCCCTGTATAATCAAGGATGTTCAAAGAAAATCATCTCGATTAGACATGCGATAATCATGGAAATTCCCATTCGGATGATCCGATTATTTCTTTGAGGATAAAAATTGAAATCAAACTAAAAGTAAATGTCAGAATTTCGTGGAATTGGAGACACCAGCTTTGTTTGGTTATTCTCTCCGCTGCATATTTCACACATGAACCTATTATAGCCACGAGGCTAAATGGGGATTTACTCGGGTGTCGTGGGGACCTATTGGATTAAGATTATATGGTAGATATAAAAAAAGGTTAACCGATGTATACTCTTTCACCGGAGGGGGGGAGCGTCTACAGGTTTTCAAAAATTTTGACAAAAATTGTCATATAGAAATACTCGAGCGCGTCAGATAATAATAGCGTATATACCTCACGTAATGCAGGTATATGTTAATCTGCCGGTTTGCATGGTGGGGGTGACCGTATGGAAGGGTAGAAAATGGGAAAAAATAAATGTATTCGAGAGCGTCAGATATTCAGAGAGCATGTTACGTAAACCCGAAAGAAACTCCCATTCAAAAGACTGACGATTTGAACATTAATGAGTAGGTTTCGAGTCGAAACAACACCCTGTATATCAATATTTCAAAATTGTATTTACAAATTTGGAAAGAGCAGAAAAGGATAAGTAAAAATAAATGTATTTGGTGTTTCCGCATACAACTTTTTTACTTATTAACTTGAGTCAAATCTAGATGTTTTAAAAAATTGTTTTTTCCCAAATGGTACTTTCTCAGCTTGAATCCATAAAATTATCAACTATTTCTTATTCTCCTGATATCTGGATCCCAACCTTATTGAAAAACGAGAGGACATGACCGTATTTGGGACAAATTATTATTATCAATGACTAACTTTCAAACACCCTGTACGCGTAAAAAAGTTATCATAACATTTGTCCATTGCGCTAAATTAAAAAAAATATATATAAAAAAGAGAAAAAATGCCCATTTCGAAAAAGCATTACTTTATTTTAAACAAAAATAACTTGCAACAAATTGTATTGAGTTAAACGAAAAGAATTGGACACACATTTTTTTTATTGTAGTACTATGAACAAATGTTATGATATTTTTTTCTGGGCAAATGTAAGGTTTTTCATCTGGGCAATTGTTGAATAGACAATATTTGATGGTGTTATTCTTGATATTCAGCAGCAATTCCCCCGAAAAAAAAAACAAATAATTGAACTGGATTCATATCACTGTGACAAATTGCCACCCGGAAATGAGGGATTTCAGAACTCTAAATCGGCATTCTTATAAAATCGAAATGTAGGTGTTTTCGCTTCTGGTTTGAAATTTGTGTTCATATCGGTACTAATAGCCTGTTCAAGAGAACTATTTATTTCTTTTGCCAATTCAGAAGGTGTAGGGACACCTTCCGGGCCACCTTTCTTTTATTAGTGCCGAAACAAATTTCTACGACCTCTTCGAATTGACGCTTACTGAGATTATCCACAAACCGAACTTCATTTTCATCATGTCGATCAGAACATCACTTTCAGAAGGTTGTTTGTAAAAATCTGACACTTCGTCTTCATTGTCTGAAGCGTGTGATGTTTCTAATGCTTTCTGAAGTGTAATTCTCCTGATATTACTCAGACGGTTTGACCTGGGGTCTTCTTACATTACAGGAATTCCTTGATCTAGGTAGATAGGGGGAGTGTTCTCTTCATAATGAAACTGGTTTTATGAAGTCAACTATGAAAGACATCAGAGCATTGACTGAGAATGGAAATATTCATCTGAAGAAGTGCATACCAAACAGATATTTCGGACCATCATCCGCTCGCACAAGAAAAAGTTTACGATGACAATAACCTAGCAGAAAGTAAGTAAAATTCCTTCAATGCTTCATGTTTACCTCCTGCACCTGATGTTATGGAATAGCACAACCACGATCAACAAGTTCACGACAGTATCAAGAGAACAAGGTGAGTATGAACACTTTATATGTATGAGGTCCATATGCTCCATATGTAACGTTGTATGTACTTCCTAAGATTCAACTTCAGTACAACACTACTTTTTCCCAATCATATTCTCCTAGCAGTTCAACATCTAGAATGAAAAAAAAAACACTTCATTTAATAAACTGATGGGGAAAATTTCAATTTAAGAGACACAAATCTGGGAACATTATAGAAATGGCGATCCTCAACTCAACTTCAACGGTACCTTGAAATGTTCCAATAATATTTTCCAGCTGAAGCACCAGCTCAAATGGTGGAAACTTTATTGATTAAGATGATCAAAATAATAGTAACTTTAGAGGTAGAAAATACGAATCTTGCAGCTTCATAAGCATGTAGGGGCTACCTTCAACTTCTACGTTACCCTACAATCTTTCTATAATGTCTCTCTGCTTATTTAACATCCTGAATGAAATAATACAATGTGTTCATCACGCTGATGTGAATAATATTAACTTTGGAGATAGCAAAAGCAAACCTAGGTACTTTATAAGTATGTAGGAACTAAACTTTGATTTCTGCGATACCCTGCAATCTTCCAATAATATTTCCCTGCTGATCCAATATGGTAAGTAGCACCTGAACTTGTCAGTATTCACCTGAAGACGAATGCAGATACAAGCATCCGAAACGTCGTGAAAACCTTTTAAATCCATTAGGATGATGGACGTCCGAAACGAGAGTAATCAAGTTACCACATCGACTACAACCTTCAAACATATGCATTTTCTGAAACTTAGTCTTGACTCGTTCTAACCAGTATATTTTATTATGGCTGAATTTGATTTTTCATAATTTTTTGATCTCAGATTTTCTCGTTTGTATACGCCTAATGATCCAACCTGATGCCAAATTTCAAGTTTCTAACTTTCATATGATTATTCATGAGAGTAGGGATTTCAGCTGTTCGAAAGGGCCTCATTATACAGGGTGATTCAAAAGTACTTTGACAAACTCCGGTGAGTGATTCCTCACAATATTCTAATATGAATTGTCCAAATAAATATATGTCCGGAAACGCTTCGTCTCCACGGTACAGGGTGTTAAAGTTTTATTTTTATTTTCGTTTTTTTTTAAATAACTTTCGAAATACTGACCTTAATTGAACGAAAATTGGTATTGAGAGGTCGTTTGAGGTGTCGGATTCGAACACGATGTTATTGTTGCTCTTACTCGTAGGGGACGCCACCTACACGTCTTTATCTTTTTTGAAGATTGATAACTTTTTTGAGCGTACTTCTAGCACATTTTTTAGTAAAAGAACTATTTTTCTATTATATCTCGGTAAAAAGCTAACCTTGTTACAAGTCGCTATAAGCAACCGTTTTCTAGATATTTGGATTCGAAAACTTCGAAATTATTTAATAATCGATGCGTGTTGAAGTTATTATAGTCCATCCAATATCGATTGCAGAAGCTAATTCTATAGGAAGCAAATAAAAACTAACTTCGCTAACACGAGCGTATATGCGAAGAAACGGAACGAAAAATAATCTGTACTACTTGTATACAGTCTCCGTCGGCACAAAGAGCCCGCTGGTCAACGTGGACTTGAGTGACTGCTGTCTGTTCTACAACCGATTCGTCTGTGCTAATCAAGTTGAACATCAATGCTGGCAGGTGTGTCTATACGATGAGAGGTCATAAATCACGCGTTATATTTGTGTTTTAATAGCTCTGAAAGATTAAAAACCAGTAGCGTCTGTGGTCTTGGTGTGTGCCGATCAAAATACGTTTTAGGATATTAAAATATCTAAATAAAATTAGTTATCTCCGCCACTGCTGCTCACAGGATTTCACCGCAAGACTTTTTTATGCTTTTGCAATTGATATTGGGAAAATATATCATTATTTTGCATTTTTCACAAGAATGCTTAGGAAACGAATTTGACGTTTAAGTAAGTAGTTTTGGTTTTTTGCAGAAAGCGCCACTATTCTATTTATTTTTACTCGTTTAAAATAGTTATTTTTGTATCGAGGGTGCAAAATCTGTATTTGTTTCAATAAAATTTGCAAGAAATATCAACATTTTATTTCAAGAAATTTTGAATATGTAGAATAAAATGAAATGAAGGAAACTAAATTGTATTCAAATAAATTGTTCATAGTGTCCACCTTCAGCGAAGATACGGGCATTCAGTCTTCTAGTCATTATATTCCGTACCCGCTCAAAAATTATTTGGTGTGTTTCTTATTGTTTCACAAGGCGTCTACCATTCGGTTTCTTAGATCTTCCTTGTTCGTTACTGGAGTTTTATAAACTAGTGACTTCAAATGTCGCCAAGAATAAAAATCTAGTGGGTTTAGATCTGGGGACCTTGGTGCCCACGCCTGGTTAGGTTTTTCTACACTCCTACCGATCCATCGATTTGGATAGACAGTGTTAAGGATTTTCCTGGCTACAACGCTAAAATGGGCAGTAGCCCCATCATACATAAATCGCATGCGGATAAGAATTTCTTATGGCACAGTAGTCCCGGCTATTCATTTTCTAAGAAGTCTCTGTAATTATTAATAATTGCCGCCCATACATTTACGAAAATTGATACTGATAATGTCTTTCACTAACTGCGTGCGGATTTTCCAGAGCCCAAACATGGTTGTTATGGAAGTTTGTGATAGCATTTCGGGAGAAGTTTGCTCGTCCGTGAAGAGTACATATCTTAAAAATTGAGGATTTCCAGCCAATTTTCTCAAAAACCACTGACACATAGTAATGCGTTTGGGGCAAGTCTCGTGGCAAAAGAGCTTGCACCCTTTGAATACGGTAAGCATAAAATTGGTGATCGTGGATAATTCTCCAAACTGTGGACTGAGTAGAATTGAGAGCTTCGGCAATTATTCTTGTACTTGTTTCTGGATTCTCCTCGAGAGCGTTCAAAACAGCTCCTTCCAATTCTGGGGTTCGGACTGCTCGTGGTCTTCCAATAATATCAGCTGCCCTCTCAAAGCTACCTGTTTCTGCTAAACGAGGGTGGAGACTGGTAAATGTTGGAGCTGAAGGCAGTACTCGATTAGGAAATCGCTTCTGGTAAACACGTTTTGCTTCGCGCGCATTGCCATCCGCAAGGCCATAAACAAAATGCATATCGGCTAAATGAGCATTATTGTTTAAATAATCCATTTTTTCAAAATGAGTGTTTCGAAACTTACAGAAACTTCAACAAATCAACGAAACGTTTATCTGTCACATAATATGTAATCACTAAGATGCCTAAAAACCCTGGTGTATTCACTGATTCGATTTTGTTTAGAATTTTTGGGGGACAACAAATGAAAAACGTTAAATTCTGCTTAGAACTTCATTAGTAGATGGCGCGGTTAAGGAATGTTTGTTGTTTGTGTCACGCAAAATGTCAAACTTCAAACCTATAAAATTTTATTTTTCTGTCAAAATTACTTCATGCAAAAAATTGTGAATTGAACGTTTACAAAGATTATCGTGCTACGAACAAGATCCCGCTCAGAACAGTTGGCGCGAAAATGAGATGAAATCCTCGAAACTTACTACAATGTTTACATATGTCTGTCAAAAATCAGATTTTTATTGATGTCTACCTGGCGATTTTTTCAAAGTGATTTCTTCTCGGATCATAGAAACTTCCACGAAGGAATAAGAAAAGGTAGGAGAGTGGACTGATGTCTCTAGATGATGAATTAACATGAAAATTGAGGGGATTGGAAAATGTCCCCGATGACATTGTTCCATTAAACTTTCCGATACAAACTATTACCAAGCCATTCACTGTCCATCTCTGCCGGACTATTACCTCTCTAACAACCTTATGACATGAACAAAATCAGAGAGTTCATTGTAGATATCATAAAATCTGTTGATGAAGTTGAGAAATCGATGAATCCTGGTGTGCGACAGTCTAGGCTGCTTCCAGCTATCTTAAAATGACTTCGCCGGAAAAGGTGAGTCCTACTTACAAAGATGAGGGGTGAAAAAAATTATCTAAATGCTTTTATTTTATTTTTCAGTAACACCCCGCATGAGATAATCGGAGAAGGAGGGCGATCTAAACCAAGCAGTTATTCGGAAGATCGATAAGGCTATGATTAGGATGATTATCACTTTTTAATAAACACATGAATTTCAAAAGTAAGCGTGGACTTTTCATTCTATGAAGATATATTGATTTTGGCTAGTGAATTCCGAACCGTCCCATAGGATCCCATAGCTCTTTGGAAGAAAATATCCACTATATCTGGAATTTTCCAATACTTTTAGTCGGAAGACTGTCATCTCATGGGAAAATGTTTATACAAAATATATATAATATAAAAAATAAATATAAAAGTAATCATAAAATTATTTGACTTGCTAGATACATCACAATCACAAGTTGAAAAAAAAATTATTCCAAAGGGCAAAGGTTCAGAGAAGATTCAAATCAATTTATTCATATACGAGTCATTTTACTAGTAGTGGAATAATATTAGATTTTAGCTTCAGAAAGTTAGGGGACTGCGGGATCTTTTTACTGTACATTAGTGATGATGTAAGGAACAACATATAAAAAGTTACCAACCATAAAGTATGTGCCTAATTAATTATTTAACAAATAAGTTGCCAAATTACATTGTATATTGATTATTTGAAAAAAAAAATGAATAAATAATGGTACCACTCGCAAAAATGGAAAAATTGACATGAAAAAGGTAGATAAAATTTTTCTTTAAAACAAAAACTGTAAGCTGCAGAAATTTTTCGCTAACGTGCGAAAAAAATGTGAGGCGGCGACTCTGAAGTGCAGGGCTGGAGGAGCACATCGCCACGAGCGAAAATGGTCCAATAGTCTCAAAATGGCAGATGTTGAAAAACTTCGCAATATTTTATTTCCATACCCAATATCGACAAACTATAAGTCGTTTGATAAAGCTTCACTATCTCACAAATTTTACCCGATTTTTGTTTCTCTTAGATGTACACATAAATAACAAATAGGTAGCTGTAAATTATCATTCATGAAATCTACCTTTACGACTGGCCACGCCATTGTTTTTTCAATGTCATATTCTGGTTCAGCGACCCAAAAACCCCTATAGCATCAATTTGGGTAAAATTTTCCGTTTTTCATTGTTTAAACAATTAATAAACAAGCAGGGCACAATATAGTTTTTAACTTTTTTCTGCAAGCAATTTCTAGTAGTATCAGAAGGTTTTAGGAAAATTCATGGAGTCCTCCAGGATTCCAAAATAATGCATGATTTTAAGCTATTTTTACTCCGCTATATGAAGGTAATTTGAGTTCTTGCGATAAGATAGTCGTGTTGTCTACCAAAATAGTGAACACCTCTTAATTTGTCAGAAAGCTAAGGGTTCTTTCACTCAGAAAGGATTTGAACCAATTGAAGCTTCGTCCTCTGAAGCTGTAGAGATGAAGCTTATGTTACAGTCAAAAGCTCTAGATATGTCGCAAAACACTACCTTCTTCAGGCTAGAATATAGATTTTTCAGAAAGCGAAAGGGATTGCATCTCCCGTACTTTTATTGGTTTGGAAGCTCAATTAAGTAATTGTATGTGATTTACAGCACTTCATAAAATCATTATCCGCTCCATCATACGATTTTTATCACGAGCAAACAGGGACAGAAATACATAAGTACCAACTCAGTGGAGCTGTATCAATAGAAAATTAACCATACAAAATAAATTGGTACAGTCCATAATTAGAATTATTTCGGAACCCTCTCGAAAATTCTATATAACACTCAGGGTTATTATATATATATAATACTGACAATATATGATAACCCTGATAACACTGACATAAGTACATGGAATAGTTTGTTCTAAAATATGTTACATCGATCGATCAACCTCAAAATATTTCACAACGAATTGACATAACCTTAAAGGCGACAAAAGCACAATCACAGAACGGATCACGAGACACAAATCACAAAAACACCCTGTGTGGTATGAAATTGCAGTTTACTGAATTATGACAAGAAACGACGTCGGCGCCATCTGAAACTCTAGATAACTCCCTTTATCAAGTGGGCTGGTGTCCCCCAGTTTGTCCCAATATTCCCAGTATAAGTGAATACACCATGTTTTCAGACATCTTAGTAATTACCAAAACTACTTAATCAAACGTCAAATTCATTTCCTAAGCATTCTTGTGAAAAATGCAAAATAACGGTATTAACTTCAACACGCATCGATTATCAAATAATCGACTTGAAATTTTCAAGTCTAAATATATAGAAAACGGTTGCTTATAGCGACTTGTAACAATGTCAATTTTTTTACGTAGATATGGTAGAGAAATTGATTTTTTTACTGAAAAATGTGCTAGAAGTACGCTCAAAAATTTTTATGAATCTTCAAAAAAGAAAAAGACGTGTAGGTGGCGCTCCCTACGAGTGAGAGCAATAATAATATCAGGTTTGAATTCGACACCTCAAAGAACCTCTCAATACCAATTTTCGTTTAATTAAGGTCAGTATTTCGAAAGTTATTTAAAAAAAAACGAAAACAAAAATAAATCTTCAACACCCTGTATCTCGGAAACGAAGCGTTTCCGGACATATATTTATTTGAACAATTCATATTAGAATATTGTGAGGAATCACCTCCTGAAGTTTGTCAAAGTACTTTTGAATCACCCTGTTCATGCCAGTGTGTCGGTCCAATAGTTTTTGAGTTTTGGGAAGTCGAAAGTAGCTCGAAATCGTTCGTGTAATATACACATATCCAAGGTTTTTATTGACAGTTTTCAAATGGTTGTATGCAACTTAGATTTCATACTGCGAGTTTGATTTATTGCAACCAATACCTATTCGCGCTTTCCGAATGCAACTCCAGTTAATGATCCAAGTAATTTGTAATGAATTAATTATTCACCACGGTAGAGGAGTAAACGTTACATGGGGTCTGTCGATCATCGTGAAGTGTCCACAACAATATGAGAGAATTAATCGACTACACGAAATATTTTTCGATTCACATATTTACTTTCAAACTTCTGGGGTTTTGGAAACCTGACGAAGATATGCCTTTTAAAAAATTGTACAACTTGTATACTGTTTTGTGTACAACTATATGGATGACGTTCATCCTCTCCCAGCTCATTTTCATGTTCACATCTTTCAATGATATAGTTGAAATGACTTCAGTCATTTACGTAGTTGGTACTGTTACCGTGGATCTCATAAAGATGTTGGCGATTTACAGCAATATGGATCTCATCAAACCTCTGCTGAAAGACTTGAACAATCCATATTTTCGGCCCAAGTGTGATGAACATATGGCCCTGGCTATGCTAGTGAAGAAATCCCATAGTAGATTGTTCTATGTGTGTCTGTATTTCGGCATTCAAACTTACCTCTGTTTCTCCGCAGTACCATTTTTTCGTGCCAAAAACGACACTTTGGCACCAGGATGGTTCCCATTCAACTGGTCTTCTTCTCCCAACTACGAAATCATATACGCTTTTCAAAATATCGTTATATTATGGAATACTCTGATTTTCTTGAATCTGGACACGTTCACCTCTGGTTTGCTGATGCAAGTTGGCTTGCAATGTGATTTTTTGAGTATTACTTTGAGCAACATCCAAATTTCCATGTTCGTTCTGGTGTTCTGCACAGAGTTGATGAAAACATGGCCATCGGGTCGAGAAGTACTCCAGAACAATTCAGCAGAGCAATGAGGAATAATCTGATCGTTTGCATTGAACATTACCATAGAATCAAGAGGTAAAGTGCAGGCGTTTTCGGATGACAAAGTAGGCAATAAATCATTGGTGAGACGAAATATATATTTATTTTATTTCACTTTATCTGCTTATGGTAATAAGACAGCTGTCGGGCCAGTCCAAATTACACTAAAGTAACGTCTTCGAGAATCATGTGTGGTGGAAAATTAGGGTAGTGCAGGTATGTCCGTACTTAATTCTCTCCAAATTCAAATTGCCACGGTCGGATTTGGAATTGTGAAGAATATAATTAAGGGGCATTCAAATGAATCAATGTGGACTCTGAGTATGATAAAATTAATAGAAATTGTCAACAGAAGTAAATCGGTATAGTAAATAGAATATAGGATTATTAAACTCGATAACTGTATTGAAAATAAATAAAAAACTTTTGAAGACAAGCTTATTCAAATGCACTAAACACCAAAAATAACTGATTAAGATGTGGGCGTAGGCTATTCCGTGAGTTATAGATTCAATAATAAAAGCTTGTCTTAAAAAAAGTTTCTTATTATTGTTTGAAGCTTGTTTTTCGTGGAGGAACACACATTCCCGACACTTTTTTGATATTATAACCTTCCACAATCTGAAAACAAAATCAATTATTTTATTTTGTGCTTTTTAGTAATTGAGTACGCCATAATGTATGCAGTTTTGTTGAAGCCTTGTTATTATGAGGCCTTTTTTCCATGTAAGTACTGAGCTACCTAGTCCTTCACTGAGAGGATCATCTAAAGATTAACTTATCCGCCATCTTGGAGTTGCCATCTTGAATTTATGAATTTTGAATGAAAATCAATAATCTTCAACTAAATTCATAATCTCCGACCCCAAAAACCCCGACATTTTGAATCCAATCTGGCCATAATTACAAAACTCGTCCGCCATCATGAATTTGTGAATTTTGATACAAAATGCATAATCTTCGACCCCAAAACCTCCACATACCAATTTTGAATAGAATCGGACCATAAAAACAGAGATCATCGGCATCTTGGAGCCGCCATTTTGATTTTATGGATTTTGAAAAAAAAAAAAATCTTCGGCTTTGAAAACCCCCACATTTCAATTTCCAAATTGATTAATGATACAGGAAAATTGTTATTGTCGAAAGGATACATTTTTTTGTGATACCCAATAATGTTTTTACTCTGGGTATAATCACAGTTGTTGAAGAAACAGCACAAAATCTTCCATGTGAATTATCAAATGATTTCAGATATCTAAATTGAATTATTCTGTATAAACCACAAAAAAAATTCTCAACATTTCTTATTTGGAAAAGCAAGCAATAACCAGCATGAATAACTAATAAAAAATATTTTTAAAGACAAGCTTTCATTTTAGCCGTGTATGGAAACGTATGATAGTTATTTATGTAATAAGGATCATAAAGACGATCATTATGGTACAAGTCGTGAATGTTATTGGGCGAGGCGTAGCCGAGTCCGATAACACGACGTGTGCCATAATGATTGTTTATGATTCGTATTACATACAAAATTTTATCTGATTTATATCAATACATTATCGAAAAATTAAAAACTGCATTTTTGACATGTCACAATGGCAACTATTTTTAAAGGAGTAAGTATGTGTGTAGTTTCAAATATTAGTAGGTTAGTGAGCTGTGCTTTGCCATTTCCTTGACAACGTCAGGTTGTAACGACAATATTTATTTATCTGCTGTCAAACACAATTGTCACGTTGAATTGAATATAATTTAAATAATAATGAGTGATTCTGAAACTGGTAGTTCACCTCCTGATTTGGAAGAAATGACGCGAAATATCGTGGACTCCCTCTTGCCGGAAAAATCACGGAGTGTATATGAAATTGCGTAATTTCATTATGGTATCTAGTACCATAATGAATTATTATGAGACTAAGTAACATAATGAGCTTCCTTATGTCACCAAAATTGGGTGATATAACGTTGTCATTATGAATGCCATCAGATAAAATTAGGTTAAGTCAGCGCTGACAATTATCTAATTATTTTTTGTTGAATTATTTGGTTTCAAAAAGCTTGTCGGGTGAAGTTTTCACAACAGTAGATACCAATTGATTTCATTGGACAATGATTGGTTGGTAAGTAACAACTTGTCGACAGTATTAATTTTATCACAATTCGCACGACAAGCTTTTTCAGACCAAATAATTCAATAGAAATAAATAATTCATTGTCAGCGATGACTTAAACTTATTTTAGTACACGGCTCAAAAAAAAACTTGCCTTTGAAAATATTTTTCTAAAGTTATTTTATTTTTTGCTTTTTAGTTAGTTTGCCCAAATTTGTTAATTTCTAATAGAGCATCGTTATTACAAGATATCTCCCCTGTAAGTTTTGAGCTTACAGTTTTGACCACAAAAACTCCGACACACCAATTTTGAATATAATCTGACCATAATCATAAAACTCTTCCGCCAACCTGGAGTCGCCATCTTGAATATATAGATTTTGCCAAAAAAATCATAATATCCTACCCCAAAAACCGTCACATACCAATTTTGAATAGAATCGGACCATAAACACAGAGATCATCGGCCATCTTGGAGCCGCCATTTTGATCTCATTAATTTTCAAGAAAAATTAATAATATTCGACCCTGAAAACCCCCACATACCAATTTTGAATCGAATCGGACCATAAACCTAAATCTCGTCCGCCATCTTGGTGCGCCATTTTGTTTTTTTCTTTAACAAAAATTCCATGAGCTGCCATTACGATTTCAAAAATTCCTAATCCTCGACTCCGAAAACCCCCACATACAAATTTTGAATAGAATCGGACCATAATCACAAAACTTCTCCGCCATTTTGAAGCCGCCATCTTGAATTCATAATTTTTGACAAAAAATTCATAATCTCCGACCCCGAAAACCACCACAACTAATTTTGAATCGAATCGGACCCTAATCACAAACTGGTAGCCGCCATCTTGAATTTTCGAATTTTGACAGAAAAATCACAATCTCCGTCCTCGAAAACCCTCACATACTAACTTTTAATCGAATCGTACCATAAAACTCGTCCGCCATATTAGAGCCGCCATTTTGTTTTTTCTCAATTTTTTTAAGCATGGTCACCGGAATTATGAACACCTGCCAAATTTCAATCGGATGTCGGAAAGTGCTGCAAATGGATTACAAATTTTTTAACCGGAAATACACCCGAACGAAAGAAGTTAAATAAAAAGTTGAGAGGTGTCAAGGGACACCCGGATGGAACGAAGTTCCTTTCGATTAATCAGTGGAGGAATTGTAATAATTTTTTTTTTCAAGTTATAATAATATTTTTTTCATTATTAACAAATATAATGTAATATAAACCTAATCAGTAGGCTCAATATTAGTACATACGCATTGATATTGTAATATAAAAATATAATTTGCTTTTAAATTTATTAAAGTTATGACGCGTACACTTGCTAAACACACAATAATGGAGAGATTATAACGCGTATGACTTGGTTAGCACAATAGTAAAGAGATGTTATAATGCGTACTTGCTAAAAATACACAAGCATTTATTATTGTCTGTATAAAATCTCTACTTACCTAACTCCATCAGCAATATCCGGAACTTGTGCAGAAACACTGTCAGGATTCATTATTGTTATTATTTTTTATTATTTATTATGTACAAAAAACCTGTATACACTCAACAAAAATAATAGTCGCGACACCACACTGTTCAATGCGCAATAGAAAGACGAAACGAAAATAACTGGCTTGAGAGAGAGAGAGAGACACAGACAGAGAAACACGTGCACGCCGCACGGCATACAACTACACCAAAAAGTGTCGTTACAACTTTTGGTCTTAATTTATTCCGTCTAGCCCCCTTTCGCAACGCGCGATAAACTTGTAAGAATGAAATCATAGTAGAGCTTTATCAGCTACATATTTGTAACGGAGTCATCACAAAATTTCTCATTGTTCTGCGACTGAAGAATTATTATATCCTTCGGAAGATGAATCTTCATTGAGATTAATTATAATGGGTAATGGGTGATATTTGACAATCCAACACTTTTTCTCTTCCAATTTATTAATAGATTTTCATTGTTTACAATTCCCAATTGCGTCATTACATCAAGCTTCTTCATGTATTCAAACAGCCTGTCTAGCGACGAAAAGGAGGAGGTTCTACAGTCAACACCTATTTTTTTTTTATATATGACCATACATAACTTTTCACAGAGTACTTTGATTTCGATGTTTTTTTTTCATTGGATGGAGTGTACGTCGAAGTTGGTCCAATTTCGAATTGAAAAATGATCCCCCTCAAGGGTAGAAAAATATGGTATCTTTTTCGTTCACCCACAGAATTTTCAACCGTTAACCGATTGTACCACTCATAATTTTGTACTGGGTTATCCGATGTAGATGATTTTTTATTGGATAGGGTATACTTCAGAGTTGGTCATATATGAATTTGTGGAAAGATAATCCACCCGTAAGGGTAGAAAAATAGGGGATGATTGATTTTTCATCTGTGAACCGATTCTGTTGAAACTTGGCACACATATGAAGTTCTGATGACACTACAACATAATGGACACCTAGAGTCAATTGAGTAGGTAGTTATTAATGAATTTCGCCAAACAAACAACCAACGAAAATCATTATTTTACTTTGAAGAAATGATCAACACGCCGCCATGCTCTCGTTGCCATCATTTTACGCTTTACCTACTTCAGTTGCTAGTTTATTTGGCGCCAACTCAATATAAGTTACTCACATTAGTTATTACTGAGACTAAGAAGGTTTATTTTATTTTTTGCTTTTCAGTTTCTTTTTCCCTCGGTTTCATTACTTGTAGAAAGTTTGTAAGTCCTATATTCTTGTTAGAAAATGTTTCACATTGTGCCATATTAGTTAAATGGCATGTAGCTGGCAGTCCTATAGTGATAGTCTTAGAATAAAATGACCCAGTTAAAAATCAATTCATCAGTCGCATATCCTATTTTGTAAGTCTTAAATTGCTGAACAATCTCTAATAGTTCACATTTAACTCTTTCAGGGGCATCTCTGGAAACATGAAACTGCATCTATGTGGGCAACAAAAAAGTACTAATTATTAATTTTATTTCTTGAAACAAGCTGAAAACACAGAAATATGAACAAAATAATGTATATTTTTCCTCCAACTTTTTACAAAAAAAAAACGATGGTACCAAAAGCTACCGAAAAAACGCCACGGCAAATTCCCCACCAATAATGAAATGACTGCTCCTAAAGTTTGTGGTATTTTTGGAAGTGGTACAAAATGTGGACCATTGCCCCTGAAAGAGTTGTATGATTTCGTCTTTGCTGGACATCTGAATGATGCCTTGCATTATCCATGATAATCCATGATGGTTTCTGAAGTCTCGGTAACAATTGTTCTGCCATCCACTTTTCGAATAATTTCGAATTCATATTATCATGCTAATCAGCACTTTTGTTTTCATGTGAAAATATAGGACTGGCACCATTAATAAATCCATTTTCATTCTTAGCATGGACAAGCCGCCTGAGCTACTATTGTACCGCACATATTTTACATCATCGTCATGTCAGGTTCCATGTTGAAAAATCCACGTTTCATCAAGGAAAACCACATCACTATCAGATGCAACATTATTTACATACTCTCCCAAAAAAATTACCCGTTTTGATGCCATCCCTAGTCTTTCCATTAGAGCCCTTTTACCATTATCTTTTGAGAAACGAAAACCTAGACCTTTTAAAGTTATAACTGAGGTTGTGGGACAGTTACTGTTATATGTCTATTCAGTAATCATTGTCGTAAGACCTACGACAATAATTACTCTTGTCCCAAACTGTTTATCTTCTATCATGGTATGAATTACAACGTAATGCAGATTTAAGGAAATCGTTTTTAGAACTTTTTTTTTGCAGGGACCTAATAAAAATAAAATAAAACCATTACATGTAGCACATGTTGTAATGGTAAAAAAATACTTAAGTTGTTTCACGTATGCCTTCATGCCGTATTCTAGAAATTGTCCTAGGCTTAATTTCAATGCCTTAGCTGCACAATTAATAAAATAATCCAAAACATTTAACACAAAATTCCTCATCCAAAACTCCACGATGAGCCATTTTAAAATTTCATCAAAACTATATCACAAACTCATCACAACATAAGAAGCAACAAAACATACCAGACGGATCAACACATTCAAAATGAGTCAATTTTTAGGCTGATATCGAGTCCCCCTCTGTTGAACCATCTGTTTTTGATAGGAAGTACATCTCATTGGCCATCCTTCTCTAGTGTGAGTAATTTCGCCGTAACGTTAGTCGGAGCTTATTCAGGGGCGTATCTGGGCGTGGCTTAAGTATTTCTCAAACAGGTGGAAAGGGCTCAGACGTATATTTCAGGTCTCGCCAATGATTTATTGCCTACTTCGGAAACTTTTTAACTATAGGTATGTTGCATTATCAACTGCCCTTAGTCGTTACTTTTTTCATAATAAACACAGAGAACAGAGTTTCTAGGTGGGTTAGTTAGTCATCTCAGGCAGCCTAATTCAAATCTGAAAGTCATAAGAAACTACAGAAGTTGATAAGTGTTTCAAAAAAGTTTCAATCAATATTGTTGAAATATTCCTCATATTGTGAGTACGTTATGAAAGCCCAATAAACCTGAAAGTGGAAATATTTGAGAATGATTATTGAGATTGTGCTCATGAATCATATTTTTACTCTGTTTTCCAGGTTATCCGAAGAAATAGAAGACATCCATCGTATAAGCGTTTTTATTCTCTTTCTTGGTGGTTCATTGATTATATGTGCTGATTTGTTTCAACTTACTGCAGTGAGTATAACATTGTCATTTTCAGGATTCTGAAAACTTGTTGAAATTTTTTCTGATGACTCGAAATCAACCAACGAAATACAGGATCCTATAGCAACACGTACTTATGGAAAAAGGGTAATCTTCAGAGTATATAAGAAAAAACAAATCCCTGTATTCAAAGATATTATTTGATTTTGAAAATTTATGTTGAGTCAGACAAACAAAATAAGCATGCAAGTGAAAAACAATCAAGTCATTCATTTTGGTCAATAGTTACAAGTTTGTTGTAGTAGCTTCTTCTTCTCGCTGCCAAATATATTTTCATAAATCATGCATTATTTTAATATTATCTGTTCGTCGAATTTTCGAAGGTTTTCTTATATAATGCAGGTGGACATAGTTTCAGTTAATGGGCCGCGGGAGAGAATTATTTTTCGAGTAACACTGAACTTATCAATGTTTTATGCAGTATATATACTTTTTATGGTTTTCCTGTAAACTTGACGAGTAAGTAACCTCACTTTTGCAATTCAAATAAAATAATTTTCTATTTCACATTTTCAATGGTTGCTCACTTTCAGGTAGCGCTTTTCAGGTAGCGCTTAACAGTCGAAAGCGATCTACTGTGAATTTTTAAATAAATTATTCTGCAGAAAATACAATTTTTTTTCTTTGAATAGGTGCACACACCTTTCACATTAGAAATATTGTCTATAACTTTCATAACAATGAAGCTAGAATCTACAACCTCCAACGAAAATTAGAAAATGTATTATAGTGGAGGCAAAAAGACTACGCTTCTACACATCCTGGAGAAAATTGGATTCAAGTTTAAAAAAACACATAAAAACAAAAATTGCTAAATTTCATTGGCGATTTTTTTTCGTGCAATTTCGACTCCACCACTGGATTCAACATCTTTCATTTAGGTAAATCCTGGAATTTCATTTGAAAATATTCATTGGCAACAAAGTTATAACAATAGTAATTTTATAACATACCATTATTTCAGACGAATTCTGAGAATCGGCAACACTGTCAACACAAACGTAAAAGATCGTTGGGGTTTCTGGTAGAAATTCGAATTTATAACACAAATTGGGCTAATGAATATTTTCAAATGGAATTTCAGGATTTACCTAAATGAAGGATGCTGAATCCAGTGATGGAGTCAAAATTTCACGAAAAAAATCGCTAATGAAATTCAGCAATTTTGAACATAAAAAAAATCATAGTATGCCCTGAAATTTTGAATTATATTTTGCAAATTTGGTTCAAACGCAGACTTCTTGATACTCTTCCTGCTGAAAAAAGAAAAAAGTCAATCGGTCGGAAAATGTAGATTTTATGAGGGTGCTCCGGTCTTAAGTCACACTGTATATATCACAAAAATGTAATTGAACACGAATGTTTCAGGTAGAGGCAGGAGGTATTGAATTCATAATGTTCGTTTCCTTCTTGGTGTGCATGCTCATGGAACAATTCATGTACTGTTGGTTTGGAAATGAAATAATATTTAAGGTAAACTTTCTATCAAATATCTCCATGCACTAGCCATAACAAAAATTATTTTTATAGAGCGGAAATATTTTCACATCACTCTATAATACGCCATGGATGGACTGTGATCTAATTTTCCGTAGAATTCTGCTCAATTTTATGACCCAAACTGTGAATCCCATTGGGCTTAAAGCTGGTGGTTTATTTACAATGTCCATTGGTGTTTTCGTTTCTGTGAGTTGAAGTGCACCCCTCATAATTCACCAAACTTAGTTGAATAAATGATCCACAGAGTGCACCACTTTCACTTTTCTTTAAACAGAATCAAAGAATAGAATTCCAACTCTGGAATGAAGTAGGATCAGAAATAAAAAAATCGAGAGTTCAGAAATCCGATGAAGGAAACCAAAGTGTCTCTTGCAACATTACCAATGGAAGGAAGTATTGTTCCCATCATATCAATCGATAAATGAAAATTATTTGGCAAAAACAATTAACATTTCCTTCAGGCATGTTGAAAGTTTAAAATGTGTTTGTATTTTCCAAATACAAATTCTTTATATTTTGAAAATAAACGATAGAATAATTTGGAATATAAATATAACTCGAATCACTACAGTCACTTCGGTCTGGATTTTCGCAGTGGTTAATCCTATTATACAGGGTCCTGCAACAGTGGCGCGGTGTTCCATATCTCTATTTAGGAAACAGATAGGAATCTATATTTCTATAATATTACCTCATTGCTCGAGCTCGACAAAATACAAAAATTATCGGTCACACAAAGTGTTCAATTTTTCTGGGCGGATCCCAATTGTGATTTTTTAAAAGACAACCTATATTTTTTATTGCTTTTTCGGTTTCTATATGGAAAATAAAAGATACTTTATGTATATCTTCACTTCGAAAATATTGACGGTTTTCGAGATTGACAGATTTTTTTTCCAATATTCGTCACTCAGAATATTTGAAATTATAAAGTTGTGCCAAGTCCAATTGAAATTTTTATTTGGTCAAATATTCTACATTGGTAACTCTCTCAAACGATATATCTAAAATCGACCTGTGATATACAGTATTCATATTTCTTCGCTATAATCTGAATGAACGAATTTTTTCAAAGCGAAATCCATTTGACGACTTGACGAAAGATATCTTGTTTCAATTATGTACATCACAAGCAGGTGTCCAAACAGATATTTTTTTATGAAATGAATGTATGTATCACACTTTTCTAAATGGAAAATAATTTTTTTCATTGGGTGCAGAGTTAAATGAAAAAACATTATGAATATTATTGAATGATTGTGCTTTTCTGTGGAGGAACAACGTTTCTTGACATGTTTTTTGGGTAATTTTCCACAGTCTGAAAATGAAAATATAATCAGGAAAATCTATACAAGTGTAGAAAGGGCAAACTAATTAGTTCACCCCGATAAGTTACTGCGTTCACCAAATTATATTTCCTATAGAAAAATGATTCGATTTGTCAGTAACTTCTCGTTCCCTGAATATGCCTATTAAAAAATAGTGAAAATTCAAAAGATACTTCTTTATATAGTTTTTGATTGACGTTTCGGGGACTATATCTGCCCCCGTTCTCAAATTCTTCTAAATCTCCTTTAATTGTTTTAATAATTTGGATTTTTTCTTGCAGATTCTTTTCCGCTTTTTCAACTGACGGATGTCAATTGAAAACCATATTTTTTATGTATCCCCATAAGAAAAACTCCAGATCTGGTGATCTAGCGGGCCCCCTGACAGGCCCATTCCGTCCTATCCATTTATTGGGAAATACTTCATTAAAATAATCTCTCACTCCTGCCGAATAGTGAGCAGGTGCGCCATCATGTTGCCATCATTCTATTGCGAAGGTCAAGAGAAATATCTTCTAGCAAACCTGGTAAATCATTTCTTAAGAAATTGAGATACATTGTTCCATCCAGATGTCCCTCAGAAAGTATGGACCAATTACATAATCTCCAATGATGCCTCTCCAGACATTTATTGACCACCTATGTTGATAATCGACCTGTCTCAATAAGTGGGGATTCTCTGTCGAATAATAATGGTAATTTTGTCGATTCACAAATCCATTTTTATGGAATGTCGATTCAACCGACCATAAAATGTTATTGAAAAAATATTCGTTTCGACGAATTTCTCCCATAGCCCAATTTCAAAATCTCACTCTTTTCTCAAAATCGGCATACAGTGGTTCTTGATGTAATGGAACGTGGTATGGATGAAAGCGATGTTTCTTCAAAATTCGTTGCACTGATCTCTCACTTATATCCATTATTTCAACAATTTGTCGTTGATTCCTACAAGGATCTTCTTCAACAGCAAGAAGAACTTGCAATTCATCATCTTCATTAGTAGCTGGCTTGATGCGCTCATGTTTAGAATAATTGATACTTCCAGTTTCAACAAATCGTGTCAGGACCTTTCGGAAAGATCTTTCATCTGGATGCCTTCTATGTGGATACCGTTGAGAAAAAGTTCCACATGCCAATGAACAATTCCTGTCTGATTCACCTAATATGAAAATCATATCAATCAAATCACTTTTTGAAAACAACATTCTGATGAAATTATATCGAAAGTTCAACTTCACGATTCACTAAAGATTTCAATACTTATTTGCAGGCAAATATTTTGATCTGTCATTTGCCAGACTACTTGATTTACAATAAATATTTTATTCGCTGAAAGGTTGTTTTAGACCGAAAGAATATGGCACAAATTTCGAGATTATTGAAATTATTGTAAATATTCAAGAACGTACATTTTGTGGTGTAATTCACAACTTGTTTATCTAGCAACAGGTAATAAATGTGTTAAATGATCTCGATCACAGCCGTCAAATATGAAATAGAAATAATTGTCATTTTTCGAAAAAAATAAAATTTTAAGAAAACTATTGGACACCTTATAATGTACATAATTGGAACAAGATATCTTTTGTATATTCTATCAGTCGTCGAATGGATTTTGCTTTGAGAAAAGTCGTTCATTGATATTATAGCGAAGAAATATGAAAACTTGCCATTTTCCGAAAAAAATAGCTGTATTAAGAAAAGCTAGTATAGGAAATACCCGATGACATTTGTAGAGCATCGATCCATAAGAAGGGATCGATAATATACAGGGTGTTCCATCAAAATAAGGATGATTCTGCAAATTTTTATTTACAATATGTGGCAAGCTGTTTTTCATACCCTGTATATCACAGGTCGATTTTAAATATATCGTTTGAGAGAGTTACCAATGTTGAATATTCGACCTGAAAACAAAATTCAATTGGACTTGGCACAACTTTATAATTTCAAATATTCTGAGTGACGAATATTGGAAAAAAAACCTGTCATGCTAGAAAACTCGAAAACCGTCGAAATTTTCGAAGTGAAGATACACATGAAGTATCTTTTATTTTCTATGTAGAAACCGAAATAGCGATAAAAAATATAGGTTGTCATTTACAAAAACACAGTTGGGATCCGCCCAGAAAAAATTGAACACTCTGTGTGACCGACAATTTTTTTATTTTGTCGATCTCGAGCAATTAGGTAATATTATCGAAATATAGATTCCTATCTGTTTCCTAAATAGAGATATGGAACACCGCGCCACTGTTGCAGGACCCTGTATAATGTCTTGCTCACATCACTCTTGTGGCTTTACTTCCCGATGCTCCACTTTCCACTGGTCACTGCATCATTACAAACCTCAACCTCTCGGACCGTCTCAATGAGATTTTCTAGGAGTTGGAGCACTTCAACGTTGAGATGTTTGTGAAGCTCCACGTTATAACTCCTGGTCATCTTCTGTTACTGTCCTGTTCCCGAAGAAGATATACATATTGAGGAGCATTAACAATAACTACTCCCCAATTTTGGGAAACTATTCGCTTCAGGACTCTTTTATCTCATTTGCCACAAAGCTTGGAACCTTGGAGTTGCACAACACTATGCAGTTTGAGAAGATGTGAATGGATGTTTCTCCCTTCTCCTATCAGAATCTGCACCCTGCTTCCTCTACTTATCCCAGTTTCTTCAGGTGCCCTTCCAGTCGGTAGTGGTCGGGCAGGATTCCTGTTCGTTTACGGATTT